>JAKSZP010010511.1:0-452044 GCA_022478985.1 Massospora cicadina | reverse complement strand
CTGTATTTTACCCAAGCTCAAGATTTCATAACTCAAACAGAATTCAAACCCTCATTCTTTAATTAGCTGAATCAAACCATCTTAGTTCATTACATATATTGTTCATTTCAGTGCCTGGGTCAAGATAAGGGGCTGGGCATTTTTCACCCCATTAGTACCAACATGGGCATGATTTGCTTGCACCCAGCGTTGGTCTAAGGTGTGTTTCAAGTCAGGAAGAGCCTGAAGTTTCACCTTCTGAGCCTCCTGTCGCCCAGCCTTATCTTTGGCATTAGTTACCACCATTAAGTCATCTAACCATGACTGATTCCCCCAATAAAGTGAGAATCACAATAAGCTCAATCAAAGGTTTTTGGCATAATGGGAGAATTAAAATCATTCCTAGGTTTGACAAATTTCTCTGAGAGCTAAACTTTTTTATTATTAATTTAGGACTATTTTTCACCAGAACAACTTTCAAATTAGCTGGACATCAAATCTTTCGACCTTAACCACATTAAGAATGTGGGGTGAGATAAAGGCGTAAAAATCTTCAAGGAACTTTATTGATAGTGATTCAAGTTACAAAAGACTTATAAAATATTCATCGCCCCTCTTATAAGTGACTGTGAAGAGTTTCTCCCAAAAGACCTAAGTTTGCCACTTCTGAGGGTTATAAGCTTTGTGATGATATAGCACCAAATCTGATTCAGGAAAAGGGGGAGGGGTTGTCTAAGCTCATTAGCTGCTTAACTTTTTTGGTAACAGGTTTATCTAGGTTAGTCATTGTTTCAGACTGCATCTGGAGGATGTGTAGGCTAATCTTTTTAGAGATTTTCTCATGATTGAGAATCCTAGCAGATAAGACATCTTAAATAACAGAGAAGGTACTCCTGGCTCTTGATTATATAAGATGTGATATGGAGACATTTTATGTATATAACGGTAGTCAATTCGGTAGGACATGAGATTGCTATGCAAAAGTTATGTGTTTTAAAGGATCTGAGATGGCCATTTTCCATAATATGAAACCAAAGTTACAATTGTTCTTTCTACATTTTCATTAATGAAAGGGTTGTATGGGGCTGAAAAAAGGTTTTGGGTTCCATAGAAGTAGCCAAGACTTAACCACTTTGTAGGTGTTTTTTTAAATGTCACAAAGTAGGACCTGGGTGCAACCATGCCAGGTGAAATATTGATGTAGGAACGTGGCGGTGGCTTAACAGTTTGAGTGAGGAGACAACAGCTTTAAACCATTTAATGAAGTGATCACTTCTTTAGGATGTAGCTACTTCCACTGTAAGTTTGGGTGAGGACCAACCACATTTAGACTTATTGTGTTATATGGTTGTTGAGGCTTAGTAAGTTGGTATTATTATTGAGTTCTGAAGCTTGATTGCTTTTACATAATAGGCAGGTATCCAGGACTTCGACAAGGGATGCCAAAATTTCCTTCCATCAATACTGACATTAACCCACTCATAGGTTTTCCGCACTTCACTTAGTCCCCAATATAGAATGAACCTACGTAATCACTGATAATCGCTCAGAAGGTCAAATATAGGGCAAACATTTCGCTTATATCTTTTTCTGTATAACTTCCCACTCTCCTCCTTAGTGTTGTGAGAGTGCTGGGCTAACATTCTCTTGACAGATTTATCCTTGTCGTTCCAGGCGTCAGGATTTATAAGGATGTTATGCAGCCTTCCTTCTTCACAATTATCCAAGTGAAGGATAGGCAGCCAAGTCAAACCATCAACATTCATATGGCGGGTACCATAATGGTGCTCAATTTTCATGCCATAGTGTTGAAGCTTTAACGCCCAATGAGCCAACTGCCCAGTGGGATCCTTCATATTTTGTAACCACTTTAATAAGCCGTAATCAGTCACCACAGTGAAAAAAACCATATAAAAAGACAGTAGTACTTTGCAGCCAGCAGGACAGCAGGACAATCCTTCTCAGTGACTTTGTAGTTACTTTCAGCTTTAAATAGAATCTTGCTAAATAGAGACGAGGTGATCCACGCCACTATCATCCAATTAAGCCATATGGCTCAAATGGCATAGTCATAAGTGTCAGGATTCCTACCTGAATGGCAGTTTTGGATGCGTCAGATCATGAGAATCAATCCCAATATGACCAAAAATCCCAAACTTCTGTCAGGGACAATCCCTGACTATAGTTGACTATTATTGAAGTTAGAGTTCAATCCTAATTCCATCAAAAAGCCCAAACTTCTTTTAAGTATAATTTTTGACAAAAGTCAACAATTATTGAAGTTGTAGATCAACCCCAAATGACATGGTTGAATCATGCTTCCTCGGAGCTACCCAACCTTGGGGTTCAAACCTGAGCCATGAGATGAGCACAAGCAATTCAAATGAGATAATTGGGCTCTTAAAAAATCCCAATTAGTTTATTTTATTAGATCTAGGCATGGGCTGCTTAAATTTTCTCAAAAAACCTCCCCAATTTCCCCTATAGAGTTGGTATTAGGCTAATAAACTTTATGCATTTTCTCTTATTCACAATTTTAAGTAAGAATTGCCATATATTTCTATTAAAAATTGCCTCTCCAGACGAATTATCTGGAAAAGACTTCTCAACCAAGAGAAGCAAAAACAGGCAATATTACACCCTGAAACTTCAGGTCCCCTGGACTCAATTTATTGAGGGGTACAAGGTATTACACCCGTGGTCCTGACAAAACTGGTGCTCCATTCCAGGTATCCTGAGTTGATGAAAAACACAATAATATAAACCCAACTACGAACAATAATAATCTGGCCCCAATCTCATAAAAGATCAGGAACGCCTTAAACTCATGCTTAATCTCCCCGCTATAAAGTGCATGATAGAGCAATGAATTCTCACCCTTGAGCGACACCAACTCTAACTCCAAGGTGAAACTATTAATCTAAAAAATCGAAATTTGGCAGTTATCCCTCTTGTTGGCACCAAATTGGCACTTCATGCCGCCCATAATTGGGTAGACTCAATACTTGAGGATATTAACACAATACATAATAAAGTGGACGCACTCCATCCTTATGAAATGTCCAGAAATAACAGTTCCCCTTTAGGTAAAAATGGTCCCTCTATGTCAATAAACGTTGTTTGACCATTAACCCCCCATTGACATGTTCATACCTTCGTACAAAGAGAAGTAAGTCCCAGGCGAAGGAAGTATTTTCTTCTTTTTTAATTTTGTTATAAAAATGCTATGGAAGAAGCCACTGACACCCAGCGACTTAAACAATTGACTAACTATCTTAGACATATGGCTCAAAACATTATGGTCCCCCATCTGATGCATTGCTATACTTGGACTTATGCCAAGACTGCCTTGCTTTGAGAATTTGGGAGCGACTTAACCTTATCCAACTTAAAACAGTTCTTTATGGGTATCAATAATAATTGGGGAAATTATCAGCGAATTTGCCCACTGTTTTTACCTAAAAGCACAAACTCTTGTTCATGGAATTGTCTTACATTAGACAATGCCATCACCGCTGCGTTGTTGTCATTTAAACATATGCTTAATATTGTACTTTATCTTAAAGCGGTGAAGTCTAACTTAACGTCCCTCCTCCATATTAAAGAGGCTATATTGGAAATTCCGGCTAAACTAGATAAACCTGTTGGGCCACCTCGTTTTAACAACTTTAACCCTATTCCCAAGTATTGTCTATTACACCCCCATTTCACTTACACCTGGATTATACTGCACACATTGCAGTAGAAACAACACACTGTAGCTGACTGCCACATCCTTCAACATAAGTCAGCAAAGGATCAGTCATTATAGGGCAAGAGGCTCCTTATGCTAACTGAAAACAGGTGCCTCAAGACCCTTGTTTAGCTCTAGCTCTATCTATAGCTCCTCAGGTTGCTATGGGTTAGCTGCCCCTGCAGAAGTTGAAGTACCCTTTTCTATTTAAGGAATAGAACTTCCCGCTCTCTTACTTTTATGTTGATCAGTTACCCCAAAAATTTTTGACAGTCTACTCTTCTATGGAAAGTCAAGCGCTGGCAGACAAACGTTTAAATGCATTGAATAGCCCTGAGATTGGCCAAGGCAGAATCCTCCACTTGCTTATTGCGAATCCCTAACAGCAGTCTACTAGTTGTTAATTCCTAGTTCAGATCTTTGGTGGTTCAAGTCGAGGTAGTTATACATAAGGTTAAAGTCCTGACAATAATTGATACAGGCTCAATAGTTAACTTTTTCCTCCTGACTTATCCAAAAGATAAAAATGGCTCAGGACTTGATCCATGAGGCTGATATGGAGCAGCAGGTATTCAGTCTACTAAGGCGATTGGAGTATATTATGTCTTACCCCTTCGCTTCAGAATACTCTATATTTCTGCCCCTCCATCACGTTAGAAAACAATACTTATGAGTTTATTATTGGGATCCAACTGATGCGGGAGTTTAACTGCATCATCAACCACAAGGAAAGCACCTATTCTCATTAGGGTATTAATTTCATTAATATTTAAACTCCCCGTCAAAAATAAAGAAGCTGCTGAAAAAACGGACATGTTTCCTTAAATACCCTCCCTCCATTTTCAAAATCGTGTTCTAAGTCTTAGGGGAAGAAACTAAGTTACCCCTGAAGGCTGTGGATGCCAAAGAGGGCATCCCTCTGTATACCCCTCATTCTATTACAATACCCTTGGGCTCAAAAGTCATTTTAGATATGAGTATTCAGATTATTACCCCTCCTTATCAAATTTTAAAGCTTAGTGGACACCTAAACCCTTCCATCAAGGAAGCGTTGACCTGCCAGGGATTTTAGATCCTGCCTATGGGAAATCTATCTCTATTAAGGGATTTATCCACCTAAACTCTCATGTTCCCTCTACATGCCCCTGAAACTTATGTAAAAATATGTCCCATTATAAGATATTGCCAATGGAAATTGTTTTGGCGCATTACAGAATTTAGGATTTTATCCCCCACCCACCATAGCTTTGATTGACAGTAGAATAGGAGATAATCTAACTCCAAACAAACGCCAAGATATCAAAAACCTCCCTGAGGAATATGTTGATATTTTTTCCTCAGGACAAAGTGCCTATGGGAAATTTTCAGGGTAGTACATCAAATCAAAACTGAGAATCACCTTCCATTTAAATACTGACTATATTGAAAATACAAAGTGGTGGAAGCATAAGTGGCCTTAGAGTTACAACAACTGTTTGAGACAGGGTTACTTGTGCCTTCCAAAAGCACATGAACTTCCCCACTTTTATTAATTTGAAAAAGAATGGTGTCACTGGGTTGTTATAGATTAATCGCTGCCTCAACTCTATCACTTGTAAAGATAGTTACCCCTTGCCACGTATAGATGACTCTTTACACTTAATGTTGAGGTCCCACTATTTCTCAGCTATGGATCTAGCCAGTGGATACTGGCAAGTAGATTTGTCACCAGAAGATTGGCAAAATGTGCTCTCATCATAATTGAAAAATTATTCAATCCCACTAAAATGCCTCAGAGGTTATGTAACACCCCAGCTATCTTCCAAAGCGCTATGGACGGACTACAAGGCGATCTAAAGCGCTCCTGAGTACTAGTTTATCTTGTTGAAATTTTTTTTGAGAACCTTTACTGAACATCTAGATTACCTCAAGCAGGTCTTTAATCAGTTATGACAATTGTCATTAAAACTAAAGCCATTGAAACGCTCTTTCTTCCATAGTGAAATGAATATTTTTTGGTCTCAAGTCAGTAAAGCTAGAATATCCCCAATGGATGACAAGGTCTTGGGTAAAGCTAAGATTACTCCCCCTAAATCCCTACGAGATGTAAAAGTTTTCCTAGGAATGGTGGGATATTATTGCCAATTTATCCCCCATAATGCAGACACCTCTAAGCTTCTTTTGTATCTACCAACGAAAGGAATAACCTTTCAGTGGAGAGAAGAGCAACAGCAGGCCTTCAACCTGCTACCTATCTCAAGCTCACTCTCCAGTATTCATACAGATTTGATAAACCCTTCCTCCTCTTTACTGATGCTAGCAATATTGCTTTTGGAGCCATACTATCTCATTTTGATGAGAACTTAGTGGACCATCCCATACCCTACTAGAAAAAGTCCTTATCTAAAGCCAAATGTAATTATAGTGTTACAGAACAAAAATGTTTGACAGTCTTAATGGTTATTAAGAATTTCCGATCTTATCTATATGGGAAACATTTCGCCATACTTACTGACCATGCTTCCCTGTGATAGATGCAGAAAATGAAGGAAATTAATGGGAGTTTAGCCCTATGGGCATTAAAGATTCAAGAATACAACATTTCTATCATCCATCGACCAGGGCCCATACGCCAAAACATAGATTGCCTATCTTGGCTTCCCATCTTAACTATAACTGACCCTGAAGAGTATTGACTGTACGACCTCCTAACCCAACCACAGTTATGGAAGGTTGAATCCAAAACCCTCCAAAAGGAATGAGCGAAAATATTGGCAAATCTCCAAGTCAAGAACAGTCTTTCTGTACAAACTTGTGTCTAAACAATGGGTGCCCTATATAAGACCATCAGCTCAAACCGATGTCATATTAGAGGGACATTGTCAATTCAGCTCTGCAAAATTTGGAAAACCTACCAGCGGCTTAAAACTCAATGTTATTAGGAGGGAATGCTTGTTTCTATCCATAATGTATTGGAGACTAGTCTGGCATGAAAAATCCAAGATGGACCTAATCCCCGCTCTCAACATCCATTGGTCCCACTCTGTGAACCATTCCATACTATTAAGCATTTATGTTGTGGGACCTTTTCCTCAAGCCTCTAATGGACATCGGTTTCTCCTACTAGCTGTGGACCATCTAACCAAGTGGATCAAAGCCATATCGCTCCACACCACTTTGGCAAAAGCCACTGCCACGCTTTTGTATATTAGGATTACCACCCAGCATTGGTGCCCTGACATCATTTTTTCTAATAAAGGACAAAATTTCCGCTTGACGCTGGTGAAAGTTTTAGCCAAACTGATGGGAACCACACAGATAGTCTCCACCCCCTACCATCCTGCAACTAATGGAATGGTAGAGCAGGTAAGTGGCACTCTAACTACAAACCTCCGGAAAATGGCTATGACTGACCCCCTTCATTGGCCCCAATATTTGCCTAATGTAAATCTGGCCTATTGGATTAGTTACCATCAAATTATTAAGATGTCGTCATTCCAAGCGATATATGGCTTAAATCCCCATCTGAATTTAAAAGTCCAGGAGATCCTTGACCAAACTTCTCCTGAAGCACCTAAAGTCTCTATGCAAACTATTGCAAATGGAATCATAAGACTTCAAACCCTTGCTTCCAAAAACCTGTCCACCACAATCAGCAGAGACACTTCTCAAATTAATGATAAGCATGATCCCTTACACACCTTCCAAACAGATGACCTCGTCCTATTCTATCATCATTGGCCTGGAGGTCATAATCACAAACTGGCCACTAACTGGTCAGGGCCTTATTGAGTCTATATAGATGGGGCAATGAACACTCAATTGTAGAGGTTGTTCAGGGCATAGTTGTAAACCATGTACATAGCCGCTTTCTCCATCCATTTTCCACCCTACGCCAAGATCTAGAGGGGGTATTGTTGGTATTCCTACCCAAATGGCAGATTTGGATGCGTCGGATACCAGGAAATATTCCAGTCCAACCAAAAAAGCCCAAACTTCAGTCAAGTATAATTTTTGACAAAAGTCAACAATTATTGAAGTTGGAGTTCAACCCCAAATGACACAAAAAATCATGCTTCCTCAGAGCTACCCAACTTTGGGGTTTTACTGGAGCCATGTGATGAGCACAAGCAATTCAACTGAGATAATTGGGCTTTTTTGAATTTTCAATATGTTTATTTTATTAGGTCTAGGCATGGGCTGCTTAGATTTTCCCCAATACACCTCCCCAATAACCCTTATATAGCTGGTATTAAGCTAATAACTTATTATTTTTCTCCTTTTTACAATTTTAAGTAAAATGTTATATATTTTTTAATTGCCTCTCAAGAAGAAGTATCTGGAAAAAGACTTGTTAACCAAGAGAAGCAAAAACAGGCAATACCACACCCTGAAACATTGGGTTCCCTGCCCTCGTTTTATTAAGGGATATGAGGTATTACACCCATGGCCCCAACAAGAAGCATTGGTAATCAAAAGGAAATGCTTACAATAATCTGGGTGGCGCAGGATAGGACACTTTTCCACCAAAAGATTTGGTGTTTCAAAAGCTTTTGTTTAGCACCTCATAATAAAGGGGTGTTCCTTTGCCAATAGTCGGATAAGAGGCTCATTTAGCTTGGCGTTCTTTAGGGTGAGTTGATGGTAATACCCCATCATACAAAAGCACCTGGATATCACGCAGGGTTTTGAGAGCAGGCATTTTGTATAGAGCCTCAACCTTATCTTGGAGGTGTTGAATACCATACTGTGAGATGGTGTGTCCATGGAAATCTAACTTCTTTTGAAATAAAGTGCAGTTTGAGGGCTTTAACATGATGTTAGATTCACGCAGCCGTTGAAAAACTTCCTTTAGATGAGTAAAATGCGCATTTGAAGTTTTAGGAGAGACTGTGATATTATTTAGGTAGAAGATTACTCAATTTAACTTAAAGTCCTGTATTGTAATCCATGGCTCTCTGAAAAGTTGCAAGCCCATTGCACAACACTTGTGGTAGGTAGGTTGGAAATAGCCTTCACTGAAAATTGGAGCACATTTCTCCTAATCTTAAGGAGAAAGGTCCTTTTTCCGGAAACTGCTAGCCAAATTCATGGCGAAAAGAACTTAGATCAAGAAAGCTGTGCAAGCACATCGTCAATGTGAGGGTTTGGTTAACTATCCTTCTTCATGAGGTTATATATCTATCAGTAGTCCATCACGACTTGTTGACCCCCATTATTCTTTTTTATAAGCAAAAGAGGTGACGGCCACGGGCTTTGTAGGGTACCAGTAACCCAGCGTCTAGTAACTGTCTGAGCTCCATCATCATCTGTCTCTAAACTTTTGATTTACAATAAGGTTTAGCTTTGATGGAACGGGTATTCCCAAAACAATGATAGACTCCAACCCTCTATATGCGCATATTTGTTATCAGATTAAAAGAATATATCATTGTAGGTGTCTAGCAATGACTGGACTTTTCCCAGATTGCTTATGTTAGTTAATTAGAAATATGCACGTCAGGCAGAATACATAACAATCTGTCCTTAAGTAGGCCTTATCTGTCATAGACCTGATGCAGTGGACTTTTTTAATATCCTCAATTGGGATTAGCAGAGCTTTTACAATTTACTAATGATTTAAAGATCAAACCCAAGTAAGATCCACCAGAAGAATATTAATATATCACTGATAAGCAAGTTCTAGTATGCCTGGAAATACTTAAGGCTTTAAGGGACTTGTTCCATCAAGACTTGTAAGGTGTAGTAAGCAGTTGTGGGGGATTCGCAGAGTAACCTTGGTGTCAATCACCCTAAGTTTACCAGCTTAAATTAAATCCTCTTCTGGTGCATAAAAAAGAATCCCTCTAGAGCGTCCACATACTTAGTCAACTTCTTTGTATTTTGCCCTGTTGTCATATAGTGCAAGGATAATGAGGAGGAAAGGTACTTAACTTCAAATTATTATTATCTTTTACTAGGTTATTTTTTCGTTAGAACCAGTGAACCTCATAGTCAATCAGGGAGAGTGTTAGATTTTTGCACAACCTTGCAGATTACTAAGTTACCTGCTTGATCACTAGGGGGTACGTCCTGTTAGTGAATTAATTAGATATTGGTTGACCTCGATTTTAGGCTAATAATGTTAGGGGATTTCTTGGGTAATTTGCCAGGTTTGGATCCAGTGGGGATCAACCCAGATTAAGTGCTTAAGCTATTGTCAGGCAGAGTTGTTGACGATTTTGTGACATCTGATAGCTTATTGTTGATTAAATATAAGGTGTACCAATTTGGATTAGGTTTCATCAGCAACCAATTTGGAATTTAATTAGCAGTTGTGAGGCGAGTGATGCCTCCTGTAACTAGCGAATCAATCAGTTGGTTTGTGACCTGCCATAATGGTTAAAGAGTCCCAATACCTAAGCAGGTCGCTAGCCAAATATAATTTGTTTGCTGTGATCAAACAGAAAAATGTTAGGGACACGTTTTCTGGCTCATTCTGTTTCAGGTCTCAAGGATGTCTGATTGAGGAATCCCTAACTGGATGGTGAAGACCATCACTAATAGAGATGTCATAGAGAAGTTTAATGGCTACGTAATCTGTTTTATGGCTGAGGTGCCATCCAAAGAGTTGGAACGAAATTTACTCTAAAAAATTCCTTAGCATTTCATATTAGTAAAAAAAACATCCTTCCAATTAGGATGTAAGTTCTATTCATCTTAAGTTAATTATTGCAGTGGTATACAAGAATTGTGGACTCTGTTGTGTGTATAAAGAGTTTGTATCAGATATCCTTAGAAGAGAAGCAGAACTTAGATTGAATCTCTGCAAACTCAGCGTGACAAGAAGAAAGGCTTGGAACCTCTGAATCTGAGAGTTTACTAAGTTCATCCAGAACAAGGGAGAAGTCTATTTAGTTAAAAATTATTGAAGTATTACAGGTCTAGTATTGGACCATATTGGGATTATCTGTTCAATTATGATATAAATTATCATACAATTATCAATTAAATATCTTTTACTATCAAGCAATGCATATAGTGAACATACCAAGCCTGTGAAGTTAGCTTCTTGGAACTATCAGTAATGCCAGTTTCAACAATTAAGTAATAATCCAGATTGGGTTGGGACCATCTAATACTAAAAAAAGGAATAATCCAGATTATAATATATGGGGCTCGCTTTAGAGGGTAGTTGAGTAAGATACACCACTCTAAAATGTTATATAAGGAAGGAGTAGAATAAGTTTGCAATTTTAGCAATCAGTTACTCAGAAAAGTAGCATCTTTGAAAAGGAAAGAAGCAGTTTTTGTCCAAGAAGTTTAATTCTTGAAGATGTTAAGAAGTAGATTACTTTTTAATTGCTTTCATCAGCTCAGACATGGAGAGACTATTGAAACAAGTTGATGGACTGAAGAATCAGAAGTGTGAATGTGACCCCTATATGGCGAATAACGCCAAAGAAGATACTTAAAATTCTGGAAAATAACTTGAAGCCTAGATAAGGAACTGTCTAGTGCTGCAAAAGGACCTGTTCCAATAGACATCTACTTAAAATGAAAATCTTCAGAATGACCAACTTGGGTTAAAATTGGGGTCTACTTGCAATAGACATGAGGAGTGAGGTGTCTCAATGAGACACTAGATGATACATTGAATGGTATTGATACAGAAAGCAATTAATTCAGAGTATTATATTGCTAATACCATTGAAAAGTTCGAGGTCAAAAAGGCAAACAATTGATCTAAGTTAGTGGAGGGAATCGTTTGTCCCAAATAAATTTATTTAATGAAACAGAAAATTCTGGAGATAAGAATTTTTAATTAAAATTGAAATTAGATCAAGTTAAAATTACTATGTTAATACGCATGGTTAGGAGTGTATTCAGATCCACCAGTGAATTTAATCAAACATTTTTGGATGTCAACAAGTGCCAAAAATCATTTTTAAGAGAAAAATGATTAGAGTAATTGAACAGAACTGATAATTAACGAGAAAATCAAATTTTATGAAATAAAAAAACTCAAGCTTAAGTTGCTGAAATATAGGAATGAAATTAAAACCTGTCAGAAGAATGAAAAGTCGGGATTGAAGGCCCAATGGATGGAACCATTTATTAGTATTGCCAAAGATGGCAAGTGTTGCCTATATGTGAAGAAACAGCGCTGTTGATTATATATTGAAGAAAGTAAATACTATAAAAACAAAAATTATTGGATCCAAAAGAAAATATTGTAATGTTTTTAAAGTACCACAGAACCAATGAAATTGTTATGTTCTGATATTTTGGAAATTCCTAAAAAGGACCGCTGAACCAAATTAGTTGATTAAGTCTTAAAGAAGAAACCTCTGAGCCATAATAAACTGGTAGTCAAACTATACCTAGGTCCTAGTTTGAGAGGTGGAAAAGAAGGACTTCTGAACCTAATTTTAGGTTAAGTCCCGTTTCAAAAGAAAAAATAGATAAAAAAAGAAAAAATATATATTAAATATTGATTTTTGGACCATGATTTTTGGGACCTTTGCCATAATGAGATTGCTGGCAGGGGTGGCAGAGAGTAAATCTATTGGTTGAGTGAGAGTAAACTTGATGATCTGATGGAAAAACAGAAGGAGGAGGTGCCTAAACTATTCAAAAAGTATTGGGAAATCTTCTCCCAGGACAATCATAATTTGTGATGTGCAATGACTGAATCCATTAAGTTGACTTCGGGGAAAATTTACCAATAAGAATGACCAATCTGACAGTTGAAGGCTACTGAAGTGGTAGTGTAAGAAGAAATCTGCAAAATAGTAAAGCACTGGCTCCTATATCTGTCGTCAAGTCCCTGAGAGAGCTCTATCTTAATTGTGAAGAAGAAAAACAGCTCTAATTAGGTAGTGATTGACTATCAGAAGCTGAGCAAATTAATGAAGGAGGATTCATATCCACTACTACAAATCAATGATGCATTAGATTGATTGAGAGAAACAAAGTATTTCTCCATGAAGGATCTAATATTAGGATATTGGAAAATGGATTTGCCAAGTGAAAACCAGAAGAAATGTAGAATCAGCACCACACAGGTGCTATACTAGCCAAATCAGATGCCCCAAGGTCTTTGCAATGCGCCTGCAACGTTACAGATGGCTATGGACGCCATATTATCTGCTTGCTATTGTCATGCGTCCTGGTGTACTTGGACGACTTGAATGGATTCAGTAGGACCTTTACTGACCTCTTACACCACTTGGAAGAGGTCTTTAAGAGACTGCTCGTGGCTAAACTAAAATTAAGCTGAGGAAGTGCCACTTCTTCAAGAAAGAGTTGAAATATTTGGGGTTCATTATCAAATCCAGTGGACTGCAGCGGCAATTCAAAAGATTGAGGCCGTAGAGTGGATGGCCATCCTGAATAGTGTCCAATATATCCAAGTGTTCCTTGAAATAGTCAAATATTACTAAAGGATTATACAGAATTTTTTGAGAATCACTGAGCTTCTTTTTACATTGATTTTAGGATATAAAAATGATTCGTTTGGAATGAAGGGCCCATAGTTCTTTTTAAGAGTTACATCAGTATCTGATAAATTCGCCAATTTTTAAATATCCAAAATTCATTTAGGAGTTTGTATTGCATACTGAAAACTTTGTTAACAGTGATTGGAACCCTCTTGAGTCAGATAGATGATCTTGGGGATGAGCATCTGGTAGCTTATATGAGCCAGATGTTATCATAGGCAGAGCGGAATTACACTGCTACTGAGTGCAAATGCCTTAAATTGGTTTACGCCTGTAAGCAGTTTCAGGTGTATATTCATAGTACACACTTTAAAGTGGTGATGGAACACTCTCCCTGCGTTGGCTGCATAACTTAAGAAAACCAGAAGGATGTTTGGCCTAAGAAGCATTGAAGCCTTATGCTTACAGTTTTGAAATAATATACCAAGTGGGAGTTTTCATCAAAATGCAAATAGCTTATCAAGATTACCAATAGTTCAAGTGTATAACAACAGGCTGATGAGCTGTTTCAGTGAGTATTCGATGTAGAAATCTGGAATGAGTATTGAGAGATTTAAGGTGCGCTTTGAAAAGTGATGAAAAATACCAAGACCAAGGATAGACAAGTATTTAAGATTATTTAAAAAATGACTATTGTTTCCAAGAATGTCAGAACAAGTGTAAATTGTTCAAGTAGCACATAAGGTTATCAGGCATTGAGGCCTGGGGATGATGACTGACCACATTTTCCAGTAATATTACTAGGAGTCTATCAACTAAGACGTGGATGATTATTTGGCTTGCTGCATGGACTGTCAGTTGCATAAACCACACAATAACATAAACAGATAATGGCTGGTCCACTCTGGATTTGACTGGCATACAGTGTCCATTGATGCGATTATACCACTAACTATGAGCGCAGGGGGAGTTAAATTAATGATAGTTGTAATCAGCCATATGACCAGATGGGCCAAGAAAAAGGCCCTGGCAAGAGTGACCGCTACAAGTACTGCATAGTTTATCCTGAATAAAGTTGTACACCATCATGGATGCCCACAAGTCTTTTTAAGCAACAATATAAAGAATTTCACATCCCATGTGATCCCAAGGGTAAACAAAATAATAGGTATCTGAGGAGTTGTGTCAGTACCTTACCAGCTGGAGACAAGCATACTGGTAGAGAGAGTAAATAGAACGCTGGCCACGATGCTAAAGGAGCAGGTCGCTGAGAACTTCCACAAGGGAACATACCTCAGTTTGGTGACATTCACATATAACACCAGTCATCATACAACAACGGGAAAAAATGCCATTCAAGTTGTTGTATGTAAGAAAGGCCGCAATACCACAAATTCTATATTAAGTGGTCAAAACAACATTTAAGATGAGTGCCAAGCAGTAATTGCTCTGACTTTTAAATATTCTGATTGAGATGCAGTCACAAGCATTTAATGCCCTTGAAGAAAAAGATTAAGGCCAAAACTATGGCCAATAAGAACTAACTGGCATTATCTGAATATCACGTAGGTGATAAATAAGCATATTGTGACATGCATGGCTTCAGAAGAAAGAAAAAAGGTGGATGTACTATGATCAGATCCATTTGAGATTATCACCAATATGGTAATGGACGCATATTCCATCAAGAACCTCACGGATTGAAGGATCTTTTGTCAGGTCCATAATGATTAACTAATGCAGTGGATCCAAGAAAAAATATTCATAGGATTTCCAAAGAATCGTTGAACCGTTGAGATTGTTATGTCCTGATGTTTTGGTTAAGTCCTAAAAAGGACCACAGAACTAAAAATAAATGGATGTCTTAAAAATAAGACCTCTTTATCATAAAATTGGTAGATTGGATTATAATTAGGAACCACTTTTTGTGGAACAATAAATAGAAAGATAGATTCTGAACTGAGTGAAGGTCATGACCATATAAAAAGAAGAAAGAAAACAATAAAAAGTTAATAGTTATATGGGAAAAAATTATAAAACGCACATAAAAAAGTCATATATTTTATTTTTTTTGTTTATCCTTGACTTGAGATGATTCCGCCACTGTTGCCTCTTGGGTGAGGAATGATGTATACTAGTAGGAGTAAATAAACCGTTAAAATCTATTTGAGATCAAAGGCTAGCAAGGGTTAAATTAACATTAATTTAAGTTTTTAAGCAGAAGCTGAACCCTATGATACTTAATTAGGACAAGAGAAATTGTATTGTTGATAATTTCCAATCGCAATACTCCAGATTGGGGGGAAGCAACATAACAATAGAAGCGGTTGACGAATAACCTGTCATATTTACATGACTTTATTGAGAGAACTAGCTGACAAGACAATGCGGACGTCAGGAGTCCAAAAAGGTCAAGAAGTGTGTGATGACCAGCCATATGTTACAGCAGTGGCGTTAAAACGAACAAGTAGATCTTATTAACATCGATGGTTAAGTTTATTTGCTCAGAGAATAGGGATTGCAAACCGTTCAGTTTTCAACATATCCAAATTGGGACTGCTCAGCTTGCAATCAATCACTTGAGTTTGGATGATCTCGAGCTACAGTACCCTAGATAATGGTGGGGTGCACCAATTGGTTAATTAAAGCTTAGAACCATTTTCCCCAATTGATTACTCGCCTCCCCTTGTTTAAACCATGGTTCTTGAGACCAACTTTCCTAACTAATCATCTTCCTTATCAATAATATTCCGCTAGTTTACATTTTTAATATGCTAACTTGGGCAAATCTGTGGGTGGACCTCTTTTGGGGAGGTCCCTAACAAAAGTCAGCCGTTATTTTGCACAAAATTCAACTACCACATCTGATGCACTGCTGGGCTTCCCTGTTCCCCTCCAGACCGAGACACCCAAGCACTCCAGCCCAGATCACCGCTTGGATATTGACTTCCCTTTGGGTTCCACCCAAGTCTTGCTGTTTGTTTGCTATCTATTCAAATACCGCGTTGTACAACCTTGCCCTTTTTACCTAGACCCAGAAGCCTCTGTGGGGCTATGATCACCCTAATACTGACGATTAATTCCCTGGCAGTGTGGCTGTGCACTGCGCACCACCTCACTTGGAACGTGAGAGTTATATACACTCTCCTGACATTACACAACCAACTCTTTCATTTACATGCACTAGAACTATCCGTGTGGGGCTTTTGATGAGTGAAAATTGGGTGCGCCTGACATTTGTCACGTCCTTGATGGGGCTCACCACCGCTTTCTCATTTAGTCAATGGTAGGGGAGTCTCAGTGTTATCCTTGCTACCTCCAGCTGGGAAGTGCCCAACCTTCTAGCATGTACATGGTGGATACTAGCGCCTTTCTATCCAGGAGTCGTATAGCCCCAACTTTCCACCATAATTAGCAAAACTAATATAGGTAAAATGTTTTCTCTTAGCACCATGTTTGGACAGTCAGGCAAGATCATTAATGAAGGGCCTGGTGTTGATGGCTTTGGATAACATTGCATAACCCGTCAACAAAATGTGTATGGGGTTCTATTCACGGCCCAATACGCGTTTTATAACACTATTTCCTTATATAAACTCGAGCCTAATATTCTCTAGTATGGCTCTGATATGGAACCCATTTCAGTATACCAAATCACTATAGAAAACCCGCGCTTGGCCCCTACCATGATCTGCAGAGCACAGGCGGTGTAAAAGGAGTTATCTTGAATTACAAGAATGTTTATGCAACTGCTGAAGATATGGTGGGATATGTGGCTTAAGTAGCAAGAGTGGACAACTATACCTCCCCATTCTATGAAGCAGAATCATACCCTGGAGGCATGCTAGTGCCTGATGAAGAGTCCTCTAGTGAGGTGTTGCCGTTATCTGCTTTGTATAAAGACCATTCGGAATATTTTTAGTTGACTACTACCCTTTCATCCCTTTTAGGAAAAATTGGCACAACTATTTTGGTAGATACAAAAGCCTCCGAGAATTTTATTGGCCAAGACCTGGCCGACTTTCTTGAGTTGATTTACTTGCCTGGTGGTATGGTTAGGGAGGGGCTTCCCAAGGTATTACCACGTTTGTGGTTAGGGTTAGTGGATTATAAAGTTGGAAAGTATCATTTGGTGGACCCTTTCATGCAATCAAAAACCTCTTACACCCCATAATTTTGGGGTAGAGAGATGGCGAAAGTTTGAAGTCAGAGTTAACATGAAAGACAACACCTTGCCCTTAACTTTAAATAATGGTCATATATTAGTTGTCCCTTTGTTTAAGGCTAATTCTCAGGGAGATTTTCCACACTGGCCCAACATAAACACTCTCAGTCTTGCTAAGTTGGTAAATCCCTCTCTGGAGGTACCCTTACCTTCTTGTTTGAAGGGTCTGGAATCTATGTTTGATGTGGATTCAGCCTATATACTACCAGATCATTCAGAGTTAAATTGTGAGTTCAAGCTCACCGTTGATCTGGTCATATGTCTTCCCCAATTTACCCTTTAACTGTACGGGAGTAAGCGGCAACATATGTGTGGATTAAAGAGCAGTTAGCCAAAAGCGTGATTTTTCAGCTTGCCTCCTTATTATGCTCCCCACTTCTTTGTGGAGAAAGCCAAAGGTACTTTACGCCCATACGTAGATTATGGAAACCTAAACCATATCACTGTACCAGATTTACACCCCATCCCATTGGACTCTCATATTTTTCACTATGTAAGAAAACCTGAGTTTTTTCCAAACTGGATTGCATAACTGCGTCCAATCAGATACAGATAAAGAAGGGCCAGGAGTGCTCACCACATTACAAACCTGAAGAGGATTTACCAGTTTCAGGTTATGCCCTTTAGACTTAAAAATGCACCTTCTATCTTCCAACGTTGTATAGATGCGGCCTTGAGGGAACCTGCTGGGTGTGTGCACAGTGTTTCATGATAGTAGCATATAAAGTTTATTTTGGCCTTCCTGACTGGATGCAAAAGCACCAAAATGGCAAGCCCAAATGCCAGAGGCACTGCTGCTTGTATGGTTTTAGTTGTGCTGTGAGAGATTTCACCAGTGAGTGCCAATAGGAAATAATAGAAATTAATAACTCAGCAATGAACCAGGATGGCATGGCCCCAGGGCCCGTGGGTTTGGGTGCTGAGAAAAATGTGATCAGAATAAGAGGTTTGAATTTTTTTATAGGGAAGAAATTGAATTTGTGGTACAAAATTTTATTGAATTTACACTAGAAAATCAATAATTGCAGTTCTCAGTATGTTACAACTTTTTTAAATAGATGATTGAATCGGGGAATAGATTAGTAAAACTTGAATCAGGCCATTATATTCGCCTAGTCTAGTAAACTTAAGCAAGGGGGAAAAGAATCATTTTAAACTGACTTCAAAAGTATCTGCAGCAGGCTGAGTCAATGTTGGTTCATCCACAGATGCCCAAATTGCTGATTTTCTTTAGTTTAGATGGCTAGAGTGATGGCGACTTGCCAAACGGGCCACAGGAACCTCCCATGTCCACCCCACATAGGGGCGGTCCCATAAGGTCAGTAACGGATTTGTGATACCCAAACCCCCCACACCCAGTTGCTCTGGAGACCGTTTGGCCAAGTGGGTTTATTAGGCAAATATTTTGGTGTGTATAGGGTGGGTTTTGAACTATGGGCTGTATTTCCAATGGTTCAATGCCATCGAGTTTTTTAACAGTTATACACTTGGTACTATATTATCTGCAATTGCACCGCTCATTGGGCTTTGTTGCTATTGGTTTGGGGCTCTCAGGCTTTGATGCCAAAGTCTCGTTGCCCTCAATTTTGTTCATACATTTCATCTTATGATATACCATCTATCCAAAAGCTTGGAACAAATCAATTAAAATTGTGTATAAATTCATTTGAAGCTAATACCGGGACTGGTGGGAGAATCTGTAAAGGGTAGGTTGTTAACCATCGCGCATCCACCATGTGGGCAAGGTTGCCTTGTGTGATGAGAGGTGTAGTTGACTTTTTGGACCATTTTTTGATAGAGACATGAATGCCACCCAGTCCAAAAGGAGGGGACGCTCCTCTAGACTTACATTACCTTCTCTTTTTCTAGAGGGAGCGCCATCAGCATGGAATTGAGTGAGGGCCACATTCCTCTGGGCCTTGGGTAGCTTGATTTCAAATAAGGTAGCAAAATTTGGGAGAAGTTGAGGAGCATTGGGATGGGTGATATGGATGGCCTCAACGAGCTCCAAGCAGTTGGCATAGTCCTGTGTATTGACCCATTTGTTTTCATAGGATGGATAGCCTTTACATGCAGAGATATAAAATTTGACCGGTGGGTTCTGCGGAAAGCCAAGATGCCCTCAACTTTGGCTTCCTCCACATCATCGATCATAATGGGCTCTGAGACTGAGGTATTGCCTCTCAAATGAGGACAACTGGGGAACATGGAAGACTGAGTGTTGCTTCCAGTGGGATGGCAATTTTAAACGGAAATCGCTATTTCCCAGGTCTTTTTCCATCAGATGGGGATCAGTGCTTGCTCACAAACTTTTGCAAGGGGATCTGCATCCGCAAGTGGTATGTGTCAAGCTTGACCTTATATAACTTCCTTTATTTAATGAGCTGGGTAGCCGCTTACAATCTATGAACCGTTTGTATTAACTTATGGCCTTATTTAAATGTTCTCAAAACAAGGACTGTGTGGCCCAAATGCGCTGGGCATGTTTGGCGGCAGCTGGTACCTTTGGACAGAAGCATGGGCTGAATGAGAATGAGGGGTTTACCCCAAGGTAATGTCATATGTTGAAAACCTGTGTGGACACATGGATGACGTTGTTATATGCAAACTGGTCAAAAGGAAGGTCGTCCGCCCAGGTATCCTGAGCAGCTGCAGCATAGCACCGCAAGTACTGTTCCAGGATCTTATTTCTTGTTCAGTTTGTCCATCTGAATGTGGATGGTATGAAGTCAAGCGGCAAGACATGATCTTCAAGATTACCAAAAGCTCATTCCTGAATCTTTCCAGAAACTGGGGCCCACGGTTACTGACAATCTCCTAAGGGAGGCCAAATATAGAGAACACATGGCGCACAAAGAGATGGTCAGCTTCCTCAGAAGTAATGAGAGAGGATTATGGGATAAACAGGAAAATTTTGATTCTGTCTACGATCACCCTTACTGCTGAAACCCCGTTGGAAATGGGAAGCTCAACAATAAAGTCCACGGGCACCAATGTCCATGGACCCTCTGCCTGTAGTAGAGGATATAAAAGACTATTCCTTCCAGATTGGTCTGACTTGGCCTGCGCGCAAGTTATACAGTCTGTAATCACTGCTAGAACATCTTTCAACAAGTCTTCCTAATTTGTAGGTACGCCTGACTAAGTTAATATATCTCTTATTCCCTGGATTTCCGGCTGTGGGAGATCATGATGAGTCTGAATCACTTCATCTCGGAGGAGAGGAGGGACCTAAACCTATGACTGAAAGTGAATGAACCCTTGGTAAGAGAGTACAGAGAGTGCTTTGAAGCTGGGAGGGAAAACCACTCCAAAAGTTCACACCTTCTGCACAGGTATCTGTGCTGCTAGAACCTGCAAAATCAGTGACGCGTCTGGAGCTAAGTCTACTGCTGAAACCACAGTAAGTACAATGGACAAGATTCAGGTTGGGGGAATAATTGTGACGAATCCGTCTCATCTAAGTCTGCTGGGCAATGTGCAGGGTTGCAGCTTAGAAAGTCGGGGAGATGTTTAACTCTCCTTTCACAAGCTCATACTTGAAATTGAGACTGCACAAATCTTGGTAAGTACAGGCCTGGCGGTGTGCTAACTTCTGTGGCTTGCGGAAGTAAAGGAGAGCAAAGTGGTCTGTTTGCACAGTCAACTCATTCTGAGCGCCCTGAAAGAGATACCGCAAGTGGGTCAAGGCCCATGCCACAACTGCCAGCTCCTTATTGGAGATAGCCCATAATTAATCGGTGGAAAGAAAATTTGCAGAAAAATAAGCAATTGGGTGTTCTAACCCATTGTGCTCTTGGAGCAAGACAGCCTCTACTGCGGAGAAAGACGCATCACATGCTATAATTTAGGGCTTGGAGGGATCTTCGTGTTTAATGATAGTGGGTGACAAAAACACCTCTTTAATTCAATTGAATGCCTGCTGGCACTCGGGTGTCCAACAAAAAGGGACATTCTTGCCCATGAGTTGGTGGAGAGGGGTGGCTAACTGGGATAAGGATGGAGAGAATTTATTGAGGAATATAATAGTACCCAAAGTCTTCTCAACTGTTGCTGGGTAGTCAGAGTTGGCCATTGACAGTTGGCCTCCAGTTTGATGGGTGGGATAGCTTATCCATCTTTCAAGACAAGGTTGCCCAAAAAGGTGACTTCTTCCCAATAAAACTCGATTTTGATGGCTTGACAAACAGACCCACCTTATGAAAGGTAGCCACTTTTACCTTCAAGACCATTGCATGTTGTGCTATGAGTGTGGGAGTGTACTAAGATAACATCAATTTATGCAACTGCGCAGTTGAACTGGAGATCACCCAGCACATAATTGATCGTCTTTTGGAATGTTGCAAGCGCAATAAATAAGCCTTAAAGGCATCACTCAAAATTAAAAAATGCCATTTTTTGTCAAGATAGCGATAAGCCATTCCTGTTTTCTGTCACCCAAGTTTGATTAAAGGCATTGACTAAATTGGGTCTAGAGAACATGCATGACTTAGCAATTGCTTGGACAATTGTCTGTTCCAAAGGGAGGGAGTAGTGGTCATGGACCATGATTTTTTAAGGTGACCATAGTCCACGCAGGGGCAAAAGGAACCATCTGCCTTCTTATCAAAGACGATGGGAGAGCAATAGGGTATGCCTTTTGGAACTTTAAACTTTTTTATAAAATGTCATCTATCCATGCATTGAGGGCAGCTTCCTCCTCTGCTGTATGCGGGTACAGTGGCCAGTTAATGTTAACCACTTGCACCATTGTCTAAAAACCAAAGTCAAAATCCATATGTGGGGGAAGACTGTCCGCCTTCCTGAATTAAAAATACTTTGATTTTCCAGCAACGCTTATGGAAAATCTGGCAGAAGACCTACCAGAGAAACGAATGCTGTAATATAACTGAAGACAAAAGCTTTGGTAAGGGTGTCCAGCAATGGAAACTCGCCCTCTACCTGATTGTAAAAAAGACAGCATGTTTGTATCCAGGTGGATTTTCACATGCTGCTGACGTCACCAATCCACATCTAAAATATCTGGGAAACAAAAGATTGGGCATCTCAGAGAAGTGATCATAAAAACTAAACTGGTGGACTGAGAAAGGCATAAGGTGTACATCGATGAATCCCCCCCATGGGTTGGGACCATCTAGTACTAAAAAAAAGAAAGGCATAAGGTGCTGAACTTTGAAGGAGGGTTGGGTGGCTGATGATGCAACCAACTTTGAAGGCCCCACATCAAAGTCTAGATCAAGATGCTGGGAAAACTCCAGACTCATGAAGTTACCTGCTACCCCTGATGTTGACCATGGCTTAAAAGACACCTGGTGTGCCCCATTACTTATTTTCATTGGTAATGAAAATTAAATGGAATTATATATTGGTGGATACGGAAATTTCTGATGATAAGGAAGAGACTGCAACTAGGTTATGGGAAATAACAAGATTTGGGACAGGAGCCAAACTGGTGTGACAAAATAGGATGAACCTTTACAGATGCTGATTTGATGTTGGGATTAAAAATCAAAACCAAGTTGGTAACTTCAAGCATGAAATCTCAATATGAAGTTGGACCAAGTGAAAAGTCAAGGGCACTGGGGCAGTGCGATCATAGTGAAATTTTTTCAGAACCCACAGGCAAATGCAAAAAATTGGCAATTGACCAGCCTTACAAAAGATGGCAGGAAACCGATTGTACATTCAACTGGTAGAAGATGATCACTGCTGCGCCCCTCTTAATGAGGAGGGCGAAAATAATTAAAAGTAATGGACTATTGATTATGTCACAATAGCATAAGTAAAGTTTAGACTGGGCTGTCAGTCTAGATGCAAAAGCACCCAAATGGCAAGCCTAATTGGCAGAGCACTATTGCTTGTACAACGTTTGGTTGTTCTGTGAGAGAATTCACCAGCGAGTGCAAATAGGACATAGTAGAAAATAATAATTCAGCAATGAACCAGGATGAAATGGCCCCAGGGCCCATGGGTTTGAGTGCTGGGAAAAATGTTATCAGAATAGGAGGTTTGAATTTCTTCATAGGGAAAAAATTGAATATGTGGTACAAAATCTTTTATTGGATTTAAATTTAGAAAATCAACTGCCATTTTTTCAGTGAGTTACAACCGTTTAAATAGACAATTAATTTTAGGAATAACTTAGTAAAACTTAGAATTGGAGCTTTAAAGATCGCCTAACCTGGTGAACTTTGAGCAAGGGTGAAAATGAATCGCTTTGAACCAACTTTAAAATTGCCAGCCGGCAGGCCAAGTCATTGTTGGTCCCTCTACAGATGCTCAAGTTGCTAATTTTTCAGTTTTAATGGATAGAGAAATGACATCTCACCTGAGGAATCATGTGAATCTTTAATGGCTACCCCCATGTAGGGGCAGTTCCATGAGGTTGGGAACAGGTTTGGGATACTCAACCCGCCCACTACCAGTAACTCCAGAGTCCATTTGGCCAAGTGGGGATTATTAGGGAAAGATTTTGGTGTTTCTGGTGCGGAGTTTTGAACTATAAACATAATTTCCAATTGCCCAAAACCATCGAGTTTTGCTGAAAATTCTACATTTGGTACTATACTATCTACAATTGCGCGCCCATCAGGCTTTGTTGCCATGGATTTTGGGCTATCAGGCTTTGATGCTAAAGGCTCAACGCCCTCAATTTTGTTCATACATTTCATCCCAAGATAGTGCCAACTATCTGAAAGCTTGGCACAGATCCCCTTGATTTGTTGTATTAATTCATTTGGAGTTAGTATAGGGATTGCAGGTATAATCTGTAAAGGGTAGGCTGTTACTCATTGCTCATCCACCATGTGGGCATGGTCGACCTATGTGACTAGAGATGCAGCTGGCCTTTTTGGGCCCTTTTTTGATGGATATGGGAATGTCACCCGGTCCAAATGGAGGTTGCTCCTCCAGACTTACACAGTGGCCTGCATGGATGATATTCTGGTGTTTTCCCCTGATCATGAGTCTCATGCTGTAAACCTTTGGCAAGCGTTGGAGAGCTAAAGGCAGGCAACCTTCATCTTAAAACTAGTAAGTATGAATTCCTCAAGTTCTAGATCACCTTCCTGGGGAACGTCATGTTTGACCAAGGACACATGATAAATCCAGACAAGGAGAAGGCGATTTGTGAGTGGACCATCCCATATTCAGGCAAGTGATTGAGGAGTTTTTAGATTTGTGTACGTTCCATAAGAAAATCATGTCCAATCTTTCTGAGGTTTCAGCGCCCTTGTACAAGGCGAGTGGAGCTAAGGTGCTCCATTAGTCCCCATTTTGCAGGAAGCCTTCCTTGCAGTATAGTTCACCCTGTTTTCCAAGTAAATATTCACCATGTAGTTCCAGAAACGGAGTTCATTATGCCTACTGATGCCTCCAACTTTGCCATAGAGGCTGCCTTATTACAGCAAGGCAAAGATGGAATAGAGCATCAAATGTGATACTTTTCCAGGAAGATGTCTCTGACTGAGTTAAACTATGACATATACAATAAAAAGTTATTACCAGTGGTTGAGGCTTTAAATTATTGGCGTCATCAATTGCATGGCTCATCCCAACCCTTCTGCATATGTATGTATCACCGTGCCTTGTTTTATTACCACTCACCTCATGTCTTGACCCCATGGCAGTCCCTCTGGAATGAGACCCTGGCCAAATTTACATTCTCTTATGAATTTACAAAGGGCAAGGATAAGGGGTTGCCAGATGCTTTTAGCCGCAACCCTGCACTAGCTCCATATCCTAAAGGGGTAGAGGTTCAAAATACTTATTTGATGATTCTGCTGGGTAAGATTGTGTCTTAACTCCCTGCTCCCTTGGCTCATGGGTCAGCGCTTGATCCTTTGAAAAATTTGAAGGAATATGGTATGTTAGAAAGCCAGTCCTCGCAAAGCCATTTCTGGCTGAGTATATTTTAAGGAGAGTGTCTATTAGACTCCTGTTCCCAGCGTGGTAGTGCATGGTGCACAGGGACAACGTCAGGGTACTAGTCAATAGTACAAAAGTTACTAGAGCCCGGCAGAGGTGCCGTGAGCTAGAGTAACTCAGGTAGAATAAGGTTATCATTAGAAGTAGGAACCAAAAGGAGCAACTCGGTGCACAGAGGGGTAAATGTAGGCGTCCTAGGTTGGAGGGAACCTGTGCAGCCTAATTATGCTTAGGCAAATAGCTTTAGCATTGTTAAAATTAAATAGTCAACGTTGCATGAGACCTCCTTGAAGAGGTTTGCACACAGGAACGTCTAAGTAACATAAATATAAAAACGGTGTACTAAACGGAGGATCTATTGTAAGGGAAGTTGACCAATGGGAAAGATTGGTATCAACCTAAGATGTTTAAGGGATTTCAGATGAACAATCAACTGAGGGAAGCGGATCTAAGCCATGGCGCACCAATAGGTGCACGCTTCCATCAGGCAAGACACTGTATTTGGTAATCAACCAAACTCTGGTAATTGATTGTAAAAGTGGTGAACTTGAGCTGGAAAGTTCAATATATGAATGGGTTAAAAGACCCAGTTCACTTAATAACTAAAGCGAACCATTTTTATTCAACAAAAAGCTGGTTCGTTTTAATGCACTTGCTATTATGCAAGGCTGAACTTATCTTGCATCCCTGGGACCAATCTGGGCATACCTCGCATCCACCCAGCGTTGATTCAAGGTATACTTGATATCATGGAGGCAAGCCAACTTCAACTTCTTGTCCTCCTGATATGCAGTTTTGTCCCTTGGATTGTTCACCTTGGTTATGTCATTTTCCAGCCATGACATTACCCTCTCCACTTTTTGGGGATCAACCCTCATCCAGGGGCATGTGCCAGTGAAATGTTCTTGTAGTCTTGGGCCAACTTCATTGTGGCAATAGTTTGCTTTGGTTGAAATCTGACGGCATGGTGGGAATGTTTGTGAAAAGCTTCGATCAGGTCTTGAGCATGGACACAGTCACGCGCTGGTACCCAACTGTTCTCTTCTGCGTCATAAAACCCTTTAAAAATACCAGGTAGTCGAGTCTTCTTTTAATGTGGTGCGAGGCAACTATCTCCTCCACCTCACACTCCGCCACCCCATCCACGAGATAAATCTCAGTAGTCTCTGGTGGGGGACCCTCAAAAAACATCAATTTGCTCTCATGAAAAACAGAAAAGATCCAAAATGAAGAGGTAAGTTCTAACTGGTATGAGGCGTGGCCCACCTTTCTAACAACGCGGTAAGGTCCAATTCTCTTAGGGCCCAGCATTTTTCATGGCTGCTTAATCTTGATGTTACAGACATCAAGCATCACGAGATCCCCTTCTTTGTACGCTAGACCCACTCATTGCTTACCATCAGCGTTCTCCTTATAAACTTGCATTGCCGCCTTTAAACTCGTGTAAGCTCCTGGTGTACTTTCTTGATGGTCTTGGCAAAGTCCACCAACGCTTCAACTTTGGATTTACATATGGACTACATGTTAAAGGTGGTGTTGAAACCATGGTTGGCGAAAAATGGGGAGCAACTGATTGAAAAATGCAAAGTGTTGTTGTAGCTAAACTGGGCCATAGGAAGGTAAGAAACCCAATCTGAATGATCCACAGCAGTGTTAGACCGCATGAACTGTTCCAAGCACTGGTTCACTCATTCAGTCTGCTCATCTGACTGGGGGGTGATAGGCAGTTGAACGGCAGGGGCAAATCTGAAGAGTCCTACACAACCCTTCCCAAAAGATTAAGGTAATCTGGGGTCCCCAGTCAATAATAATTTCATGGGGAACCCCATGAAGCGCAAACACATGAGTGATGAAGTGCCTAGCCATCTCAGACGCGGTTATTTTTTTCTACAAGGAATGAAGTGGGCGAACTTTGTAAAGCGGTCCACCACCACCATGATGGCATCATAACCATCAGAAACAGGTAATTCCACAATGAAATCCACGGATAGGGAAAGCCAGGGCCTTCAGCCTTTTGGACTGTACCAACAAACCCATCTTAGGTTGACAATTTGGTTTCATTTGATTGAAGATAAGGCACTCTTTAAAATACCGTCAACTGGAGCAGGTAAGCCCTTACAATTGTAGGTGCATTGAATTAACTACAAAGTCTTTGCTTTTCCAGTATGACCAATGTTGATTCTGTCATGATGGTCCCAGATGATTTCCAGGCGGAGTGGTCCAGCAGGAACCCATAGGCGCCCTTGAAACCACACCATCTCATCCTTCAAGAGATAGCCCCTGGTTAGATCCTCCTGATTCAGAGCGCTCTTAGCAAATACCATAGTATATTCAGCTGATAACAGCTGAGAAAGGACTACCTTTCTGAACATACTGTATTCCTCTGTATTTTCCAGAGGTGAAAGCGCCGGCGTGTTGACTGTGGAAGAGGAAGTTGAAGCAGAATTGTATTTAGCGAATTCATCACTGTGTGCTATGAAATTCTAACTCCTTTGGATCAGGAGCGTATGCAGGATTGCAGCTCAAAGCATCCGCCAACCCATTCTCCATGCCCTTGGTCAACTCATAAGAAAATTCAAAATGGGTAAGGGTCTAAAACCAATGGGTCTGCCGTGGGTATTAAGACATGAGGAGCGCGGTAGTAAAGTAAGATACGGAGATCTGTATGTACACAGAAAGGTCGAGAAGAGCCATGCAAGTGATGACGCAAATATGACATCGCCTCCACCAATGCTAGTAATTTTTTATCACAATAAGCGTAGTTCAACTCGGGCTAGGACATTTTCCTGAAAAAGTATTCCGCTTGATGCTCTATCTCATATTCGCCTACTTTTACAAGGCAGCCGCTATGGCAAAGTTAGAGGTATCTGTAGACACAATGAACTCCTTTGAAGAATTAACATGGCGAAGGAAAGACGTGGAAAACGGGGTGCACCTTACTATTTTGGAAAGCATCCTCCAAAACGAGGGACCACTGAAGCTCTTTTGCACCACAGGCCTTATGCAAGGGCGCAGACACCTCAAAGATTGGGCGTGAACTTCTTGAAAAATGCACACGTGCCCAAAAAACCTCTATTCCTTGACAGAAGTGGTTGTGGGCCACTCACGAATTGCCTTCTCCTTGTATGGAGTTATCATATGTCCTTAGTCAAACATGACGTTGCCCAGAAAAGTGACCAAGACTTGAAGAATTCACACTCGCTAGTCTTCAGCGTAAGACAGGCTGCCCTTAACCTCTCCACCACTTGTCAAAGGTATATTTCATGGGACTCATGATCAGAGGAAACACCAGAATATCATCCATTTAGGCAACCGCAAATACCCCCAGCAAATCCCCCAAAGCTGCATCAATGCGACTTTGGAAGATACCAGGGGCATTCTTAAGCCCAAAGGGCATGCCCAGAAACTGAAAAATCCTTTTCTGTTACAGAATGCAATTTTCACTCCTGACCCTTCTTATTCCGGATCTGGTTTAACGCATTGAGGCAATCAAGTTTGGAGAAAACTTCAGCCTTCTCTACATAGCGCGCAATATGAAAATCGAAAGGGATGGGATGGAGATCTGATACAGTGACATTGTTTAGGCTACCATAATCTACACTAGGGCGTAAAGTTCCGTCATCTTTCTCCACAAAGAGAAGTGGGGAGCATACAGAGGAGGACACTGAAAAATCGCGCCTTTGGCTAACTGAACCTTAACCCACACGTCTAAAGCCTCTTCACGTACAGTCAATGGGTAAATAGGGGAGATATACGCACCAGATCCACAGTGATCTTGAACTTGCAATTGAACTCGGAATGATTAGATAGTTCATTAGCTGAAGCTGCATCAAACGAAGATTACAACCCTTCAAAACAGGAAGGTAGGGGAACTTCCACAAAGGGCTTCAGCATAGGGGCGATACTGCGAGGGTAAATATTGGGAAGTTGGGGCAACTTGCCCTTAAAGTTGGCTTCATCAAAATGGACTACCAACTTGTGACCGTACTTTAAAGTGAGGAATAGGGTATTTTCTTTCTATTTGGTTCTAATGTCAAACTTTCGCCAACACTCTAAACCCAAAATGATGGGGTACAAGAGGTTTTGATAGCTTAAAATGGTCAGACAATTGATTTTGCCACCTTGATAGTCCACTAACCCCATGATCTTCAGCGTGGGCATACTTTAGATGCCCCTCCTCTAACCATACCACCTGGTAAGTAATTCAGCTTAAGGTATTCAGCTAGGGTTTGGTCCAAAAAATTTTCAAAAGCTCTAGTATCCATTAGAATAGTAGTGCTTATTTTCCTAAAGGGGATGGAAGGGTAGCAGTCAGTAGAAAATAACCCGAATGGTCTTAATCAAAGCAGAAAATGCCAGCACTTCACCGCCAAACTCTTCATCTGGCATTAACACGTCTCCCTGGTATGATTTTGAATCATAAAATGGAGAGGGATATTTGGCCGCTATTACTACTGAGGCCACATATCCCATCATATCTTCAGCAGTGGCATAAGCATTTTCAAATTGTAAACGCAGTTCCTTTTCAACTTTTGAGTACTGCGGATCATGGAAGAGGTCAAGCGGGGGTCCTCTGGAGTATTTTGATACACAAGAGTAGGTTTCATATCTGAGCCATAAGATAGTAAATATGGTTCAGAGGTATATATGGTTTTTTTGTAATAAAAACGCGTTTTTAGATGCGAATGACCCTATTCTCATAACAGCAATGAATTGCTCGACGTTATTCAAGGCCATCACCCCCAAGCCCATCTTTGCAGATTGTGCCTGCATAGTCTGAATGTACCGCCAAAGTTAACCCCATTTTCTTTAATTCGATTTATCAACATTTGGTGGAAAGTCATTGAATCAAAACTTCCGGACAATGAAGCATTTGATCCACTAAGCATGAGCAAGAAGGGTGTGTGCTTACCGGTTGGAGGCAGCCAAAATAACGCCAAGATGCTCCATCCTTTGGGAAAAGAGGTAACATTGGTGCAGCTTAACACAGCCAATGCCCACAGCTGGCACACACCATTTACGCTTTGTGAAAGTTCCACATGGAAAAAGTTCTTGCATGTAAAAGAAAGTGGTTGATTGACTAATGTAATGAGAGTGTCTAATATTACTGTTACCAGCGTGGTAGTGCTTGGTGCACAGTGAGAACGTCAGGGAACTATTCAATAGTACAAAAGTTACAAGAGCCCAGTAGAGGGTGCGTGAGCTAGAGTAACTCAGGTAGAATAAGGTTATCATTAGAAGTAGGAACCAAAAGGGAGCAACTCGGTGCACAGAGGGGTAAATGTAGGCGTCCTAGGTTGGAGGGAACCTGTGCAGCCTAATTATGCTTAGGCAAATAGCTTTAGCATTGTTAAAATTAAATAGTCAACGTTGCATGAGACCTCCTTGAAGAGGTTTGCACACAGGAACGTCTAAGATAACATAAATATAAAAACGGTGTACTAAACGGAGGATCTATTGTAAGGGAAGTTGACCAATGGGAAAGATTGGTATCAACCTAAGATGTTTAAGGGATTTCAGATGAACAATCAACTGAGGGAAGCGGATCTAAGCCATGGCGCACCAATAGGTGCACGCTTCCATCAGGCAAGACACTGTATTTGGTAATCAACCAAACTCTGGTAATTGATTGTAAATGTGGTGAACCTGAGCTGGAAAGTTCAATATATGAATGGGCTAAAAGACCCAGTTCACCTAATAACCAAAGCGAACCTTTTTATTTAACAAAAAGCTGGTTCATTTTAATTCATTTGCTTTTATGCAGGGCTGAACTTCTCTAGCATCCCTGGGATCAATCTGGGCATACCTCGCCTCCACCCAGCATTAATCCAAGGCATACTTGTGATCAGAGAGGCCAGCCAACTTCACCTTCTTGGCCTCTTGATGTGCAGCTTTGCTCCCTTGGATTAGTCCCCGTGATTATAGCATTTTCCAGCCATGACATATATTATGCTTCTCACCTTGATCAAGGTGAATCAAGAAGGAATTGCCAGGGGGGTACCGCATTAAGTACGAGATGCTGTGGTTTCAGGGACGCCTCTGGTTGCCTGCAGGACCCCTTCACCTGAAAATATCCAGGATCATCGTGATGGGATCGCCGTTGGCCACCTTGTTAAAAGCAAAGACTCTTAAGATTATACGCTGCATGTACAATTGGAAGTGATTATCCACGCAGGTTGCTAAATATTTTAAAGAGTTCCTGGTCAACCAAATGAAGCCAAATTGCAGCCCCTCGCAGAGTCTTTGGTGCCAGTTAAAAAGGCTGAATGGCCTTGGACTTCCTTATTGGTGGATTTTATTGTGGAGTTACCTGCTTCTGAAGGCTATAACGCCATCATTGTAGTGGTGGACCATTTTACAAAGTTCGCCACTTTATCCCTTGTAGAACCACAGTAACAGTGGCAGAGATGGCTAAGCTCTTTGTGACACACACGTGTTTGATTTTCATGGGGTCCCCTAAGAGTAAGTTAGTAATTGGGGGCCCCAGTTTACCTCTGTCTTTTGGGAAGAGTTATGTAAAGTCTCTTCAAATTCGCCCCTGCTGTTCAACTGCCTATCACCCCCAATCAGATGGGCAGCTTGAACGAGTGAACCAGTGCATAGAACATTCCCTGTGGTGCTACACTGCCGCAGATCAAACATATTGGGTTTCCCATCTCTCCATAACCAATTTAGCTATATCAACGCCAGCATGCTTCAATCAGTTGTTCCCCCTTTTATGCCAACTATAGCTTTAACCCTGCCTTCAACCTGGATCCCATTTTGGATCCAAGGTGGAAGTTGTGGAGGACTTTGCAAAGACAATTAAGAAGTACATGAAGGGGCGAACACCAGTTTGGATGCAGCCATGCTGGCTTACAAGGATTAAGCTGATGGTAAGAGATGAGTTGGTCTAGAGTACAAGGAATGAGATCTCGTGATTCTGGATGCTAAAAACAATTTAATAAATTAACCATGCAAAAAACTGGATCAAAGAGGATTGGGCATTACTGCATTTGTTATAAAGGTGGACCACGACTCATACCAGTTGGATCTTACCCATAATTCCAAATCTATTTAGTCTACCATTAAAGTAAGCTTACGTTGTTTGAGGGCCCCCACCTGAGACTCCTGAGGCTTATCTCATGGATGGGGTGGCGGAGTGGGAGGTGGAGGAAATAGCAACCTCCCATCAGGTAAGAAGACTTGAGTATCTTGTATCCTTGAAGGGATTTGATGCAGCGGAGGACAGTTGGGTTTCAGCATGGGACTGTGCCCATGCCCAATACTTGATTGAGGAATAACATGAGAATTTCCCTGAAGCTGCAGGTTCCAAGTCCAAGCATGCCATTGTTGCACTGAAGTTGGCCCCTGCCCACAAAAACATTTCCTTTGTGAATGACCCTGGAGGGGGGTAGAGCCCAAAAAGGAGGAGAGGGTATGTCATGTTTACATGACTTTATTGAGTGAACTAACTTCCAAGACAAGGCTGGACGTCAGGAGCCCAAAAAGGCCAAGCTGCTGGACCTCCTTAACTTATATCACCCTTGGGCCAACGCTGAGTGCAGGCCAGATATGCCCATGTTGGTCCAGGGGAAGTGTGGGATGATCAGTCATGTGTTACCGCAATGGCGTTAAAACGGACAAGTTACCTCCTTAACAACGGATAAGTTCAGTTTCTCAGAATACAGGGGTTTGAAACCAGTTCATTTTAACTTTTCCAAATTGGGATAGCTAAGCCTGCAATCAATCACTTGAGTTTTTGATCTCAAGATACAGTACCCTGGTTGATGGTGGGGTGCACCAATTAGTTCGTTTAAGCTTGGAACCATTTTCCCATATTGATTACTCACCTCCCCTTGTTTAAACTATGGTTCTTGAGACCAACTTTCCTAACTAATCATCTTCCTTATTAATAATATTCCGCTAGTTTACATTTTTAATATGTTAACTTGGGCAAGTCTGTGGGTGGACCTCTTTTGGGGAGGTCCCTAACAACGTCAGCCGTTTTATTTGCACAAAATTAACTACAACATATGGTGCATCGTTGGGCTACCCTGGTACCCTCCATACTGAGGCACCTAAGCAATCCAGCCCAGATCACCACTTGGATTTTGACTCCCCTTTTGGGTACACTCAATTCTTGTTGTTTATTTGCTATCTATTCATATATACCACGTTGTAAACCCTTTCCCTTTATTACTTTATCTCTAGAAACTTCTAAGGTACTATTCTTACTAATACTAACGACTAGTATCCTGATGGTGTGGCTGTGCACCACAAATTACCTCGCTTGTAATGGGAGAGTTATAAACACTCTCCTGACATAAACCCAAATAATCCTAATATTGCACCGGAGTCAGAAGATTAGCCCTGAGTGCTTGATGATGGGCTTTAAAAACGTTGGACATTTGAGCTGGTATAGAGCAAGGGATACTAGGCGGAGGTTGCCAAATCATGACCCCAAATATTGCTATAAGAGGGAGTTATCATTGCAAACCACCAGAAATGAGGTCATTAAGGAGCAGCTGATATCTGAAGGTGATGACTACATGCTTCTTGGATTCAAAAATAGAATGAACTTGAAATCTGGGGGAGACTGGAAGCATTGTGGGCCAACTTTAAAGATCTTTCCCTGTGAAACAAAGGGCATATGCTGCAACATCTTGATCTAAGATGCTTGAGAGATCAGAAGGGTTTATAGCTATGGAAAGAGTCTCAGTTAATCAGTTCCTTGATTCTGTATAGGGGAGCTTTAAATGTTTGCTACGTCTGGTAGCCAGTTAAGTATAGAGAACAGCTGGTTTATAATATTAATGAGTCTTTAAAGAAAATCAGGAGCAAGTTAGATCCAGCACAAAACGAGTGAAAAATATTAGATGGCATTGCTTCAGAAGGCTTGATGATAATAGTAGGATTATCCTCAAAAGAAGCCAAATCTAGGAGAGTTTATAAATTCAATTTGGGAATTTATGAAAGAAGGATTAGGCCGCAAGTTGTTTGAGATTGTTGCTACTCTAGTTTCATTAGAACTAAATACCGTTGCTGGTAGTTCAGAGGAAGGATTACCTAAATGTGCTTGACTTAGATTGTGGGCCGTAGGGGGACCATAGAAGGGTTTTATCCGAGTAAAATGACTCATCAATAGGAAGATCCAGGCATCTTTATCATAATGATCGTCAAGATATTGCTGGCATTAAAAATCCAAATTCAACATATGAGATGGACAAGAGGGGGATATGTGACTTTTTATAATGTTCAACATTACTAATTTGGTGTAAAAATTTGCTTTAATTTATTCTGATTTAAGCGAAAATAATTTCTAATATATGAAATAAGCTCTTCAAAAGAAAAAAGATTGAAAGAATGATATGAGCCAAAAAAACTCTTTTAAGAGAAAATATTAAGACAAATTTAATTGATCATTCTTTTATTTTGTCACAAGGCAGACATCAACAGTATTAACCTCCTGTCATTGATGAGGAGAAGATCAAGCAATCAAGGATGCTAAACTGAGATCCTGAATATGACAATAGGTTGTATGCCCTAACTGGGGGGAAAGCTGGATTTCTGGGACTAGCATCATCACAAGTAAATCAACTAGACTGATGCAACAGTGGGTTATGAGGACCGTTCTCTGAGGAGGTGGTAGTGAGGAAAAAGTAAGAGAACAACATGCCAAAGGTTGTCCTTAGCAGCGTTGAGCGCAGATTGTCTGTGCTCCACTGGAAACTAAGAATTATTTGACCTGGTCTGAGGTGGCATTCTCCTGTCCCAATCCTATTATTTCTGGAAATTTAGGCAATAATGGGGATGTGCTGAGATTTTTGCCAACCTTTCCAGCTTCCTAGGTTACCTTCTGGATCGCTAGGAGATAAGTCCTGCTAGCAAATAAATTGGATATTGGTTGATCTTGATTTTGGGTTAATAATATATGGGGATTTTTAGGGGATTTTGCTGGGTTTGGATCCAATGATGATTGATCCAGGTGAATGCTTAAGATCTTAGGCAGAGTTTCCAACAAAATTAAAGCATCTTATAGTTGATAGTTGATAAATCAGGTGTACAAATTGGGATTGGTCGAGTTTCATCAAAGAGTAATCAGAAATTAAATTAGCAGTTGTGAAGCGAGTGATGCTACCTGCAACTAGAAAATCAGACTTTTGTTTTACAACCTGCCATAATGGGTAAAGAGTTCCATTACCTAAGCAAGTCGCTATCCAAATATGGTTGGTTTGCTGTGATCAAGCAGGAAATGTTAGGGACATGCTTTCTGGCTCTTTCCATTTCAGGTCTCAAGGATGTCTGATGGAAAAATCTCTAACCTGATGGAGAAGACCATCACTGATAGAGATCTCACAGGGAAGTTCAATGGCAACGGAATCTGTTTTATTACTGAGGTTCCAACCAAGGAGTTGGGTGCCAAATTACCTCTATGAATTCTCTAGCAAATCATATTAAGTAAAAAGATTCTTCCAATTGGGATATAAAATATATTTAATTTTAGTTAACTATTGCTGTGGTATACAATAACTGTGGACTCTTTTGTGTTTTTAAAGAGTGAGAATCAGATATCCTTAGAAGAGAAGTCGATCTTAGATGCTTATCTCTGCAGTCTTAGCATGATGAGAATAAAGGCTGGGTAGCTCTGAATCTGAGAATGGATTAAGTTCAGCTGGAACAGGGAAGAAATCCCTATAGTTAAAAATATCAGTGGATTATTACAGGTCTAGCGTTGGACCATATTAGGCTTTTCTATTCAACTACAGATAATATCTACATGCTATTATCAATATCATATCAATTACTATCAACCAACGTGAATCACGCACATACCAATACTGTACATTTAACTTCTGGGAACTATCAGTTAAGCCAGCGTTTAGCAATTAAGGAATAATTCAGATTTTAACAGAGAAATAACCCTGTTTTAGGTTGATGATTCCATCATACTATGACATAAATTGAATACAATTAAACATCTCATAAGTATCACTAGCATAGGTCACATCCATGATTGACAGGACAAGCTTCCCAAATCTGATGGGCAACGAGGAGTATGCCCCTCTAGCAGTAGTGATTAATGGACTTGAAGTTTCAAACTCTTGGGTGTATCTTAAGTCAGGGGCCAACTTTATCTTTTTGTTCAGTTTTGAGGAGATCACGTTCACTGGTGATCCATCATTGAGGATAGCCATGACCCTGACTTTGTTAATGACAACCTCCATCTTAGTTAAAGTTCCACCAAGGTTTGGGGAGAGAGCTCAGACCCCCTTAAGACTAAAAAGTGTAGGTTAGTCTTTGAGCAGTCTAAGGAGTATTTGTCTTGGATTGGTTGTAGTGTATGTAACCTGCAAAGTAAATCGGATCAGCAAGGCAATAAACTGTTCAGCATCACTGACAGTATTGATAGCCTCAGAACACCACAGCACTAGACGGAAACAAATCTCTCTTGGTATCATGGCTATATTTACTCTTTTTTGGTCTAATCAATATGGTATCCCCACTTCAACTGGGGCTCAAAGATCAAAATACCAAACATCTTCACAACCCCATTCATATTTGTTATCAGAGGGTTTATATATGCACGTCAGGGGGTTCATAGGGAATAGATCCAAGTCAGGGATTTCCTGGTTTCAGGGGAAATCTGTTTAGCGCTTATATACCTTTGCAGCTTTTAGTGAAGGTGGGAAAATAGCCTGGCGTTGGCGCTCTTGAGTAGAGGGTTTTAGCTGGCCCAGGAGAGCAGGTATTGAGCTACAGACGTCCATCAGAGTGGCTGAGGAAGATATAAGAGGCATCCTAGGGGACGTGTCAAAATAATACCACTTTGTGAGGCCACTTGGAGGAGGGAGTGGGCGAGGCAAATTTGTATTAGATGGCACTTGGCAATTTTTTGGAAAAAGTGGAGGCGCTACTGCCCAACCACTTCAAGTATTCTCTGTCTAACCTCTTGAGGCTGAGGAGCATCTGGGCTGATATGCACTGAGGGGAAAGTTCCCCAAGAGTGACATCCATAGGAGAGGTTAAAGAATTCATGGCAGAATTTATTGCTTCTGGGCTCCTGGCACAAGTTCTATGTCATAGAAATTAGCCACTGCTTGTAGGCCTTTTTATATCTTATACATTCTGGAAGTAGAGTTCACTGAAGAGATGAGCAACGCCAAAGAGTGGTAGGAAGCCAGTCTAGTCAAGATGGCAGCAACAGCATCGTCAAGAGGTACATCTTTGTATTTAATAATGGATGGGCTTCACTATAGAACCAATCAACATAAGAGGTGAACCATTCCCCTTTTGAATGCTGAGCATATAAAGGCCTGTTTCCTCCTATGTAAACTTTGTGCTGAACCAAATTTATCAATAGGGCTTACTTGACCTTTTTCAAGTGTGTAGGTTGCCATATTTGGAAACACTACCTCTTGCACCATGAGACTCAAGAAAGGGAGAATGCTTTGATTTTTGGCGGTCTATTGTTCCTTCCATGACTCATAAACAAAGAGGAATGAGGCAATGCAACCCTCACCTGGTGTAAAATTGTCGCGGAAAGGGGGTTATTGGGACAACAGGAGCATCCCCATGAGAGGCTTGGCAAGGCTCTGTTCATGTGCTTTAAGACGATACAAAGCGCTAACTAGATGCTATTCCAAAGCCATTATCCTTAGTTCAGTCTTAGCTTAATTATGAGAGAGTTACACACCCTAACGTCAACCATTTTATTCAGTTTTGTGATGTACAGGCGCCCTTGTAGTGAGCATCACTTGTTGGAATCCTGGCGAAACATGAGCTCGCTGTTGCTGATAACAAAGGATTTCAACAATCTTTTTAGAGGGGGAGTATTTACAATCTTTTTTTAGTACTAGATGGTCCCAGGGAGTATTTACAATCTTGATAAGTGCGTTGGTTTAATATTAAAAATATAATAAGCAAATAAAACTTTTTCTAAGAGTTATTCAGTATAGTAAATTAAGGGAAAAATGTTACAGTAAGATTATTGCCTCCTAGTATTTGAGCTTTTTGAGGGTTAATAATGAGATACCCAAGGATTCAGTTTAGACAGAGAGTGGTTTAATTTTAGAGAATTGAAGTTTGAGCCAATCAGAGATCTCATGAAGTCTCTTTACCCCATCTCAGCTGAAGTTCAGGCTAGAAACTTTACAGCTGTATGTTAACCATTTGGTAAGGATTTATAATAATTGGTCCAATCACATGGCTTGAAAAGATTTTCACCTCCCTAAACCCTCTTTGAGTCTATAAAGGGCATGGTTTTGGCTTTGAAATATGAATTATATTCAAGTGAGGCATGTTTGGGACTGCAGCCTCATTACGCCAATTATGCCTGGGTTTTAGGGTGCCCACGCCAACTCAATTGGAGGTTTTCATCATATTGAAAGGAGTTAAATAATTCCTCTGATTGAACAAATTCCGCTGAGACCTATACTGTAATATGGTTAAATTAAGAAATATTTCCCACTGAAACATTCTTTTAAATTAACCAGATATCCAATTGTCTGAAAGACATTACTTCCAACTGAATGATCTAGTTTGCCAAGACAATCATATATAGCCAAATTTTTCTGGAGTGGAGAACTCAAATAACGTTTGGAAACTGGTTTTAATATAGTTTCTATACTGTATAAATCCTTTTTTAGATTTTTCATCACCCTATGCTAGCTTATATGGTATAACAACAAGGCACATGGCAGAAAATGATTCCATTATACATGGTTAGAAGTGGTTATAATGCAAAGTATGAAAATTATATATTCATTATTTAATTCAAAAATGCATTAGTAGCTAGGATATATGGTAAACAAAGGCTTGAGTAGTATCAATAAAATTTATAAATTGAAGCAAGGCCTATAAAGTTTACCCTTTTTTCAGATAGCATCATGATAGCACTGCATTTTAGTTACCTGTAACATAATAAAAATAAGGCGGTAGCTCTAGAAGTGCAAATGGGTTTTATCCCCTCAACCCATTTTAGCTATATGGTCAACAAACAGCATATTAAATTGGTATATATGGACTCAAATTGTAAGTGGGCCAATGACATCATACTAATGGTATGAGTGAGGAAAAGGGAACGGCCACTTGGCGTTGGTATTATGGGTTTGTCTTATCTCGGTGCTAGCATATAAAGAAGGTTTGTCGAACATGTTGGATGTACTCTATCTCGCCATACCAAGGATTATTAAGTCTTTAGTAATTGATGAGTGATGGGCTTTGCCTTGAAAGGGGTTAATCCCAACCTGGGATTTTCAACCCATTATTACTAATCTTAATGCTGGCCAATCTTTATTTTTATATTGAAGGCTCTTTAGTGACCTAATGACAAAATTACTTGATGCTAAGTTTCAAAGAGCCAAGGTTAACATTTGAAAATTCCAAATCTATGAACAAAAAATTGGGATAAATCGCTTCCCAATTAATCCATCAGCCAGGAATATAGGGTTATTCAACCTATCTAAATCATGTTACCGTAATTATAGTGACCAAAGGCTTATTTCATCCTTATCTCGCTTTTTGCATAACTTCACTTTATCTTATGTATACCGTATTCTGTGTTTATTTCCCTTTATTATGTAAAAATTTAAATTAAATCTGATTTTTTTACCAAAAGGTATGTGCCATTTATTCTTTAAGTCTCTAAAGTTATTTTTTATTCCCTTCACTATAGATATATTATAATTAATTTTTTAACAAAAATACTTTAAACGTTAATTAAAAACTCCTCATAATAACTCTGAAGCTTTCTCTAGGAGTTGATTCTAATTTAACAGTATTAAACCAACATATTTTACCCTAATACCAGAAAACTAAAGGAAAGTAAAATGAAACGCAACTGGCAATAGCCTAGTGACCAATAATGGTGCACCCTGACATGTTCTTTCTGAGCCAAGCTTTATGCCCTGAAATGCCCTATATAATGAAGTATAAGACTTTGGACAGCTATAGATACTTAGTAGAATATAACATTTTTAAAAAACACTACTAAAAGTTGAAGGCAAACTATTAATGGCAGTTTTACAAAGATATTTATATGGCTGTTGAAGAAGCCATGGATATTTTGTATCGTAGACTATTGTAAAGAAGAGAAAAAGGAAAGGTGAGCTTTGGGTAGAATGCACGCGTAATATATGAGTCAGTACAGCAGCTCAAGAAAATTACCGTCTATGTATATAAAGCTAAAGAAAGATTTGCAGAAATTATGATGATTTAAAGAAGAGTGATGAGGTAGCGCTAAAAAACTGGATCTGGTATATGCTGCTTTATTTAAGGTTGGAGATAATTTACTTAAGTTCCCGTAGACCTCCATAAGATGTGCCTCCAAAAGGTACTCTATGACAGACAAAATCTGGGAAAGGTTGGTCAATCTTGAGCTTATTTTGACTAAAAAATTAGCTTATGAAAAAATTGCCCATCTTATGATCTAAACATAATGAAAACCTACTAGCTGACTATAACTCAGTACCAACATATACTCGCTTTAAAAATACCACCAAGATCAAGACGCATAAACTTAACCAGCAAAGTCAGGTACACTGCTCACATTTTGCTTCCCCACAACAAAGCCACTTCTAGTATGATGATGACCTTAGATTAATTGAACTAAATGCCGCGGCGTCAAACTATTATCTGGAATCAACCCTTACATCATAACCATTTATAACTTGTTTATTTCCTATACAATTTAGGTGTTATGTCAACGCAAAGGAATTAAACCCTCTATAAACCATCTCGAATAACTCAAGATGGTCTTGGAGAACTGCTGCTTGATTTCTAGACCTAAATCTAAATTTTGACCCCCTCTGAACAATGAGGACTAAATTAACAAAATCAGGCAACACTCTCTAAAAAACATGAAGTGATTAACTATCTCAATCTAATCAATAATGAACAAACATGTAAATAAACTGAATATCAATAATTAAAATCATGGCACGTTAATCCAAGGATCTGAGAATTTGATCTATAAATACAACTATTAAAACGCTTGAAAACAAAACTACTATTCAGAACTTGAAATAACCCATCTAAAAATCCAACCCATTGAGGGACCATTAAACAAAACTACGCTAATTAAAAAGGACTTAAAATAGAAACCAAACTAAATCACTTTCCAACAATCCAAATCAAAGCTTGAAAGCCTAACCAGATAACTAACTATAATTAAATAATATAAGTAAATTCACTTTATCTGGATCTTGAATTAAAATTAACTAAGGAAGAACTTTTAATTTTAGTTATTACTTTTTATTTGAGGAACAATCCTCAATTCTAATTTCAAATAACTTTAACTGATGAATAAACCGCTACAAATTTGAAAATAAGTATGTTGTCTAAAATTTGGCCATCAGCAATACTTAAAAACTGAGCTGCCCAATCCCAAATCAATGCTATATCCTGTCCTCATGTTGCCATGCAACCATTTCTTGGTGCTTCCATAGACATTTTATTCCTCCTGCAACCCACCTGTTAACTGTCTTCTCTCTTAATGTGGATTTGCTTACCAAGACAGATGACTCCATATTGTTATAACTACATAGCCCTAGGCTTTTTAATTAGCTTGCCACCATATCTTTGCCACCTTCTAAGGCGCTCCCCAATCTTACAGAAAAGAAAACAATGTAGGCTATGATTGGCCAGAGCCTATCAAATTTCCACCTTACAATAACCACCGTGCATGCAAAGAGTTTTATTCTTAACTATTTCCACATTTTAGTCAATAATTAAGCTAGCTCCAGCTATTTCTGTTATATCAATTAGTAATATATTCTTTTTAAATGACCTTAAAGATTTGAACCACACAAATGAGCCATATATGGTCAAAGACAGTCTTATCTTCTTTCTATGACCAAACCGCATAGGCTGCCATCATCCTGAAACAAAAGCCCAGCCAACGTATATAACTTTTACAAGAGCCTTAGATGGGTCCTTGATCTTAAAAGCCACTCCATCTACTATGTGGCCTTAAAAAGCCCAGCACTAGTGTCATTATCGCCATGTTTTTATGACACCACTACAAAAAATTATGTCCTAACTGATAAACACATGACAGCTCATTTAATTTGGCTTCACTTATGTCCTTTAATGTTAGTCATTATTAATAGTGATGCTAAATCCATCTGCACTAAAGTTTTATACTCTATTAAGCCTAGGGGCCTGAAGGTAAATTTTTATAGCTACTTAGCCGTCAAGGTAGCTCATATAACTTGGACCTTCCTTGCTGGGCTAACCCATTCTCTGACATCAAGATGACAACAAGTAATGGTGAAAAATTAAAAACAACCTGCCACCAGGCTTACCTCGCCATATCAAAATTTTATTCTGGGTAATGAATCATACAAAAAGCTTTATTTTATCTATGAAGCACTACTATGCTCTCATATCGCCATATGCACTTAAATCCACCAATTGGCACAATATTTATCAGAAAAACCCACAAAATTCTGCTATTAATGCTATCAACAACATTACAGACAAAGTTCACATTTAAATTGACCTCTTGTCCTGCATCTATGGGATCAAAACGCTCACCCTTAATTCTTTGCTTGATGATTTGCTTAACTCGCTATGAGAAGGCCAAATGTTTATGATAAAATTTATTCATTATAGCGAGTTGGGGACCTTTTCGAATATGGAAATGGAATTAAGTGGCCGTTACAGCCTCCAGATTCAAAGCTACAATTGCCAAGGTCTTTTTTAAGATCCAAAAATGAAGAAATTGCAACACTAGTTAAGGCTTGGAGGGTGTTCTATCAGGCTTTGCCCTGCTGGGGGTGTTGCCCTATCTGGATGTCAGGATTGAGACAAGGAATGAGCCAAAATCACTATTCCCAAATTGAGCCTCAATAAAGTCAACTTTTGAGCCTTACAATTAAAGCCTGTCCTTGAAGGCAACAGTGGAGGTCCAATCAGGAAGAATCGCACGCCTGTGAATTTAATGAAGACCTTCTGGATTTTCACCCCATACTCCTTAAACCTTAAAAGGCGCATCTTCCACTCTTGCGGTCATGAGGATGAAGCAGAAAGATAAGGCGTTAACAAGGCAGGCAATCTGGAAAGAAAAAAGATCCATATTACATGGGCCATAGAGGTCCCCTAGTCACCATATCCCTAAATACTCTATATTATCATTACTTTTTAACTTAATAAAGTAGTCTATTTTCACCTTAATTTTTTATTTATTGACCTCTTCATAGTTTACAGCTTTAATATCGTTTTAAACCCCAGCTATAGTCAGGATAACTGTTATGCTGAGATAAGCGTTGCTCACTATAGGGGGCTCTGAGCTGTCAGAGTGAAAACATCTATCAAGATAAAGGAGAATAAAGCGATCAAAAATCAGCCTTTCAATTGGTTGCAACTGTGACTTGATGTATTATTACCTCCCAGTATGAAGTACCTCTAAAGCCTGATAGTCTAGAATTTTGGGCCACTTTTCAATTTTTTACCTTCTGTTGACCAAAATCCGTATTAACTCTAATATGAGATTCTAAACAAGAAATATCCAACAGCTATTGAATGACATCTACTCCGTGGTAGGCTTCAGTCACTCTAAGCCTCTTTAGTGCCTTCCACAATGCAATAAAAAATATACCCTGTCCCTATTAACTTTGAGAAAATTGGCTTTGGGTATTGAACGCTATCTTTGAAGCTTTTCCATCCAGACATACACCACATCCTGCAAATAGTTGGGTTCATTCACTATGAAATAGCGCAGCAACTAGGGCTCACTCATACCTTACACTCAAATATTTCCAATTCTATAATGCTGCCTCCTCCTTCATTCAAAGAAATTTGAGACCCATTGTAAATAACTGTCAGTTTTCAATAAGGCATTCTAATCAATTCTCTATGCTAGATAGTGGAATTTTGGGTTACAATGAGGACCAGATTTGTCAAAATGTGAAGCTCCTCAAGTCCTCCTGTAGCTTTTGTCTCAACCAATCTGGGATCTTGTGAAAACAATCCAACAACACTACCATAAGTTAGCCTCCCATGATATCACCTCTAGGATTGAAGGGCTTGAAGGTCTCTTCAGACCTCAAGGACCTTCTGGTCCTGCAACGCTACTCCTGGAGATCCTAGTGAGTCCTGGATAGAGACGCTTTAATGACACGCACTACCTTATGAGATCAAATATGACTGTGGCTCAAGCATGCAAGCCATGAGTAGATGGAGTCACACTGAATCTCAGAGTCTTTATTGATGCCTTGTCAGTTGAGATGGATAATCCCAGTGCATTCATTAGGCTTGATAACAACTAGAACAATCAACTCAAATAAACTTTTCATTGGGTAAAACATGTTTGAGTAACTTTGAAATCAGCTGTTCATACAACGTGCCAAAATTTAAGCTCTGAAGGAGAAAGTTTCCCTTAAACCCTCCATCACCTCTCTAAACTGAAATTGAAATCCAAAACAGGAAGATCTGATAGAGATTAAGATGATGATTGGATCAAAAGGTACTTTGTAACTATGCGGAAGCTGAGATTTATGAGTTTTTATTGATTCCTTACAACTAAACTCTTTTCCAACCTCTTATGACTTACTTTAGTCCTAGTTTCAAAGAGAAATTCACCTCTGGAAAAAATATATTGCTTCCTTCTTGTATGCTTATGAAAGCTCTATGGAAGAGGCTACCAACTGTCAAAAAGTGAAGCATATCCACTCCTTCCTGAATTATACCCCTGGAAAATTATGAATCCCCATTTATAGGAATGATACACCTGAGAACAATCTGTACAGCCTTAATGCATGAATTTGGAAGCAACCAGACCTTGGACTTTTAGAAACAGGTTTTCATGTGCATTCATTCAAACAAATAAAAGTCCTGTGGAGTTCACAGATTGATTTTTATGTCCAAGAATAACCTTTGGTAACCACTAATCATATTAATTTGAATGACGCCATAACAGCGGTCATTTTCACATTGGAATCTTATCTCGATGTAAGTCCAGGGGAGCGCCCCCTGGGCTTGGACCTGGAGGTATTTTAATTTTGTACTAAGAAATGTCCAAAGAGGGTGGCCATCCCCTCATTACCCAGGGCGACCTCACCCATGTTGTAGATGAGTGATGCATTATGCCCTACTTTGAAGGTAACAACGCCCATCCCCGTTCTGACAACTAGTGAACTGATGCAGCTTATCAAGGTGGTTTGCACAGAAGACACTGTGGAAAGGGACTGACGTGTGAATCAGAAATTGGGTCTCTTCCATCTACTGAGTTCTGTTATTCTAGATCTACAAAAGAAAACAACCTCCCCTTTTGTGCAGAGGCCAGTTCCGCTGAAATTCAAAAAAAATGAAAATGAACTGAGGAAACTGGGGGCAGCTAGGTTATGTTGCTTGAATAATTCTAAAACCATTTTGAACTGTCCCTATGTAGAATGGCCCTGGAAGGTCCCACAACATGTTGAGCAAGTCGCCGCCACTCAAGCAGGTGCATTCATGATAATACGTGATTTGGGTGCTAGAGGCTAAATTGACATTAACTCTGTCTTCTGTAGACATGGCCACATAAATTCAAATAATTCCTGCTCAGTTCCGTCATTCTAAATCTGAAAAATGAGGCCCCACACCCATGCACGCCATCTTATTACCTAAGCGACAGAGTATTTAAGCAATCATCCCCAAAAGGTATGATTGTCAGTCAATTTATATTATTTTACAGTAAAATCTCCCTTATTGAGTAACTATTTTTTGTAAATTATTTTTTGTACCTTGGTATCCGCTGCAAATCCCATCCCCAAAAATGATTTTTGAGTTTTGTGATGGATGGTTCTAGTGGCCATCATAACGACTATATTGCCTGCCATCATGGACTGGGTATACCATACTTGGGGCATCTCTAGACTCTTCCCTCTTTCTAAAGCTATTTAACATAAAGATCTGTTACTATTTTCGAAAAATCTACCTCCCAGTGGGCGAAATTTTACAATTTTCCTCTCGCCCTCTCACCAACAACACAACAGCTGAACCCAGAGCCATTTTCATTTCAAATAATCTTTCTGTGCACAAATATGCCAGCTCCATAGTAGCAACAACCTGGCTGTGTGCCTGTTTGCTTCTTGCCATCATCTTGAGTTGCTGTGCATGGTTCACCCACCTTCTATCCCATCTTTAAATGATCTGAGCGTCAGTGTTTTGGCATTCTAGCTTATCTTCTGTGTTCTCATGCACCCTGACTGGTGGGCTAGTCTAAATCTAATTTGTCTCTTTAATGACATAATTTGACTGACCATTGGTTCCTGCCATTTCCACTCTTCCTTGAGGTGATCAACAATGTTTTTTATCAGCCATATGAACTTGCAGTTGATAATTTGCCTTCTGTTGTTTGTTTGGTCTGTGCTTACAAGTTCACTTGTAGCTCATATGTGACGTCAGAGTGTTTTTCACTACCAGGTCCATCCTGAAAACCCCCGCTTCAGTAGTAGACCATCCTCAGATGGTAACTTCATCTTCTCTGTTATTGAGGTTGCTAACAAGGTGCTTGATGACCTTGCCAAGCTTCAGGTGCATCTCTCAATCACCCCTGCCGGCCATATCTATGAGAGACTCCCAACAGAGCATGGCTCTCCTGGATGCTGTGTAATGTGACGCACACCAGTGGTTATGGAGTTTTTTCATGCAGCCATTCAGACTGGCCTAAAATCCTTTGATCTCACTGGTATTTTCATCATTGTAGGAGATGATGCCATGTTTCTATCGCTTAATCCAGTTGTTTTCTATGGGCGCTGAGGCGTCCAACTTAGCTTCCTTTGTAACATCATTCCACAAGCAAGCCCCTGACCTCAGTTTACCACTGGATATTGTTCAGCAATATTATGAGCTGCGTTGGATTTAGCATACAGCAACCATACCATTTGGGCCACCTGGTAGAGACAGTGGACTAGTTGTGTATGACGGCAACCTCAATCAGAGCGATTCTTCACCAGATCCCCCATGCAGTTGATAGCTCATTCATAGTAAGATTTGCCAATGAATAGAAAGTTTCTGATCCCTACTTCAGTGTAGCATCCACTTTGGTCCCAACAGGTGTGGTGACCCTGGATCTGACTAAGTAACTCCTGATTCTTCTGACCCCAAGTTAAGGACACACAGCCCAGAGAAGACTGTGAGCCAACACCTTGAACTGGATGACTTCCCTCCTCTCAATTTTGTTCTACCCCCCAGATTTATTGATATTTCTATCTTGTCATCAGAATTTCATGCCGATGTCAATAAAGAAAAATATGCATACTTTATATTACCAATAAAGTTTGGATAGTTTACTTTGTTATCCTATGAGGCCTTGGTGTACATGGGTGCAGAAGTTAATTTCATGAGTTCAAAACTCTACCAGCAGCTTTAATTGTACCTGGACCTGTATCTGGTGGTGTGGTTGCATCATCATTCCACAAATAATACTTTAGGGTGCAGCTCCCAGTACCTTTATTGGGCATCAATTTAGCTTCTGTGAGCGGTTTTTGCGATGCCTGAATTGGTTTATACCAGTGTCATGATTCTCATATGGCTGCACATTACCCTAAGCCGTTATGGTGGAATGGGTAGGATATGTTAAGTTTAACACGAGTATTAGTTACTCGAGCACCTTGAGATGAGGTGATATTAGGTTGTTGGGAAATCGCCTTGATTAGGTGATTGCGAAATTAACAAATGATGAAATGAGGGAACCAATGAGATATGCCAAATTAAAGTACTAAGCCATGGAAGCTGTAGCATCTGAAGTTGCTACATTTTAGGTGAGACGAGATGTTTAAATAAAAAGAGGTTGTTAAGTAGTTTAGATTAAGCGGAAACAAAAAGAATCCGCTGTATTAAGTATATTAAATAAAGAGAGTTGTGGGAGAAAGTGCTCCATATTTATTGAAAGTTTATTCTGTTGTTTTGAGGACAACAAACATCATATCGTTGGCCTAATTACTCAGTGGGTCAAACCCTGTGCAAAAAATGTTGGCGTATTTCTTGAATACTACCATTTTATAACAGTGGTGCCTGCTACAGGGGGCCCATTGATCAGTTAAAAAATGATAAAAACTCAGTTGTCTGCTATGTTGAATTCATGTTGGTTTGATAAATATTCTACCCAACACTCCAGATCAGTTGTCTATGTGAAGCTGAAACTGGCTTTGGACACTGTGCTTAAAAACAAGATGAGCTTCTCCAAGAGGTTTGCTGCAATAAGCTGCCCCATTTGATCGTGAAGGGATATTCATGGGTTCTTTAAGCGATTTGAAATTGCAACTGAAGGAATCTCATATTGATGGAGAGTAAAACTGTTGATTTCTTCATTGAATGTTGGAAGTGCTGATCAAGTCATATATTACCTTTCTAAACTCAATTACATACCAAGAAGTCAAAGAGACGGAGCTGTGGTTGTTCAGCAGAACTGCAAAGATGTAATAATGGAAAGCTGAATTTTTGACCATCAGGTTTCAGCGGAATGAGACCCTCACCGCATTTGCTTAGCGATTTATGGTGGAAGCTCATGTGCTAATTGGGGCCAGAATTTTATCCTTATCAGACATGTGTATTTCAATAAATTCTGCTATAAAGCCATACTGTTAGTTACATAACGTTATGGCCCCACTGTTGGATGAAGATGTACCTTTGCTTAAAAATTGTTCAGTTTTTGCACCATATATCAGCCAACTTCCCTCCACCTAGTACCGAGCATAATCCTTCTGCTATAATTGCTGAATAATCTTACTTGAGGGACTCTGCTAGTCAAGTTCACATTCCACCAAGTTACCCTCAGCAGTTAAACATCCACCTCATACCTGCTTATCATTCACGGCCCAACTATCTCCCTAAACCTGTTTATGCTGACCATTTCCAGCCCAACTCTGAACGTGGCTTTTTTCATATCAATCAGGGATGTGGGCCCTATGGGGTCAGCTGTTTCGAATGCAGCTGATAGGGGCATCTGGCACAATGGTGCCCTAATCAACTGGTCTCTTTTGTACAGCCAGAACAGTATGGCCAGGGAAAAGTCAGAGCGGAATAGAGAAGGGGCTCTCTCTCTCTGCTATACCAGAAGTCCCACCTGAACCCAAATTTAGAATATTCAGTAGAAGTTCCCTAGCACAATGAGTCAGTTTTATATCAGCAGCCAGTTGGGGGTGAATGTTTTTACACAAGTGCAGTCTGCGGCTATGGCAGAAGAGGGGTCCCAGATGCAGGTTGAGCAAAATGCTTGCCAAATGTTCAACCAAGTTTCCCCTGAATTGTTAGACCTCTCCTCAGATGCACCCTTTTTGCAAGCAGTAAGCACTGCTCTTCCAGTCAAAACTATTATAAAACAATACCCCAGAATTTCTAAGGGGATTGCGTGTTTCCTTGAAACAGGGATTCCTTAGATGTCCATGTTATAAACAATTGAGATGTGTCTTACTCCAAATGTACTTACTGTGACATGGTTGTAGCTAAGACAAGAGTCTGTGCCATCATAGATACCAGTGCCCCCGTCAACATAGTCTCCACCAAATTGTTGGACAGGTTATTATTAAAACTGGATGTGGAACACCAGATCTATATGGCACTGCTGGAGCGGAAAATACGGTCTCTGAGGGAGCATACAGTGCGCTTCTGCTGCGGTTTGTTTCTATTGTCATGGTAGCTCCAGCTATAGTGTTACCAAATAGCAATTATGATCTGGTAATTGGAACTGCATTGCGACACTATGGGGCTTTCATTGACATGACAGATGAGATTTTTGAAATATTGGGTCAACAAATCCAAATTCACTTCAAATCTAGTGGAGTGCAAAATGATCTAGTTCATATGGAGAATATCAATCTAGCTTATAGCGATGGAGTAATCCCAGTGCGTTACCATTTGTTAAAGGGTAAAACCTGGGCCCTTCCCCAACAGATTTACGAATATCAAGGGCTGCCACTCGGAGCTGCAAGGACCTATATATATTCCATCTAGACATCAAGTTATATTGAACACTAACTTGGTTGTTGAAATTCCATATGGACTCTATGGGGAGGTTATTGGGCCATATCAGATATCACAGTTTAAGCCCCACGTGACCCCTAAGCATAATATATCCATGGCAAGGGAAGATCAAAGTTTAACTTGCAAATCTACAAATGGTACCACTGCAAATCTGCCGCCACCAAATAATGGCATATTTACACTTAATCGCCATTGAGGAGATTCTTTTAGTTCATAAATTTGGGTCGCTGGAGAAACTTTGGTCTTCCTTTCAAACCACAGCTCAATGTAATGGCAGTTTTATCATGTGACGAATCAATGGGGCTGTTGAAACCACAAAAGGGTAGGGAAATTGCTTTATTTCAAAAATATAAAGAGATTTTTGCTGTTGATGACCATGATTTAGGATGTGCGTGGGGGGTGGTTCATAGGCTGGACACTGGAGATTATCCTCCCATCAGGTCAGGCCAATCCGCCAATCAAGGGTGGCAGAATAAGTAGTAACCAAGGAAATTGACAAGTTATTAGCGCAAGGGATGCTTGAATAATCCAAGGGTCCGTGGGCTTCACCTGTTCTTTTTTATAAAAAAAAGATGGTACTAACCGTGTAGTAAATGACTACCAGAAGCTCAACAGCATCACCAAAAGGACTCATATCCCTTACCACGGATTAATGATGCTTTAGATTGGCTAGGGGGAGCTCGTTTCTTCTCAGTTATGGACCTGATCTCAGGCTATTGGAAATCGAGTTGTCACTGGCAGAGCAGGAAAAGTGCATGGTAATCACATCTAAAGGTCTTTTCCAACAAACCTGGATGCCACAAGGGCTGTGTAATGCCCCAGCTACATTTCAACGGGCGATGGACACTATTCTTGGGGACCTAAAACTATCATGCATCCTTGTATACCTTGATGACATTAAAGTTTTCTCCCAAAACTTCTATAAATACCTTGATCATCTAGAAGCTGTATTCTTCCAGCTTGTTGAGGCCAACATCAATATCAAACTCCGGAAATGTCAAATCTTTAAGGACCATCTGGAGTACCTGGGGTTTGTGGTTGATGCCACAGGGCTGAGACAACCAGCCAAGGTGGAAGCTATACATAAAATGACTCCACCCAATAGCAAGCGGATATACAGGTCTTTTTGGGAATGGTCAGATATTACCAGTGCTTCATCCCTAACTTCAGTTGTATTGGGGGCCCACACTTTGAGCTATTAAGAAAAGAAATTACGTTTGAATGGGCGGAACTTCAGCAATGTGCTTTTGATATGCTTCAAATGGCATTAACCAGTGCGCTGGTGTTACGCTATCACAATTTCAAAAAAAGAGTTTATTGTTTAGACAGATTTCCTTTTCCCTGTAGGGGCAGTTCTATCCCAAAAAGACAAGGAAGTAGAAGAGCACCCCATAGCTTAATTTATTTATAGATTAAACAGCCATGAGCATATTTATACAGTGATTGAGCAGGAGTGCTTGGTGGTGAACTATTCCTATAAGCAATTTAGGGTGTATTTGCATGTGATGAAATTAAAAGTTGTAATGGATCATGCCTCGTAGCGTTGGTTACAGAACCTTAAAGAGACTGAAGGGCGTTTGGCCCGATGGGCTCTTAAACTGCAGGCATACAATTTTGAAAATTCTTCACTAACCTGGAGCTAAACACAAAAACGCCAATTATATATCAAGATTACCCATGATTGCAGTTATGGCAGATCTGAGTGATTTAATGTTTAATAAGATGCTTAGTGGTAAGTATGACGATGAACCGCCTTCAGTCATTAAGGTATTGGATGGGATAAGGACCAGTAGTTTCCAGAAAAATGAGAATTATATAAATGGATAGGGGACACTACTGTGAATAGCCCAAGACCTTCTGCCCGCCCAGCCATTATCATGAGCTCACATAGGGTCGTTGAGCAAAGGTGGTGTGCGCAAGACATTAGATTTATTGCAGCCTTGGTATTACTGGGAAAGAATGAACTTTGATGTGCTTGATACTATCTCCTCCTGCCACCATTGCCAAGTGGAAAAGCTATTCCGCCAGAAGACCTCATACCGGTTAGTGAAGCCACACTTTGCTTGGCATACGGTTTCACTAGATGTTGTTGGGCCTCTGCCATCAGGAGCGAATTGGTCCAAGTAAATTTTGGTAACAATTGACCACTTAACCCGGTGGGAAGAAGCCAGGGCGATATGAGACTTAGGGGCGGTCACAGTGGCCAAATTCATAATATAATACATTATTCAGCAGCATGGCTGCCCTCAGTTTCTCCTTACTGATAATGGAACTAGCTTCACTTCCCACATTCTTCCAAAGATTAACGAGCTAATGGCCATTTGAGGGGTTTTGACAACCCCAACCCCCTGAATCTGATGGAATGGTGGAGCAAGTCAATGGGACTTAAGTGAACATACTCCATAAATTAGTAGCATATTGACCCTCAGATTGGAGCACCCTTTTGTCCACTGCTATCTTTGCTTATAATATTAATTATCATTTGGCCATGGGGAAGAGTCCCTTTCAATTACTATATGGCTGACACCCTGCCCTTATGGCGCTATTATAATCCTGTGTAGAAGATACTGGCGGAATGGAACTCCAACGTTATTTGATGACTCTATCAGACACCGTAATCAAAATGCAAACCAAAGCATACTCGTTCAGTTTAGCCAAGAAGATTAAGACTCAAGCTGCTGATCAGGTATGGCGTAGCTGGTTAGCACAGTTCAAAGAAGGGGACATGGTCCTATTCCAAGGTCAACACGGTTTTGGGTGGAAACACAAGTTGGTTAGTATCTGGATTGGGCCATTCAAAGTTATTTAGAAGACTTTGGTGGACGCTTATACTATCAAGGACCCTGATAGCAGTCAGATCATCAACTGAGTGCATGCAAAGTTCCTTCAAGCATATAAGAATAGGAACCTTATCATCCAGTCAGAGAGGGGTAATGTCGCAATTCTGATACGACTGGACAATAAGCCCTAAGTCATTATGGCGAAATGGGTAGGATTCATAAGGTTTAATATGAGTAATGATTATTTGAGCGCCTCAAGATGAGGCGATATTAAGTTGTTGGAAAATGCCTTGATTAGGCGATTGCAAAATTAACAAATGATGAACTGATGGAACCAATGAGCATGGCGAACTAAATTACTAAGCCATGGAAGCGGTAGCATCTAAAGTCACTACAATATAGGCGATTGAGATGATAAAGAAAAAGAGGTTGTTAAGTAGTTTAAAGTAAGAGGAAACAGCATAAATCTGCTGTATTAAGTATATTAAATAAAGAGAGTTGTGGGAGTGTTTGCTCCGTATTTATTTGAAAGTTCATTCTGATGTTTTGAGGACAACAATCATCATATTGTTGGTCCTAATTGCTCAGTGGGTCAAACCCTGTGCAAAATCTGTCAGCATATTCTTGAATACCGCCATTTTAGAACAACCAGTCAGAGTGGACGTGGGATGGTGGAGGCACCAGAAAATGAAAATCAATTGTTATGAACACGCTGACTTTTCACTAATGTCCAGATTGAGGGCGAATTCCTCTGCTCAATACTCTTTCCAAAGCCTGGAACCATGGCTTTATCATGACGCTTGTTTTGCCTGTGGGTCTTCTGCCAGATTTCCCTCCTACATCGATGGTCTACCAAAATATGATAAATTTGGACAAAGCAAACCATCTTTTACCACACACCAGATTTGACTTGTCTTTTCATATATGATGGCTGTGTTGACATTAGTTGCCAGCTGTAAATTTATACAGCGGAGAAGAATGAGGCTGTGGATGCATGGAAGGATGATATGCTCAAAAAGGGTTGTGTATTTAAAAATAAGTCCCCTATTGCTTTGCCCATTGTTTTTACAAAAAATCTAATGGGATACTTTGCCCCTGATTGGACTACAGGCACCTTTTAATATTACGGTTCATGACCCCTACCCCTCACTCTTAGCAAATTATAGTTCAGGAGATTGCTAAGTCCTTTGTGTTTTCTAAGCTCAACCTCAGATTTTCTTTTAACCCAATTTTGATTGGCTGAAGGCCCAGAATGACTGACCATTATTTGAACAAGAAGGGGTAATTTCAGTTTTGTTAAAGCCAGTTGGGCAGAAAGATGCGCCTGCAAAGTTTCAGCGGATGCTCAATAGTGTGTTGGGTGAGTTTAGATTTTCCTTCACGGTAGCATATATTAACAATATCCTAGTAAATAAAACCAATTATGAGCAGTAAGAGAAGGATTTGGAGGTGGTTCTGGCCGCTCTGAATAAGCTAATTCTTTTTGCTAAGCCGTCCAAGTGCAATTCTATTAGGAAGAAGTTAATTTTTTTAGTAACATAGTTCCTGAAGACGGATATGCTGTACCTCCCAGTAAATTTGAAGCCATATATGAGCTGCCTGCTTCATGACCCAGAAGCAGTTGAGGAGCTTTCTAAGTACTATAATCTTCCTTAAAAATTATTTCCCACACTCTCACAGCTGGCCGCACCGCTGCACCCCTTACAGGTAAAGATGTTCCTTTCCGCTGGACTCCTGTTTGCTAACAGGCTTAAAAATCAATCAAGGAGGTTTCATATCACCCTGGTCCTTAAACATTCAGACCCCGCTAAACCATATAATGTATCATGTGTTGCATCTTCCTCTGCTATGAGGGCTGTTCTGCTCCAAGTATGATGGATTGGAAAACCCATTCGTCTTCTCCAAATAAGAAAATTTTTACTGAGAGACTGAGCCACCTATGAACAAGAGTTGTCCGCCATGGCTTGGGCATTAACTCACTGGAGGTGCCTTTGCAGTGTGCTAAACACGACGTAGCTGTAAAAACAGATCACTAAGCTCTCCCATACTTTTGCAAGCTGAAGAAATTGGTGCACTGACTTGCTCAGACATATCATGACTTATGCAGCTTAAACTTCTAGACTGAGTTTGTGAAGGAATCGTTTAATGTGATCCCCAACTTCCTGAGTTGTACCCAGCACTCTATCCGATGGAGGCAGATGAGTTAGATCTTATCACAGTAATATTACCTGCCAAAATTCTAACTATTATTTATTCCACATTTTAGGGCAGATTTGGGCTTATAAACGTCCCTGGTTTTGAATATCCTAGTGTCAAAAACAGCTTGTGCAGAAGGGTTGGATTTGTTGAGCAGTTAGAACTCTGAAAGAACAAGCGCTCGCTCTATTTCTTGTTATAGGGGCTTACCCAATTTAGGTCGTGCTTGTGGGTGTCACCCCTCCTCCATGACGAAGTCATCCATGCGCACCATGGCCCCCTGCAGTGAGGCATCTGGGCAATAAGAGGTGTCGTGACATGTTCAAGCGGACTTATGACTGACCAGTCCTGTAAAAAAATATTCTGGCATGGATCACAACTTGTGTAACATGTGCGCGGGCAAATTCAAATATCAGGAAAAATTGGTCTCCTTCACCCCCTGCAGCAGGCATAGGGATCATGGTTTTTAAATTGGTAAACTTTATTGTTGAGCTGCCAAGCTCTAAAGGATTTACAGATGTCATTGTAGTCGTATATAACTTCACAAATTCGCCCTCTTTATACCCTGTTCCTTGGTCATCACCTTCAAGGAGATGGCTGGAATGTTCGTGAACCATTTGTTCTCCATGTCTGGGTTGCCACAGGAAATCATCAGCGACCACGACACTCAATTTACAGCACAATTTTTCAATGAACTTTTATCAATTTAAAAAATTATTCCATGTCATTTGACACCTAGCACCCCCAAGTCAAGATGGCTAAGCCAAGCATGTAAATCAAATTTTATAGCAATATCTCTGGTGTTACGCAATGGCGGATCAGAATAATTGGGCGGAAGACCTCCTGCTTGCTCAATTTGCGTATAAAAATGAACTCATGCATCCACAGTCTTCTCCCACTATGAAGCCACTTTAGATTATAACCCTTCATTTTCAGTAGGACCATGTCTTTGTCCATAGGTGCCAGCTGCAGCTGACCACTAACAGCAAATCAGCGCCACCCAGTACTTGGTACAAGAACATCTAACCAAAGCAATTAGGAACTATAAGTGGTTTGATGACTGGAAGAGCATTATGGCGCACAATACTAAGGTGTTGTCTCATGTTATGTTGGACACGTTCCACTTGAAAATGCAGGAGCCCTCTTACAAATTTGTGAACAAACATTCTGGACTTCATTTATTAGAAGAGGACCTGGGACGGTGCATCCCGCTTGAAGTTGCCAGATTATTTGAAGCAACACCCCATATTCCATGTATCCCAATTGTCCCCATTCAACGGCTTAATTCCGGTGAAACCAAGCATTTTGTGATTGGGGTCAAAAAAAGGCCGAGGTTGATGCTATACTAGCTTCCCATTGATAGTGTCAATTGGTCTAATCTTAAGTCGTTCAAAAAGGTTTACCAGCCTACAAAAATAACTGAATCTGGTGCTAGAAACTGTACAAACTGTTATTAGTTAGTTGAAGCATTCCACATTGATCACCCAAGACTCCCTCAAAGGTCGTTACTTTGATGGTGATCAAGCTACTAAAAGCCCATAAGAACGTCACCCTTAACCAGAATAGAGTGGGGGTGCTTCCCAACTTGAAAAAGAAAAGGATAAAGTAAGTCTGGGGGAGCGCCACCTGGGCTTGGACTGGGAGGAGTTTTCATTTGGTACCAAGAAAGGTCTAAAGTGGGCGGCCAACCCCTAATCACATAGTCATATCTTGCCCATGTGGTAGATGAGCGGTAGTTTATGGCCTACCCTTTGAAGGTCACAGCCCATCCCTGTTATGACAACTAGCGAACTGATGCAACGTATTGAGATGGTTTGCTGAAGTTTCAGTGGAAAGGGTCTGACATGGGAAAAAGAAAGTGTGCACATTCCAGATTCTAGTTTTAATTTCCACCATATTTATGAAGTGAAATGAACCCTCCCATTTTGTGCAAAGGCCCAGTTCCTCTGAAGTTTAAAAATGCAAATGAACTGAGGAAATCAAGGGCGGCTGGGCTGGTTGGCTTGAATTTTTTCCAACCAGTTGAGACTGTCCCTTTGTAAAATGCCCTGGGAGGTCCCCGCCACTTGTTTAGTGAGACGAAGAGTCTGAAGCAGGTGCACTCATGCTAAAAACTTAATTTCTGTGCCAGAGACCAAATTAACGTTAACAAAATTTTTTGCTGATGTGGGCACATAAATTAAATTTATTTTCACTTGTATTCCTTCATTCTAGGTCATAAAACTGAGGCCTCCACGCCCATGTATGCCATATAATTACCTAGGCGACTGAGTATTTAAGCAATCATTCATAACGGTATGATTATCAGTCAATAACTTTATATTTTTGCATTAAAATCTTTTGCAATGAATAAATTTGCTTTTTGGAAACTTTTCCCCTTGGTATCCGCTTCAGAACCCAGAACTAAAAATGGTTTTTGTGTTGCATAATGACTGGGTCTTTGTGAACATCATAACAGCATTATTGTCTACCTTTGTGGACTATAAATACCATACTTGAGGCATTCTTAGACACTTCCCACTTGCCAAAGCTATTTGACATAAGGGTATGTCACTCTTGTAGGAGGCGTTACCTCCCAAGTGGGCAATATTCACAAACTTGTCACCACCTATTGCTAACAACACTACGGCAGAACTAAGCCCTGTTGTCATAGCAAATAAGCTTTTCACATATAAATCTGCCAACTTAATAATAGCAACTACCTGGCTGTACCAAGTTGCTCCTTACCATCATCTTGAGTCAGCTTTTGTGGCTTATTCACCTTCTGCCCCACTTTCAAGTCTTCAGAGCAGCTTTGCCTTTGCATTATAAATTACCTTCTTTTTGCAAACACACCCTGACTGGCAGGCCATTCTTAATCTCATTTATCGCTTTCATGACACCTGGGGTCCAAATTATACAATTGGCCAGAAGAACAGTGTCAGATTCTGGCGGTTGACTCAAAAATAAACCTTTGACAACCATCAGATTGGTCTATTATCATTTCAATGCTTGAGCTAACACCTATAATCACACCTTAAAGCCTATTGCAATTATATAATTTGAGCCAAATATCTCAAATGTCAATTCGATCAAGTATTTTATTAAAGTGCTTGGGCCAAAAATGATTGCATACTATGGCCGATTTCCTATGCATCAAATCTTGGCAATTGTTCCTGATTATTAGGACACAAGCAAACAACTAGTATATAAAATCGTTCAGGACTGACCCAAAGTTAAACATTTAAAAGTCCCATGGACCATCAGATGAATGAAAATTGTGTCAATTTCCCACCCTAGGGAGAAAATCATATGTTAATCCCCATAATTGACACTATAGCACTTGCACATGGATTGTCCAAAGGGGAGTACCTAATGCTATTGAGAGAGAGGACTGCTGACATCCTGATTAGGGGAACGTCATCTACTTTGATTGATGCAAGAATTTCACGGAAGGTGTATTTCATCAGCAGTATGACAAAACTCAAATCAAGAAGATCCTAGGACAAATTTGCACTTTTTTATTGCAATTTTTGTCCCTGAAATCCTCCCAATTTTGAGAGTATTTTGCCACCAGTAAACCTAAGAAAAGGTCTCAGTCATATCAGTTCAAGGGCCAAACTTAGGTGATAAAATATCTGTTAAAATTTGTGCTTGAATATGGCCAGGAGATGCTTTAGAGGTATAAATACCGCCGCCTATCCTAATGACTAAGTATCATATAAATATCCTACAATAAAAATATCATATAATTCTCTTCTTGATTTTAGCAGAGTCTTACCTTTGGAGAAGTGCCAGAAAGCTGAAAGCACATCTTTTATTGAAACCTGCCTCAGAAGAAGTTCCTGATAACATTTAGGAAATTTATCCCAAAATTGACCAGAATAGTCAGGGCTATTTTAACAGGCCTAGTGATTTTCTGAACATTGAATATACTGTAAGCCACTGCCATATTGAGGATCATCTGGAAGATCTCATACCAAATAAGCATGCAGGATACCAATTTTAAGCGAGCAATCCTCATAATCTCACAACTGGTACTCACTCAAAATGGTGACACTCTCTGAAATGGATTCCCATAACCAATTCCTGGTTGAATCGCCCAGACGAGATAGCAACAATGAGATGGAAACTAGTGATAAAGAAATCTCGGATTACTTTAATACCAGCTGCCATGGCTCTGAAGTGGGTACCTCCTACTTCCTGGATCTTATCACAGTGGGGGAGCTCATGCAGATATAAACAGCCCGATTGATCTTACATCTTCAGAATTAAAACTATGGTGGAATTCTATATCAGGGCTTTAGGATTGGTACTTCACAAATTGATTCCTCCTTCAGCCTGCTTTATTACCTTAAGAATTTAGCACTCAAGATGGAGATAAATATGAAGTACCATGACACAACCATGATTTTTGCTAAACGCCTCACAGAGAGTCAAGCAACTAATGAATTCCTGGTTAACTTTGTCCAACCCTCAATTAAGCATAACCAGCGAATCATTGCTAGAAAAAATCTGAAAATCACGGAACTCTACCATGTGCAAGGGGAGGAACAATATTTTCAAAATGCCCTACTGGACAAGCTAAATTTCAGTTTTGCTGAAATCTGAAAGGCAATTGTTGATGTTATGGAACTTGCCAATGAAGCTCATGGGAGATTGAACACCCTCGAGGAGCTTCTAAACAAAGGAGTCTTAAAGATAGCCGCAGAAGTTCTTGCTCACCATGGGGTATCACACAAATGTGTACAAACCATAATAACCGCTGTCAAAAAATGGAAATCCATTCTGATTACCTATTGTTTTAATCAAAATGACTTACCATAAATGCACTCAGGCCAAAGAAATTACCTGGAGATAAATGTAAAAGTTGATGAATTTTAAGAGTATGTTTGGACTGAGCTGGATACTATAAACAAAAACTTTGAGGACCTTGCAGCAAACTAGCCTTCCCAAATAGGGATGAAGAGGATGTCCAGATCAAAGAGGAAACTCTAAACTTTGGACTGTGGTGTCAATATTGCAGGCCAGAAATTCTGAAATTACTCAGGAGAATTGGGAACTCAGAATGCAATTATCTACTGAAAATTCCCGATGAGATAGTATGGACAAAGTATAAAAAGTATAACAACCAATTAAGCTTTTTTCAAAGAGGAGTCAACGACCTTAAAAAAAGAATTTGTTTCCCTCAAAAAGCAAAGCTGCTAGTACTCACCCACCTTCAACAAAAATGAAATAAGGTAAAGCTCCGCTTATTTGGACAAAAAAAGCCTGGAAAAGTAGCTAAGGGACAAGTTCAGGCGTCAGAATTAAGTTGTTTGGAACAATATTATGAAAATAAATCATCAGAAGTTGACACAGATTTATAATTTTATATTTCTAACATCCATTCTATGACCAGAGTTAAGGCATCACTCCTGACTCCAGATACTTCCCAACAGGAAAGAAGGCCTATTATGGACAATGATACACCAAGAAATTCAAGAAAAAGTACAACTCCTATGCCTGTAAGGGCGAGATGACTTCAAACCCTTAAATTTACCGAAATTTGACAAAGATGGGAATGTTCACTCTTTTCTTAAGCTATTTGAAAAAGAAATGAGGGGAGCATCAGACCATGCAAAAGTATCAGCACTGATAAACTCGCTTGATGCCCATAGCTGTGACCTCGTTATGCTCTATTTGGGCGACAATTGGTCCTTATGGATGCTAATATTGCAATAACAAAACAGTCTGGAGGGCCTGAGAAATTATAAACCTAAAAAAGAGCTTTTTAATATTAAATCCAAATAGAATGAGTTATTAAGGACTTTGTGGATAGAATTTCATGAGCTAAAAGTTCTTCATGGGTGCAATGCAATAGATAAGTTTAATGCTGAGATTGCAATGGAGCATGTAATTATGCCTTTTTATAAACTGCACAATGTCATGTTGCCTGCATTCAATGGAAGCTTGGAAATCCAAGAGCTTGCCCAATTACTTGAGAAGCTGTTCCCGTAATTTCAAAACCCCTAAATAGGCCAAAGATCAGCAAAAATCCCGATTTTTGGGCCCAAAAAGCAACACTATGTCTGACCAGGGGTAAAATTTTTAAAAAATACAAACCAAAAATTCGAGAAAAAGCAGCAAAAAGGGCCAATTACATGCCACCGCTGTGGTCAAATGGGGCACTTTGCTAACCAATGCTACAGACGGTCCAACAAAAAGCCTGGGGTCAACTTTGCTCTAGAAATTAACTGCGTCATTGAGGCGGGAAAAGAGCAGTTGGAGTAGAGGCAGAATGCTATGACTCGCCGATTTTCAAACCATTCACCTGACCCTGATGAGCTCTTTAGGGCCAAAAATGTTGCTAAAGATAACCTCCAACATATCGTGGCTATTGATGTCATAATGGTCACTACTCAGGCCATGGTAAAAGCAAATAAACCCTTGTAAATTACCAAAGAAGCCCAAGCAGAAGTATCAAAATCTTACGCAAAGAAGATTATTGATCAGGGTTTAAACATCCAACCCAGATGTTCTATTGATCTACCTAAGCTTAACAGCGTTCAAGTAGCTATTCTTATGAAGAACTTAGCAGACAACTTCCCAGATATTTGCTCAAGCCTGTAATCTCACCTGGAATTGTGCAGCAATCTCAGCATACATACAATAAATACCTCTGAAAACTACTTTGAATGTAATTATGTGGAAATAGAGGTAAACAAGGTGCGAGTTCAAGCCATCATTGACTGTGGTGCTCCTATCAATATAGTCAGCACAAAGTTAATTAAAAAACTGAAATTTGCGCCCAATATTGCCCAATTTTAGAAATATGGAACAGCTGGAGCGCATACAACTAAATCACTGGGTGCATACAGTACCCTACCACTCTGATTTGGATCCATTGTAGTAACAGCACCTGCCATAGTGTTGCCAAATACAGATTATGATATCCTAATTAAGACTGGTTTCCTAAGAAGATATGGAGTTGTTACCAATCATAAGGACGATACTCTCACCATTCTTAGCCAGGCTATTCCACTTTACTATAAATGTGATAAGGCAGTTGAGAAAAAGAAACTCAGCCTATTCATAAATCTGGCCTACAAAGATGGAGTCAACCCAATTGAGTATTTCAAAGCACATTAAAGGATAAAATTACTACCCACACAGATCTATAAATCATATGGCATCTCACTTCAATTAAATCAGAAAATCACTATATTATCTGGAGAACAGGTAATCGCTCAATGGGACTAACAATTAATATCTTGGAAGGACTTTATGATGAAGTATATCAACCATGGTCTAAACCTCGATTAAAACCAAACATTGCCCCTGGTATCATCATTACAGGCCACAGAAAAATACATATCTTATGTGCAAACCTGAAAAAATGGCCCATCTCCATTAAGCAACATCAAACAATTGCTTTTATTCACCTGTTCCCTACCACAGAAGTCCACTCATTCCAAGAGTTTAGAACTTTTGCTGACTTTAAGCTCCCCATTAAGGACCTACTCAGAATAAACAATGTTGTCCCTATGGCTGATTTAAGCAACCTGACCAACTTCAATAAAGGCCAAGCTCAGGAGTTATTCTCTAATTATTAGGAAATATTCGCACAAGGTGATTTTAGACTTGGGATGTGCTAAGGGTGTCACCCATAAAATCGATACTGGGGGTAATAAAACTATGCAATTACACCTGATTAGTGTAACAGTCAAGGCGTTGCCTGACCACCACATAGCCTTAATCTTCCCTAGGGCGATAGGTGGGGCCAGGGGAGAGGGGCTCAACTGCTCCAATTATTGTAAATGGCAATCTGATGAATCAGATGCCTCAAAATCAGAAGCAATATCAAATCAAAAGGCTGATGGGGAAGGGAAGCCTCAGAAATGGCGCTCTGGACAGCCAGATGCTGCCAAATCCAATATTGCTAAATGTGGCAATGAGGGACTGGACCATCAGACACAAATTTTTGACCAATTGGAGGCCAAATCCGTTGCATATGGGAGTATTGACAAGGATGAAAATCCTTGCGAATGGCGCTCTGGCCAACCAGATGCCACCGAACAAAATATTACCAAAAGAGGCAACAAACCAAAATTGGGGAATATGGGTGAAGGGAATGGCATGGGCTTCAAGAGCAAATTGAAGCCAAATAATAAATGTGGAAAAGTTTCTGCAACCCTGAGGGTACCCAGCCTGAGTTTGAGAATAGGCCTCGACGCCAAAATCAAGGGTCTAGATTCTCAAATAGGGCCCGCTGCTGGGAAGATGCCCGCAGACTTCGTGGGAACAGGACCCGCTCTTCCCCATTAAGCTCAGTATAATTTTGAGCAGGCGAAACTGTGTAAAGCAGTTTCATCTTCTATAATATTAGATAAAACTTAATAAATTCTAAAATTAGTTTTGCACATTTGCAAATCACTTTATTAAGCAAACCTGGAAACCCCCACATGGACAGCAGTTCAGACTTTAACAGGACCATTCAGTCCCTGTACGCCCTCTCAGGGGGTCAGGCTCTCCTCCTGAGCACCAGCATTGTCCTAACTGTGGTCCAAACTTATGTGGTAAAGTGGTTTCTGCATATTTGGATTTGGGATCTCTCAACAGCAGGGCTATCCTGCCTGTGGGCCCTCACTTGGGCATTCTTGCCCAACTGCTTTGTGGCAGTTTTTAGAGACCCCGTCCATCACAATTAGACTTTTTAAAAGCATCAGAAGAGCAGTATCTAAGGAGATTAAGGAACTCCACAACTGTGGCATGTTAGTGCCTTCAAAAAGTCCATGGGCAGCACAAATTTTAATAGTGAAGAAAAAGGATGGAAGCAACAGAGTAGACATTGATTATCAGAAGTTAAACAACATCACAAATAAGGACTCATACCCACTGCCACAAATTGATGATGCCTTGGATAGGCTAGAAGGCGCGAAGTTCTTTTCAGTAATGAACCTTATCAGCGGATATTGGCAAATAGATTTTCTTAGAGAGGAGCACGAGAAATGTACAATTATAACCCAAGAGGGCCTATTCCCGCTGACAAGAATTCCTCAAGGGCTCTGCAATGTATCAACTACATTTAAATGGCAATGGACACAATCCTATTGAATTTAAAATTGTCATGTGTACTAGTGTACCTTGATGATATCAACCTTTTCAGCCGCACTTTTGACGACCACCTGGAACACTTAGAGGAGGTAATCAGAAGGCTAGCTGCAAACTTAAAAATCAAGCCCAGAAAATGTCATTTTTAAAAAGACCAACTGGAATACCTCATATTTGAGCTGATAAAGTGGTCTTTGGACCTAATCCTCTAAGTTGGATGCCATCTCCATAATGAAATGGCCCAAATACAAGCGTGATATTCAAGTATTCCTAGGAATGATTGGGTACTTTTGCCAATTTTATTGCTGACTTTGCGCGACTTGAAGAGACAGTTTTGTATCTGATTAAAGATAAGGTCCCATTCAACTGGACTACAGCTTACCAGGATGCATTTGACCAACTTCAATCTGCAATATTAGGCGTGCCTGTTCTTCAATACCTGGACTTTGATTGCAAATTGATTGATCAAACTGATGCATCACAAACAGCAGTGGGGCCGTGTTATTCAAGTCATAGAAGATGGTGAAGAACATCAAGTTGCCTTCGATAGTTGGATCTTAAAAGTTCATGAAGAAACTAAATGGTGATGGATCGAGAATGTTTAGCTGTTATATATGCTTGCAAGCAATTCCAGGTCTACCTTCATGGCACTCATCTCAAAGTTGCTACTGATCATGCCTCCCTAAGATGGGTAAACAGCTATTGAACCTGAGGGCAGTTTAGCCTGCTGAATATTAAAGCTTTAAGCTTATGACTACACCATTGAGCATAGAGCTGGGGCAAAACACCAAAACGCTGATTGTCTATCCGGATAACCCACATTGCAACACTTAGTCAGGCCGCCAATGAGTTGTTTATGAAAGTGATCAGCAGAGAGTATCAAGATGAGCCCAAATTCGTCAAAAAATGTTATCAGATCTACAAAAAAATACAACCATCAAAAAAGGGCACTTTACAAGATCGTTGAGGACAAAAAGTATATTTCCCAAGACAGTCAGCCTGAAAAGACCTAATAATGGCAGCTCATGTGGCCATAGGCCATGGCAGATTCAATAAAACAAAAGATCATCAGAAGAAATTCTACTACTGGGAGTCAATGCATTTTGAGATCCAAGAAACCCTAGAATGTTGTGCAGAGTGCCAAGGCGAAAACCCATTCTGAAAAAGCACATCTTACCAGCTTGTTTGGCCCAACTTTGCCTGGCACACTATATCTATTGACATTGATGGTCCACTTCCAATAAACAATATGAAGGCCAAGTACATAATCGTAGCCATTGACCACTTGACAAAAGGGTTGAGGCTAAACCATTCAGGAAGCTGGAGCGGCAACAACCACCAAGTTTGTCCTTAAAAACATCATCCACAAACATGGATGTCCCCAGGTTATTCTGATTGATAACATACCCAGCTTTACCGCCAACATCCTTGCCAAGTTCAACCAACTAATGGGAGTATGATGTGTGCTTTCTGCTCTCTATCTCCTAAAATAATGGGACTGTTGAGTGCGCATACAGGACGTTGGTGAACATTATCCAGAAATTAACTTAGCCAAACCATCCGAATTGAGTACTTATCTAAGTTTGGCAGTCTTCACCTACAATATCTCCTACCATTCATCAACCAGGATGTCTCCGTTTCAAGTATTATATGGAAGACACCCAGCCCTACCTACGCTGCTATATACCATAGAGGATCCAGGTGAAAACACTTACCCTCAGTATGTTGTGAAGCTTGTGGATGCTCAAATTAAGCTACAAGCACAAGCCTTTGACAACAGTTTTGCCAAGAAAAAGGCCCAACATCAAAAGGACTTAGAGAATTGCTACCCACTGGCCAATTTCAAAGTTAATGACAAAGTTCTATTTTTCAACACCCATGGATTGGGCCAATTGCAAAAGTTAGATAGCATCTGGGTTGGGCCATTCAAAGTTATTGAGAAAACATCCAAGTTCATATACACAATCAAGAATATTATGACTGACCATTTTTACAACTGAGTTTAAGTAAAATTCCTAAGAAGTTTAATAGGCGGGCCTATTAAGAAAAGAAAAAAAGAAAAAAAAAAAAAAAAACAAAAAAAATATATAATAGTTTTATTCTAATAATTACTTTAGTTCACACTTGAGTTTGGGGAGAGAATCCAACTTCAGACTTAATGGTCATTTGGCCAAAATTAATAATAAGAGGTTCATACTTTAGACTCATTGGATGTTCAGGCCTAAGTTATTAGATAGAAAACCTAATTCCGTGATCATTGGGCGTTTGGGCTGATGATAACAGACCAACAAGGGCTAATTGGTAATCTTAGGGCCTATGTTCAAGTCAAGAGGGGGAAATGTCAGATTCTGGTGGTTGACTTTAAAATAAACCTTTATAAACCATCAGATTGGGCCAATTATCCTTTCAACGCTTGAGTTAACACCTATACTCTCACTTAAATCCTATTGCAATTATATAATTTGGGCCAAATATCTCAATGTCAATTTGATCAAGTTTTTTATCAAAATGCTAAGGCCAAATATGCTCACATATTATGGCTGAGAACTATGCATTATATCTTGGCAATTGGTCCCAATTATTGGGAACACAAACAAAATACTAGTATACAAAATCATTATGGAATGACCTGAAGTTAACGTTTTAAAATCCCAAAACCATCAGATGAACAAAAAATGTAATCAATTTCCTGCCCTAGGGCGAAATTTGTGTGTTGCTTTGCATAATCAGCACAATAGCACTTGCACATGGACTGCCCGAAGGAGTGTACTAGTGCTATCAAGAGAGAGACCTGTTAACATCCTGATTAGGGGTACATCATTTACTTTTATTGATGCAAGAATTTCACAGAAGGTGTATTTTATCAGAGTATGATGAAACTCAAATCAAGAAGATCCTAAGAAATTTTGCATTTTTATCGCAATTTTTGTCCCTTAAATCCTCCCAATTTTGAGAGTATCTTGCCACCAATAAACCTAAGAAAAGTTCATAGTTGTATCATTTCAAGGGCCAAACTGAGGTGGTAAAATACCTATTGAAATTTTGTGCTTGAATGTGACCAGGAGATGCCTTAGAGGTATAGTTACTAGAGACTGGCCTAATGAATGATTATTAAATAAATATCCTATAAAAAGTTTTTTATTTTATCCTCTTCTTGATTTTAGCAGAGTCTTAACTTTGGAGAAGTGCCTGTAAGTTGAAAGCACAGCTTGTATTGAAACCTGACTCAGAAGAAGTTCCCAATTACATTGGGAAAATTCTGCTCAAAATCGACCAGAAGAGTCAAGGCTATTTTAATAGGCCTAGTGAGTTTCCAAATAGTAAATATACCATAAGCCACTGTCCATATCAAGGATCATCCGGTGGAACTTCATCCCAAATAAGCGTGCAGGATACCAATTTTCAAGTGAGCAATCCTCAGAATCTCACAAACAGACTCAAATGTATCCAGGAAATTAAGGAAGCACTGAATGATATTCCTGCATCTACATTGCATCCCAAGTTCTCCACCTCCACTCTTCCAGATGTCCTTGGTTCCATGTTGTGAGAACCATATAGACCCCAGATCTTAATGTTCCTACTGTAATAAGTCTTTCCAGAGACAAGCCTTATTATAAGATACTTGCTGAGGAAGCAGGAAAAGGGCCGTCAGAATGAAAGAGGAGCTTCATTTTGAAATCTGGTATTGCCTCAAGAATGTTTAGCAACCTCTAATGAGACAAATGCTGTCATACCAGATAAGATGATTTAGTACCCATCAATTATAAAGAGCTTGATACTGCTTACTCTTTCTCTGATGATCCTCCTATGCTCCTCACTTTACCTCCTCAGCTTAGGAACTTAGCTACATTTCTCGCTGTTCAAGTTCATATAATTCCTATCACACTATTTTAGACATTGATTCCCTTATAAATAGCATTTTATAAATTAATAAAGCGCATGGAAATCGCTCCTGACTTACCACATTACTTGAAATATGGCACAAAGGGACCACAATGTGCTCACTCCATTGGGGCCTATTCTCGCTTCCTTTCACTTTAATAAGCTTTCATTGATTACCTTAGCTATCGCGTTAGACAAAGTGAATTATGACCTATTTCTTAGGACCCAATTTCTTTGGGGCTATTATTCTGTTGTGCACTGTGATGAAGATTTTTCTCCCTTATAGGTCATAGGGTCCTATTGTTTTGAGACTCACCAAGGCATTAAGACAGAGGTAAAAGCTCAGGCTTGCCTGTTGGAAAGCAAAAGTCAGATTTACAGGCTCAAATATCACAAAAGGGTTTCAAGTTTAAATACCCCCTGAGGTGTATGGTCAAAAGGGCATGCACATTTACTTGCCAAAGCCAAATAAAATACTGCTAAAGTCCCAGGTCAAAATTGATACTGGGGTATATATCAATAATCCCTCGGGCAATTTCTGTAAATATGGCATGGATAATCGTCCTTCAAGGATGTCATGACCTTTCAGAGAATTCTTTCCCTGCCTATGCTGGATCCATACTAGTGATGCTGGCAAATCTAAATAATAAACCTATGACAGTAAGGCCTAAAGTACAGCTGCTTATAATTGCCTCCATCATGGAGACCATTGATAATGTTTATAGCTTTGGAAGTCTTTTAGATTTCAGGGTAGAAGCAATCTGATAGTAGGTCTAGTTGACATTTCTATAGGGCTAGAGCTCACCAGAAAACAACAAAGCCAAGTCAAAAAATAACTATAGGAATCATTGGCTTTTCCTCAATCTCTACCTAGGATTTTAAGAAAATGAATGACGTTCTACATCACGTTGAGACTGGGGATCCTCAACCATTCAACCCCTTCTAATCAGAAGATAATATTGAAGAAGCTCATGTGGTTGTTGAGCTCAACCGGCTACTTGATTCCAGGCTATTAGTGCCTTCCCATAACCTATGGGACTCTCCACACCTGTTAGTCCAGAATAAGGATGGCAGTCATTGTGCAACGATGAACTAATGATGACATAGATCAATTAACAAGAAGGACAGTTACCTCCTGCCTCAGATCAATTACTCCCTTAGCTTACCTTGTGGTTCACAATATTTTTCCACTATGGATATTGCTTGCGGGTTTTGGCAATAGAGCTAGCACCTGAAGATCGATCCAAATGGGAGCTTCTAGCCAATGAGGTGTTATTTGAGATCATGAGGATGCTCCAGGGCTTTTGCAACGCACCTGTCACCTTTCACGCGCCATGAACGGTATCCTAGAGGACTTTAAGCTTTCATGTGTCATTGTATATCTCAATGATATAATTTCTTCTTGCAAGCTTTCAATGGCCATATGCAGCATCTCCACGAGATTTTTAATCACATTAGAAAGGACTAATAAAGCTCAAAGCTTTGAAGTGCTCCTACTTTCAATACCAAATTGAATTTCTTTAACATAAATTCTCAAAAAATGTTATTCAGTCTATCCCATATAAAGTTGTTGTCATTAAAAAGTTTTACGCTCTCAGAGCCTTAGGGATAATCAAGTATGCCTTGACACAGTAGTTTAATATCATCAGTTCGTCCCATGGTTTGCTAATTGTTAGATTCTTGTGGTTGACTCAAACATAAACCTTTTACAACCATCATATCAGGCTAATTATCATTTCAACGCTTGAGCTAAATCCTAATTCTCAACTTGAAACCTATTGTAATTTTATTATTTGGGCTGAATATCTCAACTTAAATTCAATAAAGTGCTTTATTAATAAGCTCAGGCTGAATACACTCGCACATTATGGCCACTTTCCTATGCATCATATTTTTGCAATTTGTCCCAATTATTGGGAACACAATCAAACAACTAGTATATAAAATTGTTCAGGACCAACCTGAAGTTAACGTTTAGAAAGTCCCATGGACCATCAGATGAACAAAAAAACGTAATCAATTTTCCACCCTAGGGCGAAATTTGTATGTCGATCTGCATAATCAGCACAATAGCACTTGCACATGGACTGCCCAAAGGAGTTTACCTAGTGCTATCAAGAGAGAGACCTGCTAACATCCTGATTAGGGGTACATAATCTACTTTTACTGATGCAAGAATTTCACAGAAGGTGTATTTCATCAGCAGTATGACAAAACTCAAATCAAGAAGATCCTAAGACAATTTTGCATGTTTTTATTGCAATTTTTGTCCTTAGAATCCTCTTGATTTTATGAGTATTTTGCCACCAATAAACCTAAGAAAAGGTCTCTTCATATCAGTTCAAGGTCTGAACTGGGGTGGTAAAATATCTGTTGAAATTTTGTGCTCAAATGTGGCCAGGAGATGCCCTAGAGGTATATATTCGCCTGGCCTAATGACTGAATATTTAATATATAACATCTAATAGAAGATATAATTAACTTACCCTTTTTCTAGTCTTATCCTAATACTAACTTTGGAGAAGTGTCAACAAGCTGTATGTGCCAAATCCACTCCTGTATATCCACCTGCCTCATCAGACTTTCCTGAACACAAAGGGAAAATTACGCCCAGAATTGGCCAAAAGAGTCAGGCAACCTTAATAAGCCTAATGAGTTTTTGAATGGTCCAAATACTGTAAACTACTGGCAATATTAAGGATAGATCTATGGAACTTTGTCCCAATTGAGAGTGCAGGATAATAATAAGCAATAGAGCAATCCTCAATTTTTTACACTGATTTTGCTGTTTCCTGGTCTAAATCCTACAAAACCCTGTACCTTTTGAGTAGCAGCCTAAACAAGAGCAGTTTTTACATGCATTTCAGACTGCTCTTGTACTAAACATAATTTAGTTCGTTTACAGTTTGACCAACTATTTTTGCTATTCATGGATGCTAGTGATGTTGCAATCAGGACATCCTTTATCAACACAATGAAAACAAAGTTGACCAACAAGTGGCTCACTTTAGCAAAGCCCAAGCAAGGTCGAGCAAAATTATAGAATTATAAAGCACATTTGCCTGGCTGTGTTGTTGGTGTTAAGCATACTCAACCTACCATACGGCGCCCATTTCATCAACATCACTGACCACTCCTTGCTCTGATGGTTGCAGTAGACAAAGGACCCAGATGGCCGGTTATCAAGATGGGCCCTAAGGCTTCAAAACCACAAATTTACTATAGTCCTTCATTAAGGAGCAATTCATCAGAATGCCGATGGGTTTTGAGGATGCTTTTAATGGATGGCTTGATTTCAAAGAAGATTGACTGTATAATCTAATTGGCAGGCCTGAGTGATTGGAGTTAAAGTCAGATATCCATACTGAATTATGAAAGATGACCCAAGACACTAAATCAAAGGGTACTGCTGTATAAGATAATTTACAAGAAATGTCTCCCATGTTTTTACCCTACTTTGAAGACTAATGTTAATTTTGAAGGATATGCAGCCATGGGACACAGGGCAGGGAAAAGACCCATGATTAGCTATAGAAGCGATGCTATTTTAGGTCAAATGGTTGAAATATCCATGAAGTTCTAGAGGCCTGTATAACTTGTCAATCTAATGATTGGGCTAGTCCCCAGTCTCAACGTTCAGTCATAGCTCCACCCAGCCCCTCTAATGTCATCATCATCAATGTGGTAAACCCTCTGTTCACCAGGTTACATGGCCATAAATATTCTACTAGCTCTGTACCATTTACCCAAATGGGTCAAAGCAATTTCCATTCCTGCTGTCACCTTTAAATACATATCTCTATTCCTTATTTGATACATTTTCACTCAACATAAATGTCCACAAACCTTACTATCAGACAATGGGATACTTTTACCTCATATAGGTAGTCCTAAAACTATCTTTACTTTTTGGAACTAACCTGTGTTGTTTAACACCCTTTATAATCCCTCAACCAATGGGGTGGTGGAGCGTAATATCAGAACCCCTTGTTTTCTTTTTAGGTAGATGGCCGCCTCCAACCTATGCGCTAGACCACTATTTACCAAGTGCTTTGCTAGCTCAACAGATAAGCTATCACCAAATAATAGAGATTTCACCCTTCAAAGCTCTATATGGATGTGCTCCTTGACTACCAAGTAGTGTTCATCCCCTACTCAATACTTCTGTGCCTGTGAAAACCAATCTAACTATGAGGACCTTAGCCAAATGATATTGTCCAGCTTCAAGCCCTAGCCAAGCAAGGCATTATCCCTCCACAGAAAGAAAGACATACATATCTATTGTCAGCTAAACCTATTTATCATTATTTTAATTAGGTTATCTGGTCCTCTTATATCCCCTTTGACTTTGAGGTCAACAGAATAAGCCAATGTTGGATTGCTGGACACTACAAGGACATTTATAAGGTGAACTCTTAATACTCCATTGCCAACATCAATCAGGGGACAGTATCAGACCAGGTACATGGCTGATTCCTACGGTCCTGCACCCCCTCCAATAGAGTCTTAATGGAGCGTTGTTGATATTTGAGATTAATAATGAGCCAAAATCACTTCTCCCAAATTGAGCCTCAATAAATTAACACATAAGGCCTCATGATCAAAATCTAATATTGAATGCACTAATGAGGATTTTGATCAGGTAGAATCACACGCCCATGAATTGATGGAGATGCCTTTTAAATTTTTATTCCAACTTCCCAACAAAAAAAGACGTGACATCCACCATTTCAATTCTGAGCACATAAGAACAATGATGACATCAAAGGCATTTATCTGGAAGGAAGTGAAAGATCCTGATCATATGGGGCCATGGAGGTCCCCTAGGCACAACGACCTGACACACTAAGAATGTTAATTTTTTTCCTTAATAAAGTAATCTAGCTTCACACTAATCTTTGTTTCATTGACTTCTCCGCTAGTTTACATCTTTGAGATAATTTTCAAATCCCAGATACAGTCAAGAGAACTGCACACCAAGACTGGGGTTTCCAGCATAATTGATATGTAACTTGACGCCATCTTATGTTAGTTATTTATATTAAAAAAGCTTTAGTTGACTTTAATCTAGAATCATTGAAATTGATAAGCTACAAAGCGCTAATTATTATTAAAAAAATAATACCAGATTTGTAAAAAAATATGAAATATGCAAACTTGCAAGTGATCCACTAGTTGATATATAGGGAGATTATTCCTAATTTGATATCAGCCTTGCATTATATAGAACAATGTTTTATTTCAGCTTATATCGCCTTGACCCTAACTTAATCTTACATATGAAAATTACTGTCTATTGGCTGTTTCCTTTTAAATTTAAAAAGGTCTAAGATAGTAAATCATAATTTATTCAAGTTCCAAAAGGGTATATGACAACCATTCTTTATATCACTGAACTTCCCCTTATTTTCCTAGCACTATAAGGTGTAATATCTACTTTTAGATGAAAATAACTTTTCCTTATACCCACACTTGATTTCTTGAGAAAGCTCTTTCAAAACATATGAACCTCCCTTAATAAGGCTAAATTTTGTATAATACATAAATTACAAATACCCTATCCTACTGACTTAATCTTGAAACTCCTCTAATGATTTGCACAGCTGACAAAAAGTTAGGTGGCCCAAGAAAAAGTTCTCTTGACTTCTCCATGCCCAGTGCTTGAGTTTCCCTCTAGTTCCATCTCAATTTGAAACAAGGGTCAGTTATAAAGTAGCCGTTTTTATGACCAATATGAACAACATCCCATAAAAAATCTAAATATAGTTGCTTTTAGTACAAACTTTGGTCTATATTTTGAGATCCTAAAACTTTTATAAATCATAAAGGTTTATAGGTTCTTTACTTGATCCTCATTTGCTACCAGTAACATCATATAAGGCATTCTAAATGGTTCATCTGCATTTTGATGTATAACTTGTCAGTAAGTAAAAAATAATATAATTCTGTAATTTTATATAAACCTAGACAGCCTGACAGTGGGGCCTTGCATATGTCATAGATAAAAAAAGAACTTTAAACAGTTATCCCTTTAAGACTACTTATAATAAGTACCAAATTGTTTGATGAAAAAGATAATATTTAGGCATTTTAATTATGTGGGGCTATATGTTATGTCTCTTGACATAGTTGTAGAAATTTTTTTTAAAATTAATGAAGTTAATAAGTTGAGTAGTGTGAAGTTGGACGCCCTCACTGATCTCAAAAAACCCTAAATCAACGTTGGGTAAGGGCTAAGTATTCTAAAATGGCTCTAAGGAGTCGCATGATGGGTTTGCCAGTATTTCATTTCTATAATAGTTTTAAACTTACTAGTTTTTCAAATAATGGGCCATTGCGTTTTGTTTTAAAATGTAAAATTTGATTCCCATTTCTGATATCGTGTTACCTTTTCAGCAATATTCAACCTCAAAGTAGGACTCAATTTGGGATGTCTTAAGTTAAAAGACAGTGGATTTATTAAAATTTGTTTTATATTGGCCAATATTGGCTCCGTCCCTCAGAAAAATAACTCTGGACTAACTCCTCTTTATCCTTCATAGTCAATTCTGCCTGACTAGCATATTTGTTGATTAACTCCATCTTTACATAAACCTAGACCTACTATCAGAAAATCTTTGGTATGACCTTACTGCATGCCCACTTGACAAAAACAATATTGGCACTTTGTACTCACAAAACTATATTTCAATCATTTTTTTGTTATCAAAAATCTGGACCAATTTGTTCCAAAGCTCTGAAGTATCCAAGACTCTGTATACCAGTAGGCCATAAAGTCCTCCTTAGGGTTCAACTAGTTCATTTTTTGATCTATCTGGCTGTTGATATTAATTCTATATCTACTTTCCTTGGGTCATATTGGCGTTAACTTTGTTCACATTGCCTTGTTTCCTCTTGTGTTATCGGGTTTTCCCTAGTTTTTGGATGTGCTTTCCCCATCATCTTTCTGGGAACAAAGTGTTGCAGACACTCTCCCAACATTAGTCAACTAACCATTCTACTTTATGTTTATGCGAAATTCTCCAAGTAGGGCTCTCTATAAGTGTTAGCTGGGTGCTCTGGCAGTTTGTCCCAGTTTATATTCTGCTTCCATGGTGATTCATTTGTTTTACTTTTTGTACAGCTCATCTTTATTCTCACTACAGCCAGATTAGGGGTCCTACCCTATCTGCTCATACCTGATGGGTTTAGACCTTTCAGGACACAGATTTAAGTAATCTGAAGCCATTCTAAAAATACTTCTAAAATTTATCAGGTCTTAGCTCCTATGCTAATAAAGTTACCATTGATACAGATCTAATTAGCTCTCGTCTACCCTCTTAGGGTTGACATGCTTGTTATCTTCCATCCAGTGAGACTGACTGAGTTTTGATATTTTTTAGTGCTCAACCGCACTTATGGAATTCTATAATAGAGGTTTGGAACTCCTTTTATAAGAACGCTACTTTGATCTGTTTTTTATATCAATTTTTCTATGAGTTTTTACCTATTGTTAGGCGGGAAGATTATAATAGCCTATTTATATAAATTCTACAGTTAAGCCTAGGCTCTACCTTTGTCTGAGGTAATTAAAAAGTCTTTTCTACAATCGAGTTTTATTATTATATCAATGAACGCTCAGGTGTGGCGGGCTCCGCTTGCCATCTTTACTTATTTTAAAAAATGCTCTCTTTAGAAAATTTCCAACTCTACTAAAGAGTGCCAGTAATTCTTGCTGCAATTGTTTCACCCACAAAGGCCCTATAGATACTGTCCTTGAAAATCATCATTTCTTTTTTTCAAATAAAAGAGTCTTTCCCTGTTACATCATTGTTCTTTGTGGAATCCAAGGTTTGTCAGATCTCTACCTAGAGTTATGAACTAAACATCCATCAAATACATTATTAGTTATGGGACTCCTTTGCATAAAATTATGCAAACTCTCATTAAAAGGAAGTATTGGCATAATGATGAATGATAGCGATGTCGAGACTTCTATCAGATCAGTTATTATGTCTTTGAACAATTATACGCAATTTTCTCTTGTAAGTACATAAATACAGATTAGATTTTAATAAGCTCTTACAAGTCTAGCCCTTAACCATTTTTTACAGATCAACCATTCAACCCCTCAAGTGACCCCCACAATGCTCGCCATACTCAGAAGTTTGAGAAGCAATCATTACAATATGGCGGTACATATGCTTAAGTAAATTTTTTTGGGCAAGTATCCTTCAATTGTAAGAGTGGAGAACTATACCACTCTTTCTTTTATTTATAAACACTCTGCTGTATAATTATGCCTGAAGTAGATCCTACTAGTGAAATGAGTGCACTGTCTGTTGTGAATAAAAAATATACTAAGTATTTTTCTCTTTCTGACAATCTTTATTCCCCTTTAAGTAGATTTAGGACATTTATTTAATTAAATACCAATGCCTTTAAGAACTTTATTAGATAAGTCTAGATGGCTCTCTTGAGCCTCATTAATTACATGTTGGTATGGTTAGGGTAGATGCCTCTCAGGATAATCCAACACCGAGAGTTCAGGTGCTAGTTAATTTTTAGTTGATTAACACAACCTGGTTAACCACTTTTTGGTATTCAGAAACCTTCTGACTTAATTATCTTGAAAATGGAGTGATGAGTAATTTTTATATAAGGACCAATTTTAAGTCCAGTGCCTTGACTCTAGCCTTAAAGTTTGAGAAGCAATTAGTAATCCCCATGTTTGAAGTAGAAACTCCAAGCAATTTTCCACAATGGCTAATGTACATAAGCTCATTCTTGCATCTCTGATAAGGCTCACACTTTGTTCCCTTACCTTCCTGTTAGAAGGGTTAGAGTCTTTATTTTAATTTGGTTTTGCAAATGCTAATCTGATTATTCTGAATATGATTGTGATACAAAAATTATTTTAGATCTGGCTTAACTTTACTCCCTAGTCTACCTTTGACTTTTTGAGAAGAGTCATTATTAAATGTTAGGTTACATTACACTTTATAAAATTTCTATCCTTCAGAATACCTCTCCAGTATGCTCAAAACACCTCTTTGTGGGAAAATACCACGAAACCCTAAACCCTTGTGCAGATTATGTAACTTGAATAGTGTTACTCCTAAAAAACAGTATATTATTCCTATGGAATCACAAATCTCATGTTATGTTTAGAAAGCCAAGCCTTCTTCATGCTAAATTGCTGGACCCTTTATTCAAATCTGCGTCAAAACTTTGCAAAAAATGGTTACTGAATTCTGTACCAGGAAGGAGATATTCCTGGTCTGGGTTATGCTTTTTTGATCTTAAGTATGCGCCTACGGAATTCCATCATCTAATGATGTGCATTAGGAGAGCTATTAAGTATATGTGCTGTCCTCTATATAGATGATATCATGGTTTTCTCTCCAGGTCAAGCATCCTATGAGATCCACTTGCAGAAAGTGGTTGAAAAATCGATAACTCAAACTTGACCAGAAAATAAGTAAATGTTCTTTAATATCACGGGTTACCTTCTTAAGCACCATTATTTTGAAGAGGTCTTATTATTACTCTTGACAAGGGTAAGACAGTTTTTGATTGGCTCACACCAACTCTGTTGGAAAATTATAAGGCTTTTTGGTGACAAATACTTTCCTTGAGAAGTCATTTCAAATCTTTCAGAGGTCGCTGTTCCATTGTATAAAGCCAGAGGAGAAAAAAGCCTTCAGTGGGCATCCAAATTGTAGGACACCTACCAGTCTGCGAAGTGCACATTGCTCTCCATGTCAATACCTCAACACGTGGACCAAGATATGTAGTTTATAGTGTCTAGCAACGTTTATAACTTTGCTATAATGCTGCTCTATTATAATTGGGAAAAAGCGTTGTCAATTTTTCCAGTAGAATAATCTCCCACAAGATGTCTTTATATGAGTTGAATCACACAGTTCATACTAAAGAAGATTGTCAATGTTGTAGTTAATTTATAGGTGCCACCATCTAGATGGTTCTCTCAGAAATTCCTCATTTGTACTGATTATTGGGATATGCTGTACTACTAAGATCCTCATGTCCTGACCCTGCCAACAAACTTTCTGGCTTGAGACCCTTGCACAATTTGAATTCTCTTAATAATTTTTAGAAGGCAAGCAGCATGGTCAATTGACCTTTTGAGACATGCCCTGACTTATATTTTTTCCCAAATAACTGAGCTGCATAACACTCACTGTCGATTCCTATTAGTATGAACATATCCTAGCAATCCTCCACCTTGCTTACATTTCAGTTTTTTTCTTCTCTCTGGAAATTCTTAAGAAGTATGTTTTTTCCATATTTGCAGTCCTTTATCAATCTCTATCCTGTGAATATACCTTAATTTTAGCTAAATAGAATTTTTGTAAGGATGATGTTATAAATTAAATACATATTAATGATAATATGTCATGTATCCAGGGACGCTTATGGGTTCTCTAAAGACCTCTTCCCTGGAGATAATCAAGTAATACCATCATTATGTAACCATAAGGCACCCTGCTAATGCAAAATCCTGTGGCTTATCAGCTGCACATATAAGTAAAAGGTAATTTAATAAAATGTTGCTTGGTATATTATGGTGTTCCTTGTCTGTAATAGAATGAAACTATATTTTCAGTACCTTGTTGGCTAGTTAGTAACAGTCCAGAAAGAAGAAGGGATCTTGGACTTTTCTTTTATTTGATTTTATTTTTAGAGCTAATTATCTGATGGGTATGATGTTATCATGGTGGTGGTGGGCTTTTTCACCAATTTCACCCATTTTGTCTCATGTTACACCACAGTAACTGTGGCTCAAATGGCCAAGTTACTTGTTTCCCACGTCTTATCCGCCCATGGCATATCTCAAGTAATTATTAGCAATTGTAGCCCATGTTTCATATCCATGTTTGGGGAAGAGCTGTTCAAGACTTTATATATTTATCTTTTTTTAGAACTAAGTGGTCCCATCCATATATTTATCCTTGATATTCTACTGCCTTCTGCCCAAAATCATAAAGGCATAAAGAATGAGTGAACCAATGTGTAGACAATTATTGCGGTGTTAAATGGCATCTAGCCATTCATACAAGCCTCAAACCTTTAGAGAAAAACAGATATAGCAACGCCCAGCATTCTTTTATCATATGACTCCCTTCGTTGCAATTTTATAGGTTAACCTCACGTTTAACATGTAAAAAAAATTTCTTATAATATTGTTAGATTCTGGGGTTGACTCAAGAATATACCCTTCAACCACCTAACAGATTGGGCGAATTATCCTCCTAATGCTCAAGATAATACTATAATTAAAGCCTATTGCAATAACACACATTGGGCTAATTATCGTAATATGAATTTAATTATATTTTCAAAAGCTCAGGCTGAATACACTTGCACATATAGGCTGATCCTCTCTGCAACTACTCGGCTGGGGCTGATAAACTCAATTTTAATTCAATTTGATTATTCTATCAGAAGCCTGGGCTTAATACAATTACACTGTTGGTCCAATATCTCTGCACTAAAACCTCAGCAACTAGTCCTAACTAATCAGGACCAGATATCAAGTAATCAACATGAAATCATTCAGGATTAACTGAAGATAACATCTACAAAATACATGAACAAATAGATGAAAAGAATGTAATTCTTTTCCTGCCTTAGAACAAATTTTGTATGTTAATCCTCATAATTTGCATGATAGCACTTGCACATAGACTACCCAAATGGGATTACCTAGTGCTATCAAGAGGACAGTTGACACCTGATTAGAGAGTTATTTTCATCAGCTGTTTGACAAAAACATGATTAAGCTGGTCAGAAATAATTTCCCACCTATGGCAAATTTTGTATGTCAGTAAGCATAATTGGCATGATAACACTTGCACATGGACTGCCCAAATGGGAGTACCTAGTGCTATCAAGAAAGGCCTGCTGACATCCCAATTAAGGGTACATCATTTATTTAAATCGATGCCAAAATCTCTCATAATTTGCATTTCATCAGCAGTATGGCAAACTAATTTTAAGATGAGCCTAAGACAATTTCGCATGTCGTTGTTGTAATTTACATCCCTGAAATCCTCTTAAATATGAGAATGTTTTGCCACCAATAAACCTAGCATTGGGCCTTAGTCATATCAGTTCAAGGGCCAAAATGAGGTGGACAATAATCTGTTGAGATTGTATGCTCAAATGTGGCCAGGAGATACCCTAGAGGTGAAATATCAGCGCTTGGCCTAATGAATAATTATCAAACAATCTAGTTTAATTAAGAACTATTTTATTCAATCCTCTTTGCAGTTTTTTCATCTTAGTTCACTTTTGGAGAATGGCGGCAAGCTATGATCTTGAGATCCACAGCTTTTAACTTTTCCTGTCCTTGTTAAAGTTTCCAATTACAGAGGGAAAATCAAGCTCAATATCTGCCAGAAGAGTCGGGGCTACCCAAATATTCCTAGTGAGTTTAGAACAGTCCAAAAACCATAAGCCCCTGGCATAGTTGAGGATTATTTGGCCTAACTTCAGCACAAATAAGTGTGAAATTAATTTCTCAAGCGACTAATTCTCAGAACTTCACAAATATGTAAGCTGTGGCGGAATTTTCCAAGTTTATCAGAAAATTAAGACAGGTGGTAAAGAAAAGTTTTAAGGCTGCCATGAAAACCTAAAAGGAGAAAATATATGGTATGAGGAAGGTAAGACCTGAATAATAGGATGAGGATCTAATGATGCTTACTGATAAAAACTATCCTAAACCAGCCATGCAATAAACTGGTACCAAAGAGGATAAAAACTTATCGCACTTTAGAAAGGTGGGCTTGCCTCCTACCAGTTAATTCTTCAGCTTAAGTTCTGTATTTTTATTGCATTTCATAAGAGCAAACTGACCCTCTTTTTAAAGGTCCCCTTCTGTGATCCCTAGAGTTATATCTCATAGATGGAGCATCTGAGTGGGAAGTGGAGGAAATTGTGGCCTCCATCTTGTAGAAAAAAGCTTCAGTACCTGGTATCAAGGAAAGAGCTTGACGCCATGTAGGACATATGTGTTCCAACCCAAATTTGTGCTCATGCTCAGGACCTTATTGATATATTCCTTAAGTGTTTCCTGATAATGCAGGTCCTAAAGCAACTCTTAAAGTCGCCTCCATGAAATTTTATCTTACTCACAACTCTTTCCCTTTATAACACTTGGAAGAGGGGTGGTGCCTCAACAGACAGAGGTTAGTGTCATGTCTCATTACAGAATTGTGAGCACAGATTGTAAGAACAAAGAGAAGGTTACCAATGACGGAGAGATCAAGTTGGTTGCCCTTTTTGATCTAAAGCATACCATAAAGCACGTTATGTTAAGGACAAGTAACCCCAGCTGGGTTAAGAGGCGCGTGATTGAATTACCAGGGTTTTTAGCAGCTTTTGAAAATCTGCTAGTATTCAGTTAGAAAAAATGAGTCTTTTTGTATGATTTTAAAATGAGGATTTTAGTAACATTACAATGATCATATCCCAAAATTGGCAATATTAAACTCTAAATTAAAAATTGAGTTTAGATCTACTAAGATAAAGTACCACTATTGATTGAAATTAATTTTTCTTTATAAAGTTTGTTTCATTCCACTAAAAAATGACCGTGGTAAACTTGCAATTTCTTTATAGTCATTTCTGTAAGCTTAATATTTTTGTTGAAAACTCTGTTTTTCATAAATCCTAGTTATTTATCAGATGGGTCTTTTGTATTGACTCGCTTCAATTTCCCCAATAAGGTCTCAAACAATTTAGACTTTAATACTCACAAATTATATCTGATCTTGTTTTACCATTAGTTGAATCAGTGATGCTTCAGATTATAGCTCTAAAAATTATATATTTCAAGTTGTAAATTAGCATGGACTCCTTGAGGTTTTACCAGGTCTTGTCTTTTATTCTATCTAAATATTTATATGATTTTATATATAGTTTTCATAGGTCATCTTGGTGTTAGCACCGTTTGCAGTGCTTAGTTCCTCTTGTTTTAGTAGGTTCCATGGTTGTTTGTGTGTAATTTCCCCATTATCTCTCTAGGTAACGGAGAATTAAAGAATCTCCTGACAATATAACCTCTTTCCGACTAAGTTAAAGTTTCACTTTAAGTAAGTGATTAGTTGGTACCCTTGGCTTTCGTTGTGCTGCACTATTTTACATTCATAGACTCATCACTCAAATCAGTATAGAAGAGATTATTTGTCAGTTTTGTGGTTAATATTGGCAGGAGACTTATAAAATCTGAAAGTAACGAATCAAAAGATAATTGCTGTTCCAGATCTCATTACAAGGGTACATTCTTCTGATATTATTATAATAGAGGTTTTGTGAACTCAGCAAGGTGAGGGATAATTAGTAATACCTTACCATCCCCTGTAAGAAATTATTTTTTACTCTGTAGTGGGATGATCTTATGTACCTCAATAACTTATCAAAAAAAGGTGTTAACCCTCATGGCTGAATTGTGACTGTAGACTTATATTTTTATTTAACTGAGGTAAGCTGACCAGGGGATGGACATTACCAAACTAAAACTAAAATCATAATAAAATAAAAATAACGATTCAAATGAAACGCCCAAAATGGATGGATCAATTGAATCGTACCTAGCAAAATATCCAACCAGGTGGGCAGCGAATACTGCTATCCCTCCATGGTGGATGGGGGAGGGGGATCAGGGGGCTTGTATTTGGCCGCATCCATCTCATTCCAGAGTAGGGTGCATGTTAAGGCAGATAGTAAGGGTGTGGGGGCATCAATGGCATGGGGTTCAATATTTTTGATGACTGGAACTTCTGAATAGTTGCCAGCCATCATCATACCAACGATATACTTTCCCAGAGCATCTTCAGCTTTGAGGTGGGCATCTGGAAATTTAATGAATGTGGCAATGTTGGTTCAGGTTATTTTTGTTTTCATATTCTGTGCTACTGTTACCACATTCTGGTTGGCTTCAGTGACGTTTTTATGTAAAGTTTTCATGTTGATCTTACTTTGTGGAGTAAGATTCATGGGGATGATGGGAGGTGGAATTCCTCCTACAAGTGCAGCCACAGATTTGGCGGCAGCTTTGCAAAGCGGATGGCAATCTGGTGTGGCAGCTGCTTTTACTGCAAGCTGGTGGTCGCTGTAGATCGGTTTGGCATTAGGTTGTGGGACATACCTCTGAGGTGGGAATTTTGCATCCCATTCTGTGTTACAGAGCCACTTGATTTGCAGCGTCAGTTCTTTACCAACGTTAACTGATTCATTAATTTCATCCAATAATTCCCATAAATTTTGGTTGAATTGGATTGGGGAATCAGCATATGGTTAAGGTTTGTTTGATTTGTTTGTGGATGCATGGGATTGAACTGGGATCCAATCTGATGTTTGGTTGGATAAATTATTTGTGGCATTGGGGTAAGGTGGGTGCTGTTTGGTGGCTGCAGGTGCAACTGCAGCATCAGGCATTGGAGGAGGGGAAGGTAGAATAGTATCACATGTCAGAGTTGGTGCAGGGTGGGCGGCGGATTGGTGGGCATCAGGCAAACTTTTGGCATCAGCGGAAGTTTCTGAGTATGGGCATTTATGTTTTGAGTGGTCTAACTTGAAACAGGATGGACAAATCGTCTGCCCGCCCTCAACGCGGGCCCAGAACGGATGGTCAGGGGCAGATGGGATGGTGGCACAAGGGAGAATTGCTAGAGAAATTTTTGTAATTTCAGGGCTGATTGTGGCATATGTCCAAGGCCCAGCAAGGCGTGTGGCCCCATTTGGGACCACAAATTGCAAGATGGGGTTGGCGCTGTAGGCTGCCAAACCTTCCATCAGCTCTTGGTGGAGCACTTCGGGGAGAGGTGGGTGGGCAAACCAGCAAACTGGATCACCAAGGTGGTGTTCATTGAGAGCCAAGTCTGAGTTGTTGGGAGGGGAACATTACTAAAAATTAATGGCATCATTGCTGCAGTGGCTGCATCAGCTTCACAGGGGAAGCTGAGATCAAAGTACCCCTTATAGGGGTGGAAGTCTATAAAACAGGCTGGTGTAATCACTGCCTGAGCCATTTTAAAAAAATGGTTTGGTCATCATAGAGGAAGAATTTCCCATATTTGACCCTAAGATCAAAATGCATGTTGCTCTGGGGGAGCACCAGGGGGCAGCGGGGCACCACTTGGGTTTGGGCGAGATGGGCATCAAGATCCTTGGGAGGAACGAATCATCCCAAGGGTTTGGAATGACTGGGCGAGCCAGTCTGAGTGCGTTTTCCTGTCAGATGGAAAATGGAGGGGGGAGTTTTGCCGCTGCCCCACACTAGGACAGTCAGCGGGGGATCTGATGATATCAGAGCAAGACTACAGTGTGTGATTAAGTGTTTGTTTTAATTTACCAAAATTAATTTGCTCAGAAAGTTACGCCAAGCAGAGCGAAACTTTGACCATAGACTTATATTTTTTTGAAAGAAGAAGTACTTAGATGGCTTTAATAAAAAGTTCCTGCTTAGCCATATCAATGTTTGGTGTGAATGGTCAGTAACGGCGTTTGATGTTTTAAAGTATGATAATATCATATTAATACATCAAATGTAGGATATCTTCAAAAAGTTTAGGATTCTTTTTATAGCAAGTTGAAATTGGTAGGTGAGATCTATAACTCCTTTGGCATTTATGCGGGCACAAATAGTCTCTACTTGCTAAAAGTGTATATTTATTTTGTCTTTTGTTAGTTCTTTATTACAGTATCTGATGACAAGTTCTTTCACCAAACAATACAGTGAAGCCGTGAGCAGTCAAAATAATCTATTGATGCATGGCAGAGGTTAATTGTTATTTTTGGTAATTAATTTTAGCTTATGTTAAGTATGACCAGATTATGACTCTCATCTTTTTTCTGCACTAAGAGCATTAGCTAAGCTCATGGACTTAAAGAGAGTTTTATAAAGATATCGTCCTAAAGTTTCTTTAGTTCTACGTTTTTTTCTTCCAATATTTTTGATTTTTGATAAGACTCATTTGTATGGGTAGGGAATCCACAGTCTCAGGCTGATGGAATAATTTAATATAACCTAAAGTTATAAAAGCTTGTGAATATTAAAAGTATTATTTCAGCTACTTTTTAGCTATTTTAATCTTGGAAAGAAGTAATGGCATCTCAAATCTTGTGTTTGATATTAGAAATAGTCATGGATCTTACATCCCAAAATTTTGAAAAGTACCAAAAAATATACACTTAAAGTTTTCATTTATGGGTTTAGATATTCCAATATATGCTCTATAATCAAGATTATCGAACATTGACCCACCAATATATTTTCCTTCCCAAAATAACCTTAGGTGCATTCTTGATATTTAATTAAACAGATATATATATAATGTTTATAGTAATACTAATTTAAGTAGTGAGTTTGCGCTTGAAATAACCCCTTTCATAAGCTTCAAGGGGGTATGACGCGTAAAATTACTTTATCCCGCCTAATTGACTATATTAATGAACCTTTTTCTCTATATATGATGACAACTATCTTACTTTCAATTGGATAGGGCCTGAATCTTGATGAGATTAAAAATTTTACTTATGACTGATTTTTTTATTATTGAAGGAATTGCAACATTAGCTTTATTTGAGAACTCTTTGGTGGTTTCAGACTACATTCTATTTACTTTCAAATGACTTGAAATGATCCAGAACTTGAATTTACGCTTCAAAACTAGTATTTCAATTACAATCAAGCTACTATGGTTGGAATTTATCGCCTATATCAGCAAATCAACTCAATAAGCTGTTACCCATATTCAAGTTTATCTATGTATCCAGAGTTATACATTATCAGTAGATCAACGCGCCATTGGAAGAAGTGTTCTCTACCACCCTTCCACTTGTGACACCCCTAATTCAAGTGAGACATGCAAAATTCTTTTTAAGAAAACTTTACATATCAATCAATTCTATAATTTATACTCTTTAAGATAATTTCATATTGAAAAGTATATAGGTGTTTTTTATTATTGATTAATATAATTTATAACCTAAGCTTGAGTTACTTAATCTCTTTCATCTCCAATAAGGGTTGAGTTATTAAACTTAGAAGGTCAACTTTGGTCTCCTCTTTCATGCACCCGCAAAGCAATAAGTATACTGCACCTGTCATATTGTGGAATTCAGTGTTATCTCTAAGTGATTTAACTAGATAGCCAGGTTTCCTGCCACGGCCATTGTTTTACCTTTTTTGTTGAAAGCAGGAAATATCCTGTTCTTGGAGGACCTAGACGTTCCTATTGCTACAGAGTTCTTATAAACACTTTGGATATTAATTTACTATAAAAAATCTAAATTATTCAACTATCATATTGCGTACCTTATCAAGCCCTATTGCTAGTTTTAAGACATTGCAGCACAAATTCAGTTATAAAACTTAGAATCCAGCTTCTAAACCCTTCCTAACATAAAAATGCCTATGCCACTGTATTTTAGTGGAATTTAACCCATCACCCACCTTCCCAAGATAAGTTAGATTCTTTTAGACAAACGTCATTGAGATAAAAACAAACCCCATTGCTCAGCATGTGCACAACTCCAAAAATTTAGTACTTTTTTAAAAGTGTTGAGTTTTTACAGTAAAAGTTATATTTACACGGTAATTCTTATATGAAAAAGGCTTTTCCCTTTAATAGAGCGGTAGTTTGTCTAGGTGGATCAATACTTCACAGTATGAGGTGTCTTCAATAGCCTGAGATCCTGGAGGTCTATAGAACTTCAATTAAATCATACCACTCTTAATTAAAATAAAATTTGATTTACGCAACAACATAAATCACTGTCAGGATATTGGCCTAGTATGACAATTCAATTGATTCAATAGCAGAGTTCATATGCAAATCTAAAAATATTACAATTGGTGTAGTGTTCAAACTCAACATTAATGCTCAAATATTAACACTTCAAAAGGGTTGCAAGAGGCCGCAGAAAAACTAAAGAGCTAATCATTAAATATCTTATCTATAAAGCTTCAGGTGAATTTCCCCAAAAAATTGTGATTTTCCATAAATATTTATCTTTGAAAATAAACTGTACTAATGTTATTTTTGCAATATTTTGGCTTCTGTTATTACTTAGCAAATCTGATTATATTAATCAATTTTGAACTTTTAATCTTAATTTTTATTTGGTATACCTAAATATAAAACAAACATCATGGTATTTGGTTGCCTTGAACTCTTCCTGGGAGATCAGATTTTAACTCCATGTCCTGACAAGTTTATGGTGTTCCATGCTAGGTCTTCCTTGACTCCACAGCAAACTTGACAAACATGATGAACAATATTGACTTAGCATTATATATTTCTTCCTACTTTAAAAACGCCCGCCTCAATGAGAGCTTTGATGCTCATGTAGGAGAATCTGTTGCATCACCTAATCTTTTAATACTCGCATTTCTGGAGGTGGACTTCCCTACACCTTCTGCGGAGCACTACCATTAACAGGTCATAAAACTTCTGGGCTCACTCCAATACCTCACTTCCAGGCTTTTGTCACAGGTGGAATAGTGAATTAGAGACAAGCTTTTGTTTTGACCCCGATTATGGGTCTAATTTCTAGTTCAACCCTCATTAGTAAACATATTGTAGCTAGTAAAACTAAGAACTACCTGCGCCAATTTATCCATCACACCTTGTATCATCTGTTTTAAATAGCTTGATTCCGCCACCAGGAATTACTCTGTTATCTTTGCTATTGGAAACTAAGCACACTAATCTCCTCCAGTTTTACCACTCTGCTTTATGCTTTAGCATTGAGAAGTGACATGCCATTATAGAGAATTTTAAAATCATCATCTATTTGTAAGCATTGTTAACCCATCTTATTTAAGGAGTAATAAGATTCATGTTTCCAAAAATTATTAAGAGTTATAGCAATCTGAGAATTGTCCATTAAAACCAGATTGGCGTTAGGACCACATAAGTAGAGACTTAAATTGTGACCCTTTGAGCCTCCATGGAGATCACCATTTTGTTATTGAAGACTAAATTTATGATACTTTGATAACCAGGAAAATGCTCGTTTCTCTGGTCTTCCAGGGATGCTGGGCAAGGCCAGGCCCCCTGGAAGCCCTGGATTACCTGAAGCCCCCAGAACTCCTGGAACACCTTAAAATTCTGGAGCACCTTTCTCTCTGGAATTCCAGGTCAACCTGGGTCATTGGGCCACCTGGGCCTGGTAATAGTTCAATGTTCCCAAAGGATAGGTTAAGTTTGTTACATCAACTAATATAACTACTCAATGTTTCACTAGGAAACGTAGATCAAGGTGGTGAAAATCACTTGGGTTTAGATGCCATTACAGGCTGAATTTTCTTAGGCGCCCACCTTGGTAAGATCAAGACATTGGCTTCCCTACCCTCTTTAGTAAGAGGTTAGCAAAGAGAGTTCTTGCCATTGAACAGCATTGGCTTGAGCTCCAGGACATAACATTTAGTTAATAAATGAAGTAAAACAGTTGGCACAGCTCTCTGCCACTAAAACAGCCCTTTGTTCCGCACATGAACTAATTGGCTTGGTTATTTATGACATAAGCAATTTAAATAACCATGTGGATGCTGTTCATCCCATAGAATTTTACAAGATATTGCATCCTCCCTCGCTGAAGGTGTACCCCTGGTGTCTGTTTGTGTCATCACTCACCAACCCCTCTCTGGGCAACTCTTTTATTCGCTTCTTAAAGGACAAATATTTCCCAGGGGAAGAAAGTGTTTAATTCTTCTTGTACTGTCACAAGTTTTCAATGGAGAAAACTACTGACTACCAATGGCTCAAACAATCAACTACTTACCTAAGCCAAAATGCTCAGGATATTATGGTACCCCATTTAATGACCTTCTGAATTGGGGATGATGCAAAGGGTGCTCTACTCCGGGAAATTCAGGAGTGATCTAACTCTAATGACCCAGAATCAGTTTTTTAAGATAATCCTCAATTGGGGTGAATTCAATTTGAGATTCTCCAAAGGTTTTTTAATTTCCAAACTTTATATGTTAAAAATTGACTTTTCTTTGATGGAGCTACTACTGCTGCTTTTCCAGAATCTAAAAAATAGTTTAATATCTATCTATACATCAAAGTGATTAAGCCCAATTATACGTCACTCCTGAATATTAATGAATTTCTCATAAGAATTTCTCTCAATCTGTTTAAGACTTCTGGGCCTACCCTTATTACTTCAAGTTTTATCCCTGAGTATTAGCGGTAACAACTACTAATTTTCCTATTACAGGAAGTGCTGTGTTTTTCAAGAGCACCAACCACACTGTGGACACCTTCTACTGACGCCCATGAAACATTGCAGCAAAAGATCAGTCAGTTTTAATGCAAGAGGCTCCCTCAGCTGATAAACCCAAGTGCCACAAATTACAAATCCTTTGCCTATTATCTACTGCTTCTTTTCCTAGCCACCCCCGCTGAAGTCAACTTAACCCCTTCTATTCATTAGACAATGAACTTACTTTCTTATTATTACATTAATAACTTTACTTTATCGTTGCAATCTCTAAAAAAACTGATATGATTAAAACTAGGTAAGTTTGATAATCTCTTCAAGGAGCTTAGTGTGCCTCCAATGTCATGTAGTAGTTGGGCTAGCAAAGTAAAGGGCACAGGATCGGTCTTCACACCATCCAAAATTAGGAAACACCCTAGTGACACCGGTGGCCAGGGCAAAACTAAGAAAGTGGCGGTGAGTATCTTACTGGAGATTTTAGCTTGGCAAACTAAATGCAACCAATACATCAAAATTCCACATGCCCAGCCCCTTTAATTAGTGGAGAATGGGCTTCAAGTTTTTTTGGATATTAATTTATTAACACTGTTTAAAAGTTCTGTGACAATGTACCAAAACAACCTCCATTTGTCATGTACATAGTATCTCATTCTATGATCTGGGATTGGTTAACTTGGGTTTGAAACCAAGAAAGCAGTGGATGAAGCTTCACAGGTGCGTGTGGTGGTAGATCTCCTGGATGGTCAATGTTTGGTCAAAATGGAGCACACATGTTGGGCAAATTCTAAGTTAATTTTTGTATCATTTGACTTTCTATCCGCTACAGTGAAACGCACATTAAAGAGTTACCTCTTGGATGGATTAAAAAGCTATGGTGAATTACATTTTCAAATATCAGCGCTTCATGCTTATGCCTGAGCTTAGCATGGGCAAAGCAATTGCTGTGATCACACCATCTAAAGTCATAGCGGAAAATTTGGCCCAAATACCACACACCTCAGTGCTCATTATTGAAAGGCAATAAACTCGCCCATTAAGCATTATGGTGGACAGCGGACTCCCTATCTGAACCTTCTGTTATGCTTTCAGCCACAAGGCCCACACCTGCCCCTCCAAAGAGGGCATTACAGAGAGTGAAATCCTCCTCATCGCAATGGGAAGCGCCAAATCACATTACTAACCAGGCATATACACAGATGTTGCATTCCCTTGGGGAATGCAGGTGTGTTATATTCATTTAAAGCCTGTGTCCCCAAAAGAACGCAAAAATGCGAAGCAGGCCTGTAGAGCAGTGGCCAAGGCAGAGCTATGGCTGCGTCTGTGATCCCAAGTGCCCAGACCCAGGATGACATTGAGTCATTCGCAGCTAAAGCAGCATGATAATCTGCTTACCAATTATATTAGGACAACCAACCTGCGATCCAGATGGATGAGTTAGATTTACCCAAGCAAAATTACCTTGCACTGATTAAAACTGATTCTTCTACCTAATACCCTCCAAAGTTTCTATCATACTCTGATGATGCACTGCAGGTACACAGCAACATGGAAAAATGAAAGAAAATTAGCAAAGCTAAATCTAACAATAAACCCACAGTGAAGGAGTCCCTCAAGCCCTCATATAAAGTGCACAATACATGGTCCACAGCTGCTGCTTCTGAGAAAGCGGAAAAGGATAGGCAAGGGGGCCCTTCCCATAGCACCTATGGTGTAGTGGGGGTGCCTTCACAATAAGGACGTTGAACATTGCTGGACTTAAGGCCTTCCCTTCCCAGGCTAGGAAACTGTGTTTTTTAAAGAATAATTTACCTGTAGACATCCAGGACATTCAGTAATCGCACTGTCCACAAGGTGCAGAGGAAACATGGGCAACAATGCTCCTCCCCTTCCTTTTCTTTTTGGTCACCGCATAGTGGGGTACCTATAAGTGCAACCCATAGTTTTAAATTTATTTCTAATAATTTGTACCTTAATGGTCATGTGCACATAGTGTCCTTTTCTTGGGATGATGAAGTACATTCTATCATTAATATTTATGCCCCAACCTGTGCACGGACTTGCTGTAAATTCCTCTCAGATGTTTCACTCCCACTTCCTTCTGATCCATTTGTAGTGGAAGACCTGAACTGCTGGGCCAACCCAGCCACCAACTGCTGGCCTTCATCGCCTACCCCCACCTCCTCAGGGGCACGTTGAACTATGCATTCTAAAAGCCACTTTTGGGAATTTTGATACCCTCCACAAACATGCATCACTGCTCCCAACATGTCCTGTCTCCATGTGCACAACATTCATCTGAGGTCTATGTCCCTCATTGACCTTATTCTTACCCCTTTATACTTTTGGTCCTATATTGCACACTTTACAATGACTAAAATCTTTTTCTCCGACAACAGGATGGTGTCAATTTCCCTCACTTTGTCAATCCCAGCGGCACAGGCGCCAGAGTGATGCAAGCTTCATCCTGCCAAGATCACGTCACCCAGGTTTTCCTCATGAGTGGACACCAAACTCCAGTACCAGAGATCTCCACACTGTTTTGTGCAGATCCACTTTCTAACTGGTCAACCTTCAAAGTAAACACCATATGTCAGGAACTTCACCTCTCATTGCATTGCTCACGGGCCGCCTTGGCAGTCATTATGCACATGAAACAAAAGTGGACCGCCTGGAGTCTAATGTCCCTGCTGCAGGCTACAGCCCATCTTGGGGTCACAAGTGGGCAGAAGTGTCTGCTCGTCTCAATGCACTGGTAAGATAGCACAAACATTGCGTTTTGACCAGTTCAAGACGAAAAATATAATGGTGGGTGAAGCATGCTCCACCTATTTCTTTCCAAAAAGCTTCATACTGTGACGGAGCTTGGCCTGCACATAAGTGAGATGGCCGGACCACTTTATTTCAGAAACTCCATATGAAGTGGCAACTGAATTTTAAAACTAATAATTCAAATTGTATCAATCCAATCCAGTCAATCCAGCCAAAATTGATGAGTTTCTCAATGGCACATATCTGCACCATTTCCCATTACCTGAAGTTGATGAATGAATTACTTGGTATAAACCTAGTATGCCATTTGTGGTGCACCACACAGGAAGTGCCCAGGTCCATATGGGATTCCATATGAATTCTACAGGAGATATTTTTAAATATTTCTCCTTCTTGTTGCTTGCCTCAATGAAGAAGTATCTGTCAGTAACGCGCCTCCTTCCTGGGGCCAGGAGGCGTACATGATAACGCTGTATAAGAAAGGGGACAATCTGGATCAGGCCAACTGGCGCCCCATATCACTTACTAACACTGATAATTAACTATTTACTAAAATTATGACCAACAGCCTGGGGGAAGTTGCCTCTGATCTAATCTCCTCTGAGCAATTTGATTTCATCCCCAAGCGAACAATATGGGATAACATACACACTGTTGCCAACGTCTGCCAATCCACTGCTTATTAGCCGCTTGTGTTCTTAGACCAGCAGAAAGCTTATATTAGGGTCAAAGGGGATTGCCTCAAAGCCTTCCTCCACAAGTTCCATTTCCACCATTAGTTCATTAATTGGGTTATGGTGCTTATGGATCTGCCACAATAGCTGTGCTTGGCCCTGGTTTCCTCAAAGATGTGGTTAACCCTCTGAGTAGTCTTCCAAGAGGACCTTTTAAGCCTACTCTTGTACAGCTATAGCCTTAACCCAATGTTATGCAATGTGAATGCCTGCTCTACTGGTGTCCATGTGCAAGGCCAAGTGCTGGTTAAAACGCTAGCATTTGCTGGTGACTGTGTGTTTGTGGCGTCTAACAATTAAGATGCACGCGTGCTGAAGGCTACTATCCAGGATTACTCCAGGGTCAGTAACGCCGCACTTAATGCCTTCAAAACAGAAATCATTCTCTTTAGTCAGCACAAGGCCCGCTGGTCACCAGCACCCCGTTACCTACCTGCTTCAGCAGCTAACTCTCAGGTTCTCTTTCTCGCCCCCCAAACCACTACGCTTATGCTCCCTTTCATGCCAAGACCCACTGCTGGTCCGGTGCGCCATTTGGGTGTGTGGCTATAGGAGGGAGGATATGCATCATTGATAATGGAGCACCACATCCTCAACAATGTCATGAAGCACATCGCATCCCTAAGAGCCCACCAGACTACCCTCCCAGCCAGGTTGTGCCTGCCAACTCTATGCTCCTGTCCAAAGTCTGGTTTGTGGCCCATGCCATCTCCCTATCACCATCTTTCTTCAACTCTTTGTATGCCCTCCTACAAGGGTGGCTTTGGCTAGGCTGCCCTCCCCCTGTGCACCTGGATGTCATGTTTGGCTCTCGCCATAGTGGTAGCATAGGCCTTCTCACCTATAAGGCCCATGCCGCCAAAATACTTGGCACCTGGATTGCCACGGTCACCAACCCATACTACCAGCCCAACATTGTTATATGCAGCCCGCCCCAACTTTTCCCGCGCCCTTAGCCTCAGCAATCCTACCCACCCCATTCTCTTATTAGCTATCTAGCCTCCCATCCCTCTTCCATGGGCCTGCATGGGATGCCAACCCACTTTAAACGTATTCTTCTTGTCATGTGCACATGACATCATAGTGGGGACCAACCCCAAAGATAAGGCTGTCCGCAAGAAGGCCAGAAGATGAGGCTACAGGCCCTCCTTGAACTGAGGCATACCCTAGACCAACGCTGTGTATGGGAAAAATATGCCCAGGTTGGTACTAGTGTGGTGCCAAATGCCCAGCCCCTCACATCAGCCCAGGCGTTAAAACGGATGGTCTACCAAATTAATGTGGATGGATCCATTCAGTTTGTTGAGGAACGAGGTTTCAAAACCCATTCCATTTACAAAAAAATACATTTGAGTCAAATCCAACTTCAACTGATAACTACTGTGAAGTTGTTTTCAGCTTATTTAACAAATTGGATGTGAGCGTTGCCCTATTCGTTGGTCAGTGCTTGGGTCCACTGCAGCAAACCCTGTGTTCCCCCATCAACACTTAAATGTGTTTTCCCCAACCAATTTTTCTTGTTGGTCAACTTCCTAAATAAAATTCCCCCATTTTTACCGTTTTTTATATGTTATTCTGAATGGTCCAGTGCGCAGACCCCTTTGAGGAGGTCTCGCACTTTGTGAAACTTGCCATTTTGAAAGAAATAAGATTATCACCTTATGCACTGTTGGTTCATCCAGGTCCCTCCAACCTGGGTCGTTTACCCCTTCTCTCAGTGTACACTGCGACATTTTTGGCTTGTTATTCATCGCATTTCTTTGCTTAAGTTTATATTTCTCCAGCACCCTCTGCTGGGCAATAATGATTTTTATTCTAATGGCTAATTCCCTGGCATTGGTCCTGTGCACCGAGAACTGCCACGCTTGGAACAGGAGAGTTATAGACACTCTCCTTACACTTCTCTCCATGCAGAGCGCTGAGTGGAGAATCAGTATCAGTGGACACACCACCCAGAGGGGTGGCCTTTATCACTGTTTCAAACAAGAGGTCTTTGGGCAAGATGTTTTGAACAATCTGGTAACCCTATGTCTCCCACTCAATGCCCGTATGGACTAACTTTACAAGCTTAACATCCCGTACTCTTTGGGGACTCAGAAGTACAATTGGCATTACACACATCATCCTCTTTTTCAACCCCAAATTCGCGCCCATGTGTGGAGATGCCTGAGAAAGGTGACTGCATGGATGAGCGGTCAAATGTTTTTCAATCTTAATACATTGTATGCAGTCAATACAGGTCATTAGTATATTGCTTGGAATATTTCTTGACATCACAGGAAATCTGGCAGGATGCTATGCACCTCGTTTGCCAGGGGCGTTAACAGACTTTCAGCCTGTCTAAAAACATATTCGCCTTTTCCATGACCTCCCCTATCCACCCTTCTCTCTGCATTTTAATTGTATCAATAGTTATTAGAAGATCCACACTATTGTCCTTGATGCACTCTCTGGCACTACCCCTACCTTCCAATAAGATGTGCGTCGCTTCCATTCCCACCTTGTGGATCACTTCCAAGCCTGATTGTTTGGCCACCTGCCATCCTGCCAACGCTGGTTGGTATCATACTGATTCCCCATCTGGTTTCTCTCATTGAACCTTTCCTTCACACATGTTCAGTTTTAACTCAGGTCTTCCCTGTCACTCCTCCTCTCCCTTCCCCTAACAGTCCTGCTGGCAACAGGAGGTAGCTTCGTCTCCTCTGAGGTGCCCCTCGTTTTTCTTGGTTTTTTTAGTTAGTGTTTATTGGAGGTGTCCATCCCATGGTCGGCCTTCCATGAATAAAATATAAAAATCTAAAAATAAGTGATGTAGCATATTTTAAATATTCTTATTTTTAGGAATTCTGCGTCAACTGCATCCAGTGTTGGAGTTTGTACTAAGAACTAGCAAGAGAAATCCTGAGATTGGAACAATAAAAAATCAACCATCTTCTCCAGGGTCAAGCTTTCTGGAATTGAATGGATTGTCATAAAATGAGTCTTTGTCCTTAAGTGGACAAGAATTAGTAAATGAGGTTTGGAATTGTCATGAGATGAGACTTTGACTTAATGCCAACAGCTGCCATCCAGAAGCCCTCACACAATGGTTGGCCAACAATACCAAAGCCAATCAAGAAAGAGGATGCAGCTTGACCCTCATACTGGAAGAGAAGTAAAGATTGTAAACAAAGAAGACTTGAGTGCCGCATCCTCCAAAGAACACCTATTTGTCTTATATAATGATAGCTTTAACAAATACAGATTATTTTATATTTCCTTAATAAAATCATATCTATTTTACCTCTTTACATTGTTACAATAATTAGTATGATATTTTGGGATGATGCATAGATACAAGACCCTTAAAAATTAAAGGTGCTACACCATTACCTCTCTCCAGCCATTCTGATGAAGTCATGACATCAGTAAAACCATTTGCAACTTTTATCCCTACTACTATGAGCACCCATATTTTAAAAATTCTGATTTTCCTTGTGAAAACCCAAAACCTGGTGCTCACTATAGGGGAGCCCAAGCTGTAACCATTAAAAATGATGATTAAAAAAATATGGAAGATAATGATAATTTAGTTCCCTTCCCCCAGTGGAAATAGGAGCATTACTTGATGGATTAGTACTTCACAATCTGAGGTACAACTAATTTAACCTGAGAGCCTAGAACTTTTGTCTTCCTTTAAGTTCAACCTTTTTATGCTAATCTCACTTAATTATTACTTTAAAATGACAACATAGACGAGACCATCAAGTAACTTTTTAATAGGATCTAATATGCTTAAGCCCACTATAGTTATTTGCTAACTTTTGCTTTTCCATATTACATGTGATTACTTTATGGCTCAGCTTCCCTAGCTAGCAATAAGTTGTTTGGTGGGGCTGAACTCTACCTCCAACAGTTTGTACATCCAGCCCTCTATCATCTCCTCCAATTGGTGGGATTATAAATCAATAAAATACTACGCCCAATGAATAAAACAGTGATTTAACTCCAACCTGATCAAATTTTGCAGAGCCTCCTTCACTTATGTCTGCGACTATAGGGAAGCCTTCTAGAAAATTGCCACCTCAGATATTCTAGAGGCCAAATCGCCCTGTTGGACTTTTTAATCTCTAGACATATGGATACTAACACTACTCAGTGACTATAGGCTGTGATCTCTGAGGTACATGAGTATATCCACAAAGCTGCTTTGGAAGTAGCCGCCCAAACCTGATCCACAAATCCATCTTGATGCAAGAATTGCTTTACGTAGAAGCCCTGATTGATCAGCTTTAGTACCAAAATGACTCCATCACCAAAGGCCCATTGGGGCCTTAAGGCCTCAAAGTTCCTGAAAGTCCAAGAGCTCTTAAAGCAGCTGAGGGATGGTAAGACTCCAAGGGGACCCCCTGCCCTTGGTCCCCCTGAGTCACCAATTTTCTCATCTGAAGGCTCTGAGGATACCATGAGTGGTGAGTAGCATAAAAAATTGATAATCTTCAGAACAAAATAATAAACTTTGCTCAAGAGTGTGGAGTTCACCATGATGGAAGACCATTGTTCTGCCACCACCTTAGGTTCAATTGACTTCACAATGAAAAGCATATTGTAGTTCATGAAATATACTGACAAGCGTATAACATGAAATGAGACATTAAAATTTGGATGCCTGTGGCAGTTTCTGTGAATTCGAGATTTTAGACTTAAAATCCTAAATTGATCATAAGTCTGAAGCTAGCATGCTTAATTGATGCTGAAACAAGTTGAAGCATGACCAAGAGAAGATTCAACAAATGGACCATCAGGCCCCTGCGCATATGCTGAGTCAGTGTCCAATGAGCCTATCCAGATTATCAAAGCTGGTATTAATGCCCTCTCTGCACCAGTCAGGTCAGCTTTCAGGCCTAGCTTCAAGAAACGATTTTACAGGCCATAAAAGGATTGCATCATTTTTAAACGCCTTTGAGAACACTATGAAAGAGGCCAATAATATCCAAAAGGTCAAGCATATCCATTACTGCCTTTGTGTGGAATCTCATGAGATTATGCTCCTGTTTTCATAAATTCCATACCTGGACCCAGGTCAAGACTGCTTTCATAAAGGAATTCGGCTCTGATAAGACCCCTAGAGCCAAAAACAAGCCCTATGGTTATTCACTTAAGAAGGAAACCTGCTTTGGATTTTTCAAGTCGCATTTAGCTAGTTTACAATTGCTAGTTTCTACTAATTGAATCTCCTTGTATGATGCTGTTATTACCATTCTTTCTGTGCTCAATTTCTGCCCAATGTTCAACTTCATATGATAGGACTTAAGAACTTTTACTAGCATTTGTGACATCAAAGATGCACTCAATGAGATCTCTGCGGCCACTCTAAACAAGTAACCCTCCATGGTTCGAGCTCCACTTATACCTAGAGTACATGCTCTGTAGGTAAGAATAAAGAAGTACCCAATTGTCTTACTATAAAGGCCGCTGACGCACCTAGGAGGAGTGCTATATGTGTTAGGCGGAAGAGGCGTAAGGAGAACTTTTAGTAAAAGAGAAGTCAGCATGAAGACAGAGTCTCTTTGTGCTGACACGTCACCAGTTATACCTCTATTCAAGGTTAAAATCCCCAAAGAGGTCAACATTGGAGAACCCTGGAACCATGTGTTAAACAATACCAATAAACTTCTTGATTCAGTTTATTCTATTGAATAGTTGCCAGTGTTTCTCACCTACTGCTTCAATTCAATAGCTTTGTCACTCATGCTGATCAAGTTAATAAAATTTCCATACTCTCCATTATTAGTAAGTGGTTAGTCAGTGAATGCAGTCTCATCAAATTGTAAGAAGATTGAGATTGCGCCCAAATTTTAACTATTACATAAAATATGGACTTCTGGTCCTCAATGCACCCAATCTATAGGATTCTATTCTGTTTTATTCCCTCCAATCTGGGATGATTATTTCAAACGCCTAAGCCATAGCTTTGGATAACCCTAGATATGATTTTTTTGTTCACCCAATTTTTTTATGGACTACATTTCCATAATCCATTGTCTGGAAGGAATCTAATGTTGGTCAGTACCTACAAAGTTGATTTTTGTTTTCTGTTAAGGATGGTGAGGAGCGTGTAAAGGCTTGAACTTTATTGTTGGAAACCAAAAAAGTATTGATAATCTCAACTACCATGTTTGAGGTTGGCACATGAAACTACTTCCTTATTTAGTGGACGGAGCTCAAGGGATGCATTTATATTCTTTATGACCCAAGGTAATACCTCCAGGGTCAAAAATTATAGTGGACACCCAGATATATGTGAATATACCGCCTGAGAGCCTTCATAGAAATCTGTGGGCCTGAAAATCCATCTAAAGAGGTTATAACCTGACCTGGTATCCTTTACCCACATACACTGATTCTAATTCTGTATTGCTGGATAACCTAACTCTGAAGGACCATACCTTTGGCCCAAGTACTCCAATAACCTAGCTAGCTTAGTACTAGTCAACGAAATTAGCTGAGTCCACAGGTTTGGAAGCCTCCAAGACCTTGGTTTAAAAGAGCCTACCACTTTAGCTCTATTTATACCTCCATACGAGAAAATCTGTCCATAACAAAAAGATGAAGAATGATGAGAACATGGAGGAATATTCTGACCTCTTCTCCACGTCCACGTATGACTATGGTTGGATGAGGGGTTTTGCACAATATAGAGACAGGAGAAGCCTCACCCATAAGCTTGTGCCCTGTAAGTCCTGGGGAACGTCCCCTGTGTGTCAATTGGGCGCTATTCCCATTTCTGAGTATAAAAGTTCCAAAAAGGGTGGCTGTACCCCTCGTTACCCAGGGTGACCTCACCCACATTGTAGATAGTGCTGGGTAACAACTCTCCCTCTTTGATCCCTCCCCCAGTGCCCTCATTCACCTTGGCCAAACTTGTCTGCTGGATCAGGGAAATCTATGTTGAGATCGCCAAACTGAAAATTGATTGGTCCAAAAATGATTGTAAACAAGCCCAATGATTGGAATCCACATAGTCATAAAGGGATGAAGATTGATTCATTGGCTGGAATCTCTGACAGTTTTGATTTGGCCAACAGTGTGATCATCAAAATTAACCCCTCTCAAAATCATTGAGGATCATCCCCAATGTGCAGGTAGTAACATTGGACACCATTGACAATAGTTTGAAGCTCCCTTCCAGCAAAATGGGAGTTGTGGCTGATGCAATGCTTTTGACTGAATGAATGGCCCAGCAACTGGGCACAGGCGGTTTGGGAATCCCAAACCTATTCCCAACTGATTTGGACCACCCCTACGTGGGGCGACCTGGGGGATTCCCGCTGCTCATCAGGCCAGATGCCATTGCGCTAACCATCAGAAATGCAGTCAAGCCTCATTTTGGGAATTTGAGGTCAAACTGACAGCGAATCAGTCTACCACCAAATCCTTTGATGTCAGTTCCTATTGAGATTATCTGCCCCTATCCCCAAATGATTTCCAGTTAGGTTGAACTTAAGGGACTTGATCCCCGCTTGTTCTTGTATTGATTGACCACTATTTAACTAGTTGCATCACACTGAGAAAATCGTTGGTCAATTTTTTTCCTTTATTTTCCATTAAAAAACCTCTTCCCAAATTTAGTTTTTTATGTTGAAAAATAAACCGCCCTTTCCGCCAGCACTCACACACCCCTTGGGGTTAATGGCTGTATTCTTCTTGTAGTTTTCATTATGCGCCTGTATGAGATTTTATTTCACTGGCAGTTATTGGGAAAATACTCTCTAGTTTCATATCTGACGTACCAGCAGCAGTGCCTTTGGCATTCTGGTTTGCCATTCAGGTGCTCCAGCACCTAGGCTGGCAGGCCAGTCTAATTCTAACTTGCTGTTTGCCTGAAACGCCCTTACTAAAAAAGCAAGGTTAAAGAGGCCCAGGCTACACCTAACTCAAAGAGCTGTAAACTTTAGAGTAGATATTACCATTGCGAAGTTCTTTGACTTGTCCACTTTTTCTTGTTCAAAAAAGGATGGGAGCCATTGTGTTGTAATGGATTATTATAAGCTTAATGCAGTGACAAAAAATAGCTACCCCCTACCTCAAATCAATTTTTCATTTCAGCTCCTAGTTGGGGCACAATAATTTTAAGTGGTGGATCTTACCAGCAGTTATTAGAAGATCAAGCTAGCTGCTGAGGATTGAGCCAAGTGCTTATTTATTAACAAAGGGCTGTTTGAACTGGCTCAAATGCCACAAAAGCTATATAATACCTCTGACACCTTCTTTTGATCTATAAGATGGTCTTCTAGGTGATTTGAGGTTGCCTTGCGTCCTAGTTTACTAAAATAATTTTACCCTTTTCTCCAAGTCTTTTAGTGGCCACCTAGAGCACCACCTATAAGTTTTCACCTCCGAGGAGCATCCCTGAAGCTAAATCCATCTTGTGCTTTTCCTTCCAAACATAAATGGACTTTTGTAGGGCACAAGGTCACTAAACAAGGAATTTGGATTTTACTGGATAAGGTCGCCACCATAGAAAATATGCCGCCGCTCTCAATGCCTCAGGACAAGTAATTATTCCTAGTAATGGTAGAATATTACATGCAATATATATCATTGTTTCTGGTGTTAAAGTAATTGTTAGACCACATTATCCATCTTACTATCATACTAGGTATTTTAAAGACTGTTATTAACAGTTTATTTGGCGATGATTGACAACTAAATTATTACTCACAATTAACCAAAGGATATAATCAAATTACTGATTTTCTAAATTTTTTGATGGGACAATCTGCTAGACTGCTTAATTCTCATTGTAGATGATCCCTGACAATTTTGATTATGTAATCTGATGAGGGCTTTATATTCAATCATAAGATTACTATGATGAATAGTCCATATTCTGAATGATTAAGGCGTTTTTCAGAACTAACAAAGCGTTTTAATTCTTGTTTTGGAGATAGTTAGTAGGCGTAATCTGGTAACGCGGCCCCTATTAGATTGATATCTGGTTCATGACACTAATAGATGGCTTCTGAACCACTATTATTACCTTACTAGATATTAACTAAAGTGAGGGAACCCATTATGTTCAAAATATAATATTATTGATTGAGTCTGTGGATAATAAATAATTAATATCCAGTGGACCATCTGAAATGTTGTGCGCCTTTTGCCCTATAAAAACCCCTAGGTTTTTTTGATAAATATCAGATCAGTTCAGAATCGAACACTTTATCATTTAGCCTGTTTTTACATTTGCTTTAATCAACACTTGAGATCTTTAGCTTGGGTCAAGATCGCTTAACTATTTGTTGGTGCTCTGATCTCCGCGGGCTCCTGAGTCAATAGAGTAGCTGGGAACCTCTGAACCTAAATCTTAAGTTATTTTTTCATCTCAAATATATTCCAAGGAAAATTTTGAGCAAGAGTTCCTTTAGTTTATCAATATCTTCAATATTATAAGATTTCTTTGGAAACAACAGTACTCCATATTGGCTGAAAATTCAACTAGAGTGTAAGTTTTATAATAGCACCAATTCAATTAATTATTTATAAGAAACTATATAAATTATTATTACAAAACACATAAGAACCTGTGTAGTAAACTCAAGACTACCTCGTCAGTAGTTAAAAACTTTATAGCTGCTCTGGACAAAACCTTGGTTTATTTTCTGCACAATAAAGTTCCCTTTGATTAGACCCTGGAACAGGACCAGGATCAACAATCTAATGTGAACTGCACCCATCTCTCATCCTGTATGGACCTATCTGAACATTGGCAAAACCTGTGATATCTAATGACGCCTGTTAAGTGGTCATAGGGCAATCTTAGCATAACTGGATGAACAACAAGTAGATTGACCCATACCCTATTACAGCAAAAATACTAACTAAAGCTGAACAAAATTACAGCGTCACTTAATGTGGATGCCTAGCTGTATTTATTGCGGTCAAGCATTCCCAACCATAGTTATATGAGAACCATTTCACTATTATCACTAATCACGCTTCCTTATGGTGACTTAGAGTGAAGGAAGATTTTGATGGTTTATTAGCCAAGTGAACTCTATGGCTTCAAAGTACAACTTTTTAATAGTACATTGTGTGGACACGACTCATAAAAATGTGGATGGGTTATCCTGGATGATGACCCTCATGGTATTATTACTGATGTAAGGCCACTTATATGAATCAATTAGCTGGATGTAATGATGGAAACTGGAACCCCAGAAAGCAGTAAAACATTACAGTCGATGGCCTAGAACACTCAAATACAAGGTGGCATGTTATATAAACAAGTCGATGGAAAATGGCTGCCATATTTATGACCCTCCATAAGAACTGATGATATATTAAAGGATACACCCATGTAAAATATATGAAGTCAAGGAAATCTATAAATGGTTAAGAAACAATTTTATTGTAAATGACTTCATGAAACCATCTAGGAGGTTTTTGATGCTTGCTTGATGTTCAAGACCCAAGATCCAGCTGAGCCCTTAAACCAGAATGAAGTTGTTGCCTGCTCTATGCCATTTAGTGTCATTAGCATAGATGTTGAAAGTCTCCATTCTATGGACCTCCATGGTCACTGCTACATCATCTTAGCCATTTACCATCTCATAAAGTGGGTTGAAGTCATCTTAATCCTGCTGCCACCTCTAAGGCCACCTTTTTGTCCTTTTTCGCTCTGTTTCACCTAACATGGGTGCTCCATAGTTCTTCTGTCAAAAAAAGGAAAACTTCCCCTACTCAAGTTGTCCAAGGGTTGAATACTATTTAATGCTAGCCAATATTTCACTGTACCATATAACATTTTAACAAATGATGCAGTAGAGTGGTTAAATGTCCTTCTAGTTTCTATTCTCTGCAAGCTTGCCACCATGGACCCCGTGCAATGGAATCACTGCCTGACACCGCCTTATTAGCCTATCAGATCAACCACCAACAAGAAATCAAATCTAATCCATTTCAGGCCTTATATTTTAGAAATCCTTGATCATCTAGTAGCATCCAGCCTTTATTGGACTCCGCTTCTCCCAATACTACTGAGTTGACAATGAGGGTGCTAGCTGATGAATAATAAAGCTGCAAGCGCTCACCCTAGGGATAATCTCTACCACCACCAGGGAAGTACACGGTTTAATGCCAAACATCCAGCTCTTCCCTTATACATTATTAAAGACCTTATGTTATTCTACCGTCACCGCTATGGTGGGCGCCCAAATAATCTAAACATTACCTGGTTGGGACCCTACTGCGTACTTTATATGGCTGGCTCCAAATACTCCATTGCTGATTCATTAAAGGCGCAATGGTTAACCTCGTACATGCTAGGTTCCTGCACCCTTATAATTCCCTCAGCCAGGATCTAAAGGGGGCATTATTGGCATTCATAATAAAGAAAGGCCCAAATTTATCTCAATATCAGACTAATAGAAGTTCAATCATCCTCCTCCTGGTAAAGCCTTCTAGAATGAAAATTTTCCCATCAGTTGATCCCTTGTCTTTAGTGGGCAAGGATTAATAAAGGAGATATAAAAATCTTCATGAGATGAGACTCTTTATTGAAACCTGAGGCAACCGCTTGGATGCCCTTGCACAATTGAAGGGCAAAAATCCTTAAGCCAATCAAAGAAAGAGGCTTTAGCTCGACCCCTGTACTAAATGAGAAGTGAAGATCCCAAGCAAAATAGGTTGAGCGCCCCATCTGCCATAGAACACCTAGTCGCCCTATAATTATCAAAAAGCTTTAACAAATAATGATTATTGTACCTTTCTGCTGGTGATTTCATATCTATATATCATTCATTGCATAGTTATGATAATCAGTATTGTAACCCAGGATAGTGAATTTATACTGGACACTGAATAAGAGAAAATGCCATGGCATCATCTCTCTTCAGTCATTCTGATCATTAAAACATCTTAAAGACCATTCGCGTTTTCCATTTTTACCTCTCTGGGAACCCCAGATTTTATGATATCAGGTTTTTACCTGCAAACCCAAAATCTGCACTTCCCTTTTTTCCACAAAGTCCATCTTCTCAGGATTTTTGATGAGCAAATTCTTCTTACATTGGATGTAATATGGCCAAGGTGTTTAAATTCTCATTGTTTAATCTCTATTTTCTGTCAGATGTGAAATATTTTATTGTTTATTGCTGTAGTCTTTAGTACTAGTGGATCCAAAATACAAGAGGGGAGTCCATGGCTTTTTTAATGCGAATGGTGGAAAATAAAAAATATATATTTTCATTATGGCGCCTCAATAGCTAGCCTAAGCAGCCATATTGGGTGGGAAGGGGGTTGAGGAATCTCCATCCAGCGTTGAATTAAGGGCACATGAGAGAGAAGGCATAATGGATGTGGTGGAATTGGTGGTATGGGTTTAAAGGAAGATATAAAATTGATTTTGTCAACGAGGCATGTAGTATGCATTGCCTTGAGAAACTTAGCAAGATGGAACTTAATATGCTTGTTGAGTTCTGGCATACAAATATGTAGTTTAGTTTGTTGTTTGTTAGGAATAGTTGGGGTTAAACAATGCAATATGTCAGCATCAATGCATGCGCAGCCCACAGCAAATTCAAGCACACCACTTTCATCCTGAGCTTCCTCAGGAAATTTATATGGGAAATTTGGGTAGGTAACTCCATCAATGAGCAGCTCCATGGCCACGTGGAGGGCTTGGCAGAGGAGAAAATTGATGGTGGCAGCAGCTGCATTGATGAAAAGTTAATAGTACATATGAAAAGATGGTAAGCTCTTGCAAGAAAGAAGCGCCACTGATGTATGATTTTATGAGGGTGTAAAAAATCAGAAATTAAATTTTGTGTTAACAGTATAAAATTTACTGATATTAACAGTGCCACAATATAGATAATTGAGTTGGCTTATAACTGGTAAACACAGGCTAGCCACAGGAACTGATTAAATAAAGTTTAGAGCATATGGCCCTCAAACCTCTTTTTCAAGGCAATTTGACTGGAGCAGGAGCCGCAATTAGCACTTGCACGTTATTAAAAGATCATATCTTATTGACTGGCACACAGGTGTTGCAACCTCAGTGATTGCGAGAGTATGAATGAGGATTAACCTCACCTATAAAAATACTGATGGCCCACCAGTAAGGCTAATGCTGGAGGGAGTAGTGCAGAAGCTTCTTTGGAAGTGAGGTAAGGGACATTCACTTTAAGAAGCGAATCCCTTCAGAAACTCATGCCAGAGATGATCAGGGAAAAGATGGTTTAAAATCCTGGCTAACTGAATCATCAGAGTGGTGTTAACTGGAAACCAAGCATGGTTCATTGTGATGAAATGTTATTTTAAATCAATAAATTCTTTGCCACGGCCATAGCTTGAACTTCACTCTAGTTCAGGACAAAGCACCCCCTTGAAGGGGTGAAATTAATAAAAGTAGCAGATCTAAATATCGCCTATGCCATTTTAATGATGACTGAACTTGCGTAGGGGAAGATTTACCTTACAAGACCCAAAGGCTGAAGTGCAGGTTGCTTTAGGGGTGCACTAAAGGCTTTAAAGCACAGCTTGAGATTGAAAGAGGTGTTGATCAAGGTCACAAAGGGAGACAAAGTGGCCAGGAGGATGGGGCTAGAAGAGCATACATGAGCACACTTTGGCAGCGGCCAAATATGTCAGGAAGTGGCATACACCACCCCACATGGGGACATCAGGCGTCATAATTGACAGCAATTGAAACTTGAGTCAGCTAGCTGGCAAAAGTTGTTGGTGTTCATACAACTTACTTACATATTTTAGTTTAATAAAGTGTTCAGAGCAAAAAAAGATATCCCCAAATGTTTTTTCCTTTTAAAATTAAAGTTTGGTTGGTAGAGCAAAATCATATCCATCTAGCAATCATCTTTCCTTTTAATAACATAAATTGGTTGATCATCTGATTTTATAAATAACAGGTCAGGCAGAATCAAATAGAAAATCTTATCAGCCATAGTGCTAATCAATCAGCCATAATTATTGGCATTATGCTAAGTTCTACAAATATTGGCAGCATCAAAATATTTTAATCAACCCAAGGTATAAAATGATCATAATACTTTCCATCAATGACTATTGAATTCATTGCAATCAAGGGGTATAAAAGACCTTAATTGTAGTAAAAGTTTATTTTAGTCATTGAGGGTATATATGGGGCTGAATGCTTCTATCTATAACTTCTTTTTATTTAACTGAGGCAAGCTGACCAGGGGACAGGCATTACCAAAAGAAAGAAATGACATGAAACCTGAACAGGGTCAACTCCATCAAAGAAAGTTTTTCCACCTCCAGATTGGGACTCAAATTTTTCTGGTTACATCATGGGTAAGGTTTTTGTGTTATTAGACCTACTAACCGCCAATAGCTTCCTTCTCTATCTATAACTTCTAATTTTATTAAAATTGGTTTTGATGTTAATTAATTCATATAGTTTCCTTATAAATGGCGATTAATTTTTTTGTTAAACTTGTGGCTTTATACATGATACTATTATTAGTTGGCATCAATTTCTGGGGTGAGTTGAGTACCAGAACTTTCTCTCATTAGAGAGCCTCCTTTCTTAGCTTTGTTTACTAGAGGTTGGGTTTAGCAATGTCATAAAGTTATCCAAATTGAAAGCACTCTTTTGCTTTGGGATGATCAGAAATCAAATTGAACCAATTGTGTAAAGAAGAGCTTCAGGCTCACTGAGCGATTAGTTTTAATATTAGATGATTTTTAATAGCTTTTTATAATCCATTTATGCCCTCAAGAAAATTCCCTATTACAATATAATTTCTTTTTAATGGCTAGCAGAAAGCAATAACATTCACCTTTATTATCATGCCAAATTCTCTGTCACTCTTTTCACGTTATTCAAGTCCTGGTCACCCTTATTAGGTTGGTCTATCTCAGATATAAATTTTTCCCCTCATATCTTATGTTTGGCTTCACCTAGCTAGTTTTAGATGGAAGAAAAGGTATCTTAAAGTTGGTGGAATCCTTGGTCAATTAAGTTGGTGAAGTTGTCATCCCAGCCATTTTTACACCCCTTGCTAAAACTGAGATTTAAATGCACCATAAGCTTCCAAAATTAGAGCCAATGATGAGAAAGCAGCTGATGACCAGCCACATGCAACTTGGAATTGATTAGGGTATCTGTCATTCTTTCCAGGATGAAAGGGCTAGATGATTAGAGTCCTTACCATATCAATGTTGTTGTCCGTTTCAGTTTTGAATTCTCATATTTTGCTTTGGGATGGGGCTTTTTTGAAATTTGCAGTGAAAGGTGAGCTAGTATAGACTGTTAAGCAAGTGATGTAAATCATTATGTCTTCAGTTTGGTAGACTAATAGGGTCCTAGACTATTGGAAATGGCACTTTCAGAAAATGGAATTAGTTTCTAATTGCTTGAGGGTTCTTTAATTAATCTTTTCTCTTAAATTTATATCAGTTTTTATCCATGAAAAACTAATAACAAAAATCTTCTGTGAGTTATGTTCATATACACTATACTTTAAATTTTTAAATTTTATTCAGGAAGGGCCAACCAGAGGATGGACACTTCTGATAAGTAAACTAAACTAGTGAAACAAACTTTAGCTAGAGGATAGCATCCCAGAGAAGCAAACGCTATCACCTGTTGCCAGCGAGAACGCCAAGAGAAGGAGGGGGGATATGTGTGTAGGGGCTTATGCCACTATTTGGCATATATGTAGAAGGAGTCTGAAGCGATGAACCAAACCAGGAACCAGGATGAGACCATCTGATGATGACGGGGAGGTAGGTACTCAAACATTCACGCTTAAAAGTGGTCCACAAGGTGTGACTGGAACTAGCGTATAGTTTCCTGGAGGGTGGGAGTAGAGCCTGAGATAGTATCCAAGACAACCGTGTGGATAGTCCACATAGCGATTGCAACAACTATGGCATGGAGGAAGGTGGTAAAGGGGAAACCATGGACAAAGCAAAGATGTCCTTAGAAAGGATGAAGGGCTGTTCCTGATCCTGGAGATGTACACTATACTTTAGAAAGTCTTTACATGCATTTGAGTATATCATTTTTGTTTTTTTAGTTTTGGCTAGTACTTTTTAAGTCCTCTTTTATATAAGAGATCTACTTTGTTGTTGTTTTTGTATTTGCCTTATTTTTTGATCATCTACTTAAAGGATTTTTTCTAGTGCTGCAAAAATACTTCCACTTAGTATGATAAGTAGTGTGAAGAATCTGTAAATCCAGTCCATCCCATACCCTTACATTGGACATGCTCTTCAAGTTTAATATTTTCAGTGTGCTGTTTTCATTATAGCCTAATTTATGCCGCAGAAAATAAGAGATATTAAAACTCCTTCTCAAGTCACTTTACTTGAGATTTCTCAGTAAGATCAACTAGGTGCTCTCATTGTTTAAAAAACCCTTTAAAAAGTCTCTTATTATCCTAGAATCAATCTTACAACCCCCTTTTCCCCTCCTAATCATTAAGCTACTACCATGCTCCCAAGCTCACGGAATACTTTGTATTAATCCTCTTAGGAGATGGTAGAGATCAATAGAACAAGTTGGCCTAAAATTGCTATAAAAATTGGGGGCCAAAGTATTTACCAGATCACACTCTTAATGACTTACCAAAATGTGCTTCAATATGGCTGAAAGATTCAGGATCTTTACTTGCATTCAAAGATAATTGACTTAAATAGGGTTAAATATAATACTATATCATAGTTATGTGGTTATATTAGTCTAGCATAGTACATACACTTATATAATACACGTATTGTCCCAAGAAAATTAATGAGTTACTAATTTACTGATATATAAGAACACTGACTAAAATAAGTATAGTTATGGGGTTCAGATATGAAGTAAAACCAAGTTAATAACTATAGAATGCGGTCATAGTCCTAAATAAAGGTTTCATTATAACGCAAGTTTAAATTGAGCCATTTCAAGGTATCTAGTCAATAAATGGGCACCTATATTGAGTCTTCATAATTTAATTTGTGTCTCAACTAATGAAGAAACTGGTATTATTTTTATAGAATTTGTAATATGTAACTTCCCTTTTTAATTAATGGCACCTTATTAAGGATAATAACTATTCACATGATTACTATGTACTTATATCTTTGAGACATATATCTGAAATATATCATTAATTTTTATTTCTCTTAGATCAACTTCTCACTCAGCTATACTTTCTTCTCTTACATAAAGATCACCCTAAAGCTTTACTCTGTTATAAAGCTTATGGTATCCCCCCTAATTAGGGCTATTGAAACTACATGATCGTCCATCATTGTCTGCAATGATCTTTTTAATGCTGTCTGAAACCTTCTTGCTCCTATTACTTAGATATCCTAGATAATACCTTTAATTTAAGATTTAATGAGCAAAACATAATATAGAGCTTCTCCCTTCAACTGCTGTTAGTTTATTCACTTTCTATGGTTGTTGAGAAACTTTTCTCAAGAGTCTCTAGTTCTATGTGACTTACTTCAGTGAAATTATCTCCATCATTAATTTCTAACCTGTTCTCAAATATTTCTTTTTATTTTCTGAATGCTTTTTATTGCTTATAAGTGAGATAGATGCTGGTTAGGAATTAGACTTTTGCCATAGGTGATGAATAACTTACTATTTTTCCTGCAACATCTTGATCCCTTGAAGACCCCTACTTTTTTCACTCAAAAGTATAGGGTGTTAGTTAGTCTTTATGTTACAAAATATATCTATCCTTGCTAATACTATTCTCTCGCCACTCTAGAGTATAAGTTTTCCTCTAAGCCAATAGATGCTCCTGAAGAGTCAGAACAGCTATAAACAATTTTTCTTAGGTTTCTTTGTTGATTGATTCTATTCATAAGAGAGATGACTTCAATATAGATATCATTAGAAAAGTTTTTTTGACTTTTGACTCTAAAAATCTTAAATGTTCTTATACCGTTATGAGCAGCAACAAAAACTTTTTCCCACTGAAGCCCAAGCATAAAGTACCCAATCTCTTTTAAATCAGTGGTCATATCCAGGCTCCAAGAAGAATGCTTTCTCATACATCCCTTTGATACCACACTTTCATATTCATCTAATTTGGTATTTAAGTCTACCTTGACTTCTTTTACTTCTTATGAAACTGAGCATTGTATTATTTTATGTTCTTAGCTTCCTTTACTTCTTTGTATGGTGCTACTATGCCATTACATTGGTTGCACTGCCGCAACCTAAAAATTCTATACTAAAGACCTTGTGAAAACCTTTGATCTTCCTCTTGCTCAAGCCAACTTGTCCAGGGTTTTATTTTAGGTAAATCTCCTGAGATATAGTGAAAACTAATGACTTTTCCATTTGGGTGATGGATGATTTATGGAGATTTACTCTACCATCAATTAACTCCTGTACCATTTTATTACTGCATAGGATAGTGACGATAAGAAAATTTCTGAACAAAGCTTATCCTAAAACTCTGGTTGCAAAAATAACATAAGATTTAAGGGCAAAACTTTGAGCTTAGTGAAAGATACATGGAATTTTAACAAAGTGGTGGCCTGCTCCCAGAGGTGGCTTATACTCTAGGTATCCTTACAACACCTTAAGCTCTATTAGCCTCCCATTTTGCTGCTTTATAAGGTCTTGCTTGATGTTGTAAAAGGCTCTTTAAGTACCACTCTGTTGAAGATTTTAACCAACCTAATTTTTTCTAAGGATTTCAAATCGTTACTTTTTTAATCAGGGTTAATTTGCCAAATAATTAACTAGTTTTGAAGATGTTATAACCTATTATTAGTAGGACTAGATTTTACAATGTGTCCTCATTCACTTGAGTTAGCTCTTTTGATATATAACAGTATGTTCTGATCTTTACCCCACTCACTTGAGTTGAGCTATTCATTGCTTTAATAATAATGATATTTCAGTGCTTTGTTGTGCTCTTCATTTTCTAGGTCGAGATATATTGATGTATTATACATTTCCAAAGTTCAGATACAACCCCAATAGCATTTGAAATTCCAATCTACTACCAATTGATGCAGAGGATAGATCAATAAACTATAATATTTTTATTAGGTGTTTAATGATGTATGCTAAGGATGGTCAACTCATATTTGCCAGCGATTGATTTCAAGGTTTTCAATAAGGATGGTATTCCAAGTTCTGGTGGGTTTTACTGATTATTCTTAATAGGCAGGCATAAGTTTGCAGTTGACGCCTTTACAAAAATACCTAAATTTCATTTGTGATAATTATTCTTCTGTTTGCTTATCTTTTACTATTTATGATGCTTGGACTCTGGATCATTAAAGATAGGATTTTATTATCCCCAAGGATAGATTGTGGGTGAGTGAATTAAGGGAGTAAAGCTACCGCTCCTTACTTGAAGCTACTTGTAACTCCGCTTGGATTTACCAACTGGAAACTGAACATTGAGGGACAGAAGGACTGAGCACCTCAGGTAGAAACCATGAGGGTTGGGGCCAGCCCACCAGGAAGGATAAGGTGTAAGGGCTGATCTGCTAATTTAATACTCCTCCTGATGAAACTGTTGGTATTCTGGTCAGGGGAGTTGCTGCTGAAAACTGGTATCAAAAGGTTGCCAATGATGGCTGTCAGGCCACCAGGGAAGAATCATTGGTGGCACATCTATCTGAAGGGGGTGCTTTGAAGTTCACTTTTATATGGGTAACCTCATGACTTGTTTTGCTCTTAAATAAAAAAACTATATAAACAAGAAAATTATTAGTGATAGGCAAAAAGGTATATTTATTTAGAGTAATAAAGCACTATTTATAAAGCTTTAATATTAAAGTAGGATCAAGAGGGATCTTCATGATAGAGTCATGGGACCTGTAGGAAAGTCCCAATTCTGGGATAGGTGGGAATAGACAAAGTGTGGATAGAGATTAGATAACAAATAGGAAATGTAAATATTCCCCAAATTTGGCTAAATCTCAGGCAAAGCCCCAAATTCAGCATTCCAGTTGAAAACATAAAATTGAACTCCATTCTCAAAATTATTGGGCCATTTGAAAAATGTGCCCTTCATATGAATATATTGACCTTCCTCCTGGACAAGGCTTTCACCTAATCCAGGGAGAATCCTGACAATGCCCTCCCCAAGCCTTGTCCTAGGGTAGTAAGTTGGGACCTGAGGGTTAAGGTAGACAGAAGGCTCAAGCTCAGTGGAGTACGGCTTTGTGCCTGATGCAGACCAGGTTGGTGATGCCAGTGTGAGAGTTGTGAAGGATAATGAAACTGCAGATATCAGTGACTGCAACGTTTAGGTTCTTGCGGCGGTGCTGGATGGTGTTGATGAGGAATGCCTTGATGTAGTTGAGGTCATGGTACATGGAAACATGGAATGGGTTGTTAGGCAGGGCAAAGGTGAGGTGTGGATGCTCAAACTGGGAAGTATCTCCAGAGATGCCTCACATGCATTTGTGCTTTATGGCTTCAGCAGGGCCTGAATGGAGCAGCTCTGTTAGATTTTGATGGTTGACTCAAAAATAAACCCTTTGAGAAAACCATCAATGCTGATAGATTACTCCCATTGATGGATCCTATGATCCTCCTGATTCATCTGCATAATCTGATAAATCAGATTCACCTCATAACTGCTCTAATTGTGTTTGAGATGCCCGATTATCATAGCTAATAATAGCTATGATATAATCATATTATGGCCAATTATGGTACACTTGGGTGCAAAGTGGTCTCATGGCATTAACTAAATTGCACCTTCTAAATTAGTGCATTAATCTTAATGCACTAAGGCGGAAGTTGGGTTTGATTAATGAAATTGATAATTAATTACTTAAACATAGACGTCCTGATTATGGGCGTACTTAGTGCTATTGAGAGGCCTGCCGACATCCAGAATTGGGGTACATCATCTTTCATGATCATATATGCTTTATTCCCCATTTATTGTTAGGTGTCAAGTTATGATGTAGCTCTAATCAGGAAGATTTTGGTATTGAGTTCAAAACCCAAAGTCATCACAATTATGAGAGTAAAATTGCCTTCAATCGGGATGAAACAATTGTTATTTTTAGTCAATTCATGGGCCAAATTGACTTGGGGATTTTTCATAATTATTGCCATGACCAGCAGAGGATTGGCATAATATGAATGAACTCCTCTAATAGATGAGTTCAGCCAGGAGATGCCTGAGAGGTATATAATACTGGCGCCTGGCCAATTAATAAAACATCAATTAATCATCATTTACTATTTTGTTGATCATTAATAACTACTGTCGCTTAGTTTATTAATTATTATCCATCTGTCATCTGTCTGATATTTGTATCTGTTGCCGTTACATCTATATTAGATATTTGTGTGTGTTCATTCTTCCTAAAGAGAAGTACATAGTTGCCTGCCGGAGAAGTAGTCCCAATTATAGAGAAATAATTTCCTGATTTTATACAAAGACAGAAGGTCTTTTATTTGTTGGTGCCAGTAGACTTAAAAGCGGTGAGCATACTGAAGTTACTTGGCTACTATTGAGGATTATCAGAGAATCTACTTCCTGATTACCAGCAGGAGTTTCATTTGAAAGGCGAGTTTATATCCTCAATTTCATTGTTAAGTTTTTTAGCTTTCACCATCGGCTGAAAACTTAACAAGCTCAAACACCTTGCCTAACCCAGTATTATAAAGCTTATAGGTGGCACACCTGCAGATGGTCATCAAGTGCCCGCCAAGTCCGGATAGCAGACAAAAGGCGGCCTGCTCCTTGGGCACCATCTTGGAAATCTGTTTGGCAATGGGATCCAGGAGGGCGATGGTGTGCTTGTCAGTTTTGAGGTTGAGGTGGAGCTCAAAGCAATCCTCCTTGTTCTCATGCAGGTTCTCCTTGCTAACCTACTTCAGATGTGGCACAAACATGTCACTGAGTACCTCATGGCTAAGCTCATTGCGCACAAAACAGATGATCTGCATTTCTGACTTGGGCAGCAGCTGATAGGATGGGCCAAAAAACTGGCAGTTTTTGAGATTGGCATTTATTTTAGTAATGTCTGGCCCAATTGCTGGATGGGAGCCATCAAAGTTGGAAAGTGGTAGCAATTGCTGAAAAGGAGTCATTGAGCTTAGCTTATTCTTGACTCTCATTTTTGCTTGGATCAGCGCTATCCAAATATGAGGGCCAAACCAGGTTGTCCAAAATTTTTGCTATAGTAATTTGTGGCCCAATTTTAGGAGGGGACCGTCAAAGTCAGAAAGTGGTAGGATTGTCAGAAAGGAGTTATCAAGCTTTGTTTTTTCAGGACTCACGTTTTAGTAGGGATTGGCACTATCCCCATCTGAGAGCTGAACAAAATAATTTTGATACTTTATTTTAGTAATATCTAGTCTGATTTTTGGAGGGGTGCTGTCAAAGTTGGAAAGTGGTAGCATTGCAGGAAAAGAGTCATCGAGCTTATTCCCAATGATGCAAAGGTAAGTCCCAGGTATTTTGCCTGGCGTTTGAATTGCATTGTCACACCAATTGCTTTTGGGGCTTCCCAAAAATTCCTGAAGTTTGCTTTATCAAATTCAGAAGCTAGTTCTTGGCTTGTTGGCCCAACTTAATTTGACCAATTGCTCAGATGATGCTCATCCAGATTTATGTTTTCTAAATCAGAGTGGAAAATGACATTATTGGAGAATTGGGTACTGGTCACTTAAATAAATGTTATCATTTTAGTACACATTGTCAATCTTTATTTTTAAATTAGGTGGGTCAAGTGGACTCATAGAGATTAGTTCTATTAGCCTCATCAGTTGGACCATTTTGTGGGGCACCTATAAAAAGAATATTAGGAAATAAAGTTGTGATTTGAGAATTTTGATTGCAAATAAAATTTGATGCAATTAATTCTCCTTCAGAATAACTTGAGGAATAGAATTCATTTGATTTCTGAAGACAATAAGGAGGATCTAGTGCATAGCATAGGTCATTATCATCATACAAATCCTCACAATATAAGTCAAGACTTTTTAAAAAAATAATGCAAGCTTGGTATTCATCTGGATCCTCATAATAAAGTATTGATTTTTTCTTCTTTGGTCAAATCCCTTTCTGCTCCATTAGATTCTGGTTTGGGGTTTGGAAAGCTTTGAACTTCTTTTTGACTAGACTGTTCTAGTTTTCTGAGAGGTTCCTCCTTTGACTTTAAGGTTGTTATATTTTCTTTAAATTTATTTAAGGGGGACCTTTTTGGTTCTTTGACCTGGTATTGGTCCAACTTGGTATGGTATTTTTGGAGCATTCCTATAACTACATTTATAGCTAGCTCACAATAATATTTAACTTTATGGAGGTTGAGGGATTTAGAGAAAGCTCTGTTCAATATTCAAATAGCCGCTCTCTTGGCATGGTCTTCAATCAAATTAAGTTTATTTCTGTTGAAGTTCATAAAGCTGCTCAAGATCTTCCTTCCCTTGGTTTTCTTTTTTAGGTTATAGGTAAGCTCAGTAAACAAGTACTGAACGGTGTTGAGTAAGCCCTGATAGCCATTGACACAGTCAAACTTGAGACAGTAAATTTATTTCCATCTTATCAGACCTTAGGTTTGAGAGTTTTTGGAAGTGACATGCGGCTTTTATATTGTTACCCTTTTTATGAACATATAAGTTCTTGAGGTGACTCAGAAGCACCTGGAAGGGAGCACCATTTTGTCAGGCCACCAGGGAGGAATCATTGGTGGCACATATATCTGAAGGGGGTGCTTGAAGTTCACTTTTATATGGGTAACCTCATGACTTGTTTTGCTCTTAAATAAAAAAACTATAAAAACAAGAATCTTATTAGTGATAGTCAAAAAGGTATTTTATTTAGAGTAATCAAGCACTATTTATAATGCTTGAAAATGAAAGTAGGATCAAGAGGGATCTTCATGGTAGAGTCATGGGACCTGTATGAAAGTCCCAATTCTGGGATAGGTGGGAATAGACAAAGTGTGGATAGAGATTAGATAACAAATAGAAAATGTTAATATTCTCCAAATTTGGCATAATTAGGAAAAGCTCCAAATTCAGCATTCCAGTTAAAAACATAAAATTGAACACCATTATCAAAATTATTAGGCCATTTGAAAAATGTTCCCTTCATATAAATATATCGACCTTCCCCCTGGACAAGGCTTTCACCTAATCCTGGGAGAATCCTGACAACGGCAAACGAGCAAGGGTCTATGGTCATCATACCATTGGCCTGGCACACTTGAAGAGAACCTAATGAAGTTTGCAAAATTTCAACATTGGTGCTCACTACAAGGGAGTTCTTTGGTGTGCTGCTGGACTATCCTGAGGATTTTTTAGCTTTGTAGGAGGTGGGATATAGCCACAGGTTTTTTTGGTAAGAAGTTGTGACCTTTTACTAGCGCAGAGCTGTCATCAGTTATTCAGGTGACAAAGGCCTTCAGATTCTCGTTACTCATTTCCCTACACTGCCATTAAAAATAGGTGGAAATAAAAACTTCTTCAATAAATTAAAAAGTTTACAAAGCTTAGCGTGCAGTACAGTAGCCATTTTCAACAAATATAATCTGGTTAATTTGGGGGATTTGGTGAATGTTTAACCAACTTAATTTGTTCTATGGATTCTTAATTAATGTTTATATTTAGTTAAAGTTGGCTGATAATTTTTATAAACTAGTTTTGATGAATCTATCATCTACTTTATTAGTAATATTAGATTCTTACTTATGCTCTTCATTCTCTTAATTTGAGTTATTTCAATAATTTAATAGTCTTATATTATTTATGCTCCTCATTACATTTGAGTTGAGCAAACTGAATTATTTACAAATAATGATAGTTCATTCTGTGTTGTGCTCCCCAATTAATAGGTCAAGCTATATTGATTTATTGTCCATATTCAGAGTTCAGGGATAATTTTCAATAGCATTTAGTATTCCAATCTACCAGCAATTGATGCAGAGGATTGATCAACAAACTATAATATTATTATTAGGTTGTATTGGTGATGTATGCTAAGGATGGTCATTTCATAGTTGGCAGTGATTGATTCTCTTGTTTTACAATAGGGATGGTACTCCAAGTTCCAGTGGGTTTTACTGATTATTTTTAATAGGCAGGCATAAGTTTACAGTTGACGCCTTTGTAAAAATACCTTCATTCCATTTGTAATACTAAATTTTTTTCTTTGCCTATCTTTTTATTATTGAAGATACTTGGACTCTAGATAACTAAAGTCATAATTTAGAATATCCCCAAGGATAGATACCAGGTGATTGCATCTAGAGAGTGTCCTGATCTACTGCTCCCTGCCTGAAGCTATGTAGAAATACCCTGAAGATCCACTAACTAGTTACTGAACAACGAGGGACACAAGACTGAGTACCACCAGGTAGGGATCAGAAAGTTCAGGGCTGATCCGCCCTGAAGGATGGGGTGTAGGGGTCAATCCACTAATGTAAGTACTCTATCTGGTGAAGTTGTTAGTATTCTGGTATAGGAGTTGCTGCTGCAAACTGGTAGCAAAATGTTGCCAATGACACCAAAAGAGCAAGGGTCAACAGTTGTCATACCCTTGTCTTGGCACACTTGCAGAGCACTGATGATGCAGATTGCAAAATTAGCAACAAACTCATATTAGCTTTAACTTTATGATTATGCTTAACGTTGATCTGGATTATTTTCTTAATCATTTATTCCTTTTTGCTGTAGGAAGACGCCGTGATGTTATTGTAAGTAACAGCATGCATTCTGAGGGACATTTTTTTTTCTTGTGATTTTTTATCAGGAATCTCATAATATGGTGAAGCTCATACCTGTAGTTTTTAAGTTGATTATCTACATCATATTTAACATTTATGTAATTTTTTGAGCATTAATTTATGGTTTGCCAGGTATAAGCCCAAAAAATATATTCCAAGGCACTGAGTGAATTCTTTAAGAATTATTAAACTTGCAACCAAACAGTTTTAAGTAAATTGCCTCCTCAGCGCTTCACTAACCAATAGACATATATTTTAATAGCACCATCTACTATTGTTTTAGCAAAGAAACAATAATGAGAAATTGATCAAGATTTGCCCAGTTTTTATCTAACGTTATCCATTATGTGCCCTTGTCTATTAGCTTCCCATTATCATACTAGTATACTGAATCCAAGTTTATTTACAGCTCTTAACTGGAAAATTATTTTATTTTATTTTATTTTGATTTTCTTCTGGTACTTTATATAGTACAACTAATTTTATAAACAAAAACTTTCCATGTAATAATATCTATCTTCTGTTAAGAAAACACTGAGACTGTAAAACCTTGATCTAGTTTAAATCACAATATAGTTAAGTTGACTTCAACAATTACCTTAACTATCTGTCATTCTGCTAAGTGGAGCCAAAAACATTTTATGCCTTAGTGAAGTAATAAACTACTAGTAATAACACTGATGCTACTAAGGCTAATAACCTTGTAGTTTTCAAAGGACTGTACAACAACCTAATCAACCAGAAAGCTGGGATTTGGTGCTTTCTACCAGGTTATTTTGAGTCTACCTGGAAAAGACATGACTGTAAAAATGAAGAATTTCACAATAATAAGAGCTTTAATGAACATCAAAGGGTCCACATCATTAATCAGAAATTTCCATTCCTTGATTATTATAATATTCAGGATATCTAAAGATCTGATAGAGGAACTAATATGAAACGTATACTACTCCTAAACAGAATGGAAATCTTTTCCAAATCAAAACATAATCTATCAATTGGAAGATGCTTTCCAATGTGTCCAGGAAAAAACAAATGAATGAGAAGTCAAGCTTTAAAGATTGCTTTAATGCATGATGGTTTCCTAGATGTTGTAAACATAGGAATTCCATCATGCATATTGGTTGCAGTCTAATTTTAATCGTGGAAATTGGATAAAATGTTAGTTTTTATTTAAAAATTGTTCAAAATTCAGTTTAGTTTTGATCAGTCATTGAGCTGAAATTAAATAGGCTTTCATGCTTAAATTGTTTTCAATTAATTTAGCTCTAAGGTTTTATAGCCTGGAGGTAGCATCATCCAAATCCCAGTTTGGAGTTCTAAATTATACACCCACTGCTGCACTATTGCAATTAAACTTACCTCTTTGCTTCAATATATCAATCTCTATATATTATTTCTCAAAGGTGTTTTTTGTCGGTGTGAAATATCTCCCTTAATACTGTATCAAAATTAATGATTAATACGCCATTTTGAAGATTATTTTTCCCTCTAATGACGAAAAATAAGTAAATTATTATTTTCATATAAAAATAAAAAGATTTATATGTAACAAGTGAAACCCCTATATCTTTTCGATGGCATTCAGTATATTTTTACGGCTGAGCAGTTTGATATTCGGTTGATTCGATACTTAAAAGGTTTTGGCAAGCGGTTGGTGGTTTTGGGTTGATTAATAAGCTTAACGGTTTTAATAATGCAGTTAGTGATTGGTTGATATGATAAGTTAATTGGTTTTGGTAAATAGTTGGTGGTTTTGGTTGTTTCGATAAGTTTAGGTTTGTTTTACGAATACGAAGCAGTTGGTGATTGGTTGATTTGGTATATTTAATGGTTTTTAACCGACTTTGAAAAAGAAGGTTATCAATTCGACCTGTATGTATGTTTTTTCTTTTTTTCTATGTTTGTTCGCGCATAACTGAAAATACTGGACCGATTTGGATGATCATCTCCAAAAATAAAGGATGCTCCAACTTAGGTCCCATTTTACTTTTGTAAGTATTGGTCAAGTATCTGCCCATTAATTTAGTAAATAAAAAATGGGCTCGGAAGCGATGGATATCTCTATATATTATTTCTCAAAGGTGTTTTTTGTCGTTATGAAATATCTCCCTTAATTTTTTTAGTACTAGATGGTATTATCTCCCTTAATACTGTATCAAAATTAATATTTGATATGCCATTTTGAAGATTATTTTTCTCTCTAATGATGAAAAATAAGTAAATATCTTAAAATTAATACTTTCAATAAAAAATTATATTTTAAGACTTACATTTTAAAATTTTTAGTTAAAAAATTATATATATAAAGTGCCATGGTGGCACTGAAGTCTCTAAATGGAATAGAATAAAATAAATATATAAATAATATATAATATATAAACAACATATAAATGTATAAACAACTTATCAAATTAAAACAAGTAAGTAATACAGCATTTGCAAAAGCAGTGGAGCAATATTCTAACCCCAATAATATTGAGGTAGCAAGCGTTTGTTGTAATTTTTTTAAAAAAATTAGTAAATATACTAATAATATGAAAAATATATATTGCAATTGAATTACAAAAAATAAATTTTTATTTTGAAATATTTGTCACAATATTTATATATTTATTAATTTGTTATTAATAATTTTTTTACAACTTCAAAAATTAGTTTAATAATTAAAATTTTTGTTTTTCATTATGTTTTTGTCAGTTTGCATCATTTGTTGTTTGCAATAATATATTTTTATTGATAAAGTACTATTCATATGATAGTTATATAAGAAATCCTAATACCTGAAGTGATGCAAAGTATTTGCATGGGTCACCTAGTTTATATATAATTGAAATTCATAAAGTATTAAGTTTATCTAATAGTGTGGTTGTAAAGACCCCTCTTTTAATGCCCTTGTTTAATGAGTAGTATGTAAGCCAGTACAGAGACTCCAAAGGCGTTGAAATTTGATTGTCCACTGTACCTCTGCCAAGTGGGCCAATTGATTTAGCCATGCAATGACGAGTTTCTAAATCACAATTGAAGCAGGGCTAATCCCTTTAAATTGGTAAATACCTACATCACCCTTAGATAGAAGGAACTCTCTTTCAACATATGTTTGTTTACAAATAAAACGTTTGGGATCATGGGGTAATTAAGCGTTTCACAAGCTATGAGTAAGGTCTATAGCTTAAAACTTGATCTAAAGGCCAAACCTCCAGTATCACAATCTTTGATGATATAATTACTGTAAGAAACAGCTGCAACAATTTTGGAACAATTAAAATAAAGTCTACCATCAACAACAACCCAACTTTGCTTCCCTGTTCTAAAGCTCCTTTCTGTACTAATGATAAAATTATAACAGCAAACTTGGATGCCTCTAAATTACTTTGCTTTCCGCACAGAAGATTATTGCTTCTCTGGATTTGGTTTAAACCAGCCAACCCAAAAGCTTCTGCACCCATTTCACTCTTCTTATCAACCACTAAAAATCCAACATATTAATAATTTTATCATACTAACAATTCAAGTAATCTTACTGTCACTATAGAGTTAAATCTTCCCACTCTTCTGCAATAACTTCAAATAGTCTTAAAGAGCTTTTGTTAAATCAGCAATTTGAATTCAAATTGTCAAACATTTCCAGACAAATTAAACCAAACTATTTAGAAAGAATAAGCTAGATTAAGAAAACAAGATAAATTGTTGATTGACCATATATACTTAACTAATGAGTGGATTAGAACAAGAAAAGTTTGTGTTGAGAGCTAAAATTCTAAGCCGCATTAATCCAAATAAAATTAGAATTTGACCAATAAATATAATCATTAGATCAAGTTTCTAACCATGGTACCTAATTCTTACCTTGAAAAAACTAAATTTAAAATTAAGCAACCTGATCCAAACCTCAAAATTTTATTTAAATCGAGTTTTTTACCTTAAATTTCCAAAATCTCATCATCAAAGCTATTCTTATCAGGTGACTGGAGAAGATATTAATCCTCTGTAATATCCATCTGCCTCAAACGCCTACTGTCTTTGACCTTCCATTACCAACTTATTGAGCTACCTGAAGTCTAATGTAATAGTCTCATGTCCAAGAAGTTTTTTACGTTTTTGAAATTACAACTTCTGGAACAATCTTTTGGCCTTTCATGCAAAAATAAAATCAAAAAGAAAGTTGGCTAACCACTATAAACAAAAGTCTATCCAGTAAATTGGAACCAAAAAATTAACAGATTTATGAATTTTACTATCGCTGCAGGAGTCTAGACTGAATAATATTAAGCTTTGTACCCATTAAGCTTGTTCTAGCATTAAAAAAGATAAGCTCTCCTTCAATGACTAAAATGTTGCCACCGTGTAAAAAGGCCCAAAGACACCTACTTTATCTCCACTCACTGCTTTGGCCAAATTTGATGCTATACCCCATTATGATGCATCACTCATTCCAGAGTAGCTTTTAACTTGTTTTTTTTATATTTTGTATACCACCTGACTGCCATTTTATATAAAAAAAGGCTTTAATAGAAATTTCTCATATTTTAAACATGTCAATTTAGCAAAGAAGTAAAAATGTTCTTGCCTTTCTATTTTAAAGTCACATTAGTTCTGCTAATCTTTGCCCCTTATTTTAATGCTTGTAGTTATAAGTAGCCCAGCAAACTTCTAGATGATTGAAGACTTAATCATAAAATTTGAGAGTAAACTGTACGCCATACTTACAGTTATTAAGGATCAAGTTGTCAGCTCTAAAAGTAAAAAAACCTCGGTCTACTATAACCTATGGTTGAAACTAAATCTCAAAATATAAAGTTAATACTGATTCAAATAGTTTTCTGCATCAAAAGCAGTCTAGCGGCCATTATAGCATATAGTCATTTATTTCAATTTCATCTTATTAAATCCACTTTTTAAGGAAAACAATGAATCCAATTCTATGTGATTTAAGCGAAGAAAATGTCAGCCCTGGTCAAGACTTGGAGGGGACATCATTGGACATTGCTCTGGTATTAGTGAAGCCCAAACCTGGGGTTTCCTAACTACCTAATTTCATCAAATCTTAACTTAGTTTTATTGGTAACAAACAATTTATTCTTTATTTACTTTGAGAATAAAAAATAACATTAATGTATGATATTTAAGCACTGAGCGTTTTTCATTGTTTTTATCAAAATTTGTGATCAAAATTCTTTGAGATAATCTCCTTTATAAACGCTCCACTGAACAATTAGATTATTTTATCACTCCGCACCATTTATTGTTGTAGCAATATTACAATGGTAAGAGCCAAATCAAAAATTTGCACGCCATTTGTTACCTGACCTATCCATTATGTGCTTTTTTCCATTAGCTTCTAGTATTAGACCTGGTATAATTTGCCTCTACTTTCAGCTTTTAACCTGCAATATCTCTTTCTTTTTATACTATTTTGATTTATCCAGGTTACTCTAGCTAGTATCACATACTTTTTTAAAAATAAATAACTTTTCATTTAAATAAATATTTTCTGTTAAGAGTTCTCTTGGGACCTCTAGACCTTATTTTAGGTTTAGTCTTATAATCAAGTTTGAAAGCATATTGCTTAGTGACTATCATTCCACTAAGAGGAAACAAAAAGCTTTGCTTTAATGAAAAATTAACTTTGCAAATAAGATTGAAGACACTACCAAGAAATTAACCTTGTAGCCTTTAAAGTACTTAGCAGCAATATTTTTACCCAGAAGTCTAAATGTATTCATCTCTGTTTTGTAAGGTTAGACTTAACTCTCAGTCCTTTTGTTGATTATAGCTATTTGTACAGGATAACAGTATAAAAACTCCTACATGCTCCTTTGAGAAAAAATTCTTGCTTTGGAGATAATTTAGAGTTATCAAGCTTATTTTTAGCTGCCTATAATTATAACCTCGCTAAGGAAAGCCAATAATGGATGACTAATTTTCCCAATTTTAGATGTACTTATTGAGTTTTAAATATTCCTTTTTGTCTAAAGGCGCCTTGACTGCTTCTATATGTTTATAAAGTATTGTTAAGCGACTTAATGGTATCCTGCAAAACAGCTAAAAGACTAATATCTTAATATTCTCCCTAGATGATAGGTATTATGCTAAATAACTAGTAGCTATTATTGTTGCTTGACTAAGGTGAACTATCAAAACAAATAAATGCAACTTCTTTTGTACAACCTTTTTTCCCTATAAATTATTATCTTTTTTTAAGGCACATAATATTCTTGATAAAAAAGCATAAATTACAAAAATAGACTGTTACATCACTCACTAAACTGAAACATTTATTAAGAGACCTGTTTTTTTCAAAAAAAAAATCTGTAGATTCCAAAAGTTACCACCATCTCTATGCTTCATCAATATAAAGATCCTAAGATGAAAAACTGATGATGATGAAAATATAAATATATGAAGTTTTTCTTGGCAAGTGTTGGGATTTTTGCCCACATTCCCAGCCTTCTAGACTACCTGGTATCACTAGAGGAAAATTTCCTAAGGCGAAGTAAATCAGAAATTGGTTGGCCCAAGTTTTGGAGGAACTATGTTCAGGGGATTTTGGGATATTCGCCTGGTTGTATCCATAAGTGATCAAACTGGATGAATACCTAATATCTCATTGGGTGGAGTGGCTGACAAAATAGGAGCATCTGATAGTGATTAACTATCAGGTGTACTGATTGGGATCAGTCAGGTTTCATCACTGACTGATTAGAAATGAATAGTGAGTTGCAAGGCAAGTGATGCCACCTGCAACTAGTGAATCAATTGGTGAAGTGACCTGCCATGTTGGGTAAAAGGTCCCATTACCTAATCAGATCACTAGTCAATTATGGTTGGTTTGCTTGTATTGAGAGGAAAACGTTAGGGACACGTTTTCTGACTCTTTCTGTTTGAGGTCTCAAGGATATCCAATGATGGAATCCTAGCCAGGATAGGGAAAACCATCGCTGCCAAGACAAGGAAGGGTGATTCAATGGCAACAGCTGCCATTTCATAGAAGATGTGTCAACTGAGGGTTAGACAGCTAAATCCCCTACTATATAATTCCCTAGGAGCTACTAAAATAAAAAATAGTATTGCCAGTAGGAACATCAAGAGTAGTATTATTAGTAGTATTGTTGATTTGGTGTATAGTTAGACTATCAGCTTTCTTTGTGATGTTCCATCTCAAGGATATTATTGCAGAAGGCAATAATTGGAAGACTCTCAGAGAGAAGAGTAGAGATCCGAGTGGGGATCTAGAGATGAAGGGAACCACAATCAGGGATAGCTGCTGACTGTGTGTTGGGCCAAAAGAGACTGTCACCAGGGTATCTGGATGAAGATCAGGTGGACAGAAATATAGGGGACGAATTCCTATGAGTATGGCTTATTGAGTATTTAATTGGAAGTACTTGCTGAGCATTGGGCTAAATAATAGTTCAATCTCAACTATGGATAATAGTCTCCATACTATTATCAGATAATACATTTTATACAACGTGAAGTGCACGAGGAAATCAAACCTGTGCAGTAAAAAGGTTACTGGGTTGACAACTGATAATAAATCTTTAAGTAAATTTTTACAGCAAGTCTGATCTTTGTAAACGCAGATCTAAATGTTCCTTTAATGCTGCCACATACGCTTCAAACTTAATGATAGGTGCAGCTTTGTTGTAAAAGAGATAGGCGAAATAGGCTGTCCCATTTTAACCACTTGAAGCTGTCCCTGATCCAGTTATATTTTGAAATTACAATAAAGAGCTATTAACTGTGGTATAACATGTACAACAGTGAAACCATATTCATTAGTTGAAGTTGATCCTTCAATGTATGCATCGACCATATAGTCCTGTTTATTACTTTTCACTTTAATTATTATTCCCTCACCAATACAGATGGATAGTAAGTTTTCTTAAAGTTTGACTTCAATTATGCTTTTGTGAATGGCTGTATCAACTTACTTCCTAATTCCCTTTCCATGAACTCTTTCTTAAATGACTATAGTATAGTTGACGCTTTATAAACTGAAAAATGAAAAAGCTGTAATAAGTACATGAACTTACTTTTTGCCCTCAAGCGTTGCTTGATTTAGAGCCTGAATTAAGTATGTGTATATGACTGCGCTAGTATGGTTGACCCACCAATTATCTGGTAGATATCCAATGATTAATTAATCATGCGCAAGGAGTTCCTAACATTTTTGCAAGGGTATCAGCTCCTAGATGGAGTCATTCATCACTCAAGCAACTGGTGGATCCCACAAAAAAACTCAAAAGAGGAATTTATTAGGGAAGCACACGACTTCCTGTTGCTGACTACTCAGGATAAAAAAGACCATAGATCTAATTAGCGCCTTTAAAGTAAATATGCATTGCTAATATAGGGTTAGATAAACCAGATATTGTCTCATCTTAAAGTGTTTCAAACCTTGTCACCAAAGAGATTCAGTCTTCTTATACAAATTTGTTAAGGTAAAGACCCTGAACACTTGTCTTTGTGGAATTGTTTCCTAGACTTCCTTAGTCTAAGGGGATTCTTGATTATTATTGCAGTAAAAAGCATTACTGAATTAAGCACAATATTCCCATGTCACACTGACTTTCCCAGACAAACTTTTAATCTATTTGTTGCCCATATCCTTCAAGTATAAGGTATCAATGTTTATTTATCTGGGACTAAGGTTCATAATTTGCTGCACTTTTTTGTATCTATTATATATTGCTAGATATTCACCCTAATTCTCCTCAGTTTTATCTCCAATAAGACATATGGATTGATTGGCCATAGGTTAGACAATTTCTGGTTAGCTACATTAATTTTAAATAGGGTAACTAGCCACTAAATCTCCTTCTTGCTTAGTTCTCATAAAATCTAGCCTATCCCACTAATGATATCTCCTCCTTCTTTGAGTTTTTGTGTGCCCATTAGAGCACCCAGTGTAGGCAATTTTGTGGTATGAAACCTGTGGTACTTCCCCCTGCCGCACTGGGGCTGCGCAAAAATTAAGCACCACCAAAGTGGGCCTGACTGTGGGTGGGGTGGCTCACACCACCCCAAAACAAACATATTCCTCACTGTTTGGTATTCCAGGTAGCAAAGGCTACCAAGCCAGTTCTAAATATGCCTCTCATCCCTTACTGAGAGGAATGAGACCAGACTGACCCCCAAGTTGGACTTAATTGAGGAAAGAGGATTACCATAGCTTTCTACAGATATTTCTAGCCTTCGCTTAACTATGCCAAGGAGCTTGTTGCCTGGATTCTTTCTAAAGGAAGCAGCGCTGGTTTCTGGCAATCCATATACCATACATCATCTCCCCCCATATCATGCACCAGACCCTGAACCCCTCCTTGTCTGCAAGCAGACTTGGTGGGGCATACGCAGTCAGGATCTCTGACCATGCAAGATGGCCAGAGGATAACTTACACCCAGGTTGGTATACTTCATACCATAGTAGAACACTACTCCACATAGCATCTGCTTCTGGACACTCCTTAAAGATGTGCTTTGCCGTCTCCTCCCTTCTGCACACCTTACAGGCTTACAGAAGTTCATCCTCCTTATGCTTATTCAACTTACGCAGAGTCGCCCCAGTGACTAAGATGTTACTGCGAAGTTAAAAGAAAGTTCTGAACTAGTATAGACTAGCATCCCTTAACCCTCCTCCCCTCACAGATCCATAAGGCCAGGTCACATTTTGCAAGTGATCTGGGACTAATACATTGAGCAAAGCTCTCTGTCTTGTAGCTTCCAGAACCTGGCAGTTGCGAAAACTTGAGAGGCAGACACTGCTATCTCCCCCCACCTTAAGTCAGTCCTGAAGGACGAAGAGGCTTTCCCATCTGGGGTATCTCCAGCCTTCTCTTCTTCACGGGAACGCCTGCTGATCCTGACCTCCACGACCTTCTGAACAGGCTTCACCAGCCTCTAATGCAACCAGAGAAGGAATTGCTTCCCTCCAGCAAGAAGGCAGTTCAGTTGCTTCCACAGCATCCCATGCCTTCCTTACTAGCACCTTGGAGGCATTGGCAACATTATTAGCTGCTTCCACCCTAAGCACCATTCATCCATCGCCATCAAGGAGGTCCCCCAGTGAATCGCCCTAATAAAGCGCTTGAAGGCCTTGTGCAGATGAGGTTCCATCTCCAGTCCCCAAGTACCTCCATAAAGGAGAATCGACTTGATCCTTTTAGTTGTCCACTATCCATCCTCCAATCTACCTTGCTGCCCGCCCAAGCTCTAAATTAATCCTTCCAGTAGCCTGGTAGGTTCCCCATACTTGGAATGGCCCCTTGATTGATGCCTAAGCAGATACCAAGATCCTTGTTCAAACTGTCCTTGTAAGCCTTAGAGAGGTAGTCCTCCAGTATTGGAGACTAACAAATGGATTTTCCCACCCTAACGACCCATTGATCCATTTAAGCTGCAGTGCTTTGATAATACTCCTGAAGTTAATCAGACCAATGCCCCCTTCTTCACCTCCTGACACAAGTTAGAGAAACTGATTTTTTGCCCGCCCTCACCAATTAAACTGGATGATTGAGCTTTGTATTCTCCTGATGGAAGATGCCAGCAGTGGAACAAATCTGGCAATGTTACATAGTTTAAAAAGAATGAAAGTGTTTGTGACAATGTCCCTTCCCCAATAAGATAAGTTGATCCATTGCCACTTCCAAGCCACTTTTATAAAGTATGCTTCAAGTTTGAGCCAAATTTTGTGTGGTGACACCCACCCAGGGATGGGACACCCAATGTACAGAAAAACCTCCCCTGCTGCCATCCAGGGGATTGAGCTCTTTGCTGCCACACCCAACGTTGCAGTTTGCAAATGGGTCAAGCCCTGGATTTTGACAGATTGACCTTAGCGTTGCTTGCGTTCTAGTACCTCTTCAGAATGTTCAACACCACCTTCTCCTCCTCATCTGATAAACATAAATCCACATATCATTGCAAACATTGAATGAGAGTACTCCTCGTCATTGATGGTAAGTTTCCTCTGGTCCGACTTTCTGAGAGCCACTGAAAGGGTCTCTAATGCGAGGACAAACAACAAGGGAGAAAGAGGTCTCCCTGCTGCACGCCCCTACACACCTTAAAGGGGTGGGAGAGGTTCCCATTGATATTGGCAACTGACAAGGCCTTCTCATAAATCGCTTTAAGCAGTCTCAACAAATGCCCCTTGATTCCAACCCTACTTCACACTTCCCTAAGAACCTCATGATTCACCCAATCATACGCCTTCTCTTGATCAAGAAACAGTAGCCACCCCTCTGGCATACTGTTTACTTGCCCACTCTTCTATCAGGTGAAGCAGCTGTTGAATTTTAGGCCTATCAAGGATGGTTGATTATTCTTCTGCGGTAAGGTGGAGCTTTGAAACTCTATTGTATGAAGACAATAGACCAGACGGTGACTATAGTTAAGATATATTTCCTTTATATTTATACTTGAATCCATCTTTTTCTGTCATTATTTAGACGAAGGCACGCTGCCCTGATCCTACTGATCCTAAATAAATTCTTGACTTAATACAACGTAAAGTAAAAATACAAAAAAGCTTATAAATTAAACTATAAACTTGTAACAATAGTTGATGTTAGTTTATTAGTATCAACTTGAGATAATTTATAGGGTTCAATGTTCACCACATCTTACCCATGATGCTTCAATTTATGTGGCACTTGACCAGAGAAAGTAACAAGTTCATTTGAGGGTCTACAATCCATTCGACTCAAGACATCTCAAATGCCGCAGAGTTGGTCTCAAACTTAAAAAAAATTCTCAAGACAGCATTTCTAACGCATCTGCAAATAGCTGAACTGATACTCATCTCAAGCAATTGGCAGCACATACTAAGGAGATTCATACCACTAATTAGTAATTAATTTTATCAAAAACTTGATTGAAATTAAAATTAATTTTGACATAGACCAAAAAAGCCCACATGCCCAAGTCATTTAGTCAGCTATTATATTAAGTCTGACAAAACCAACAAAGCCCCCCAAGCGCATGTCGTCATAGTCAAATATTGTTAAGTGGAATTTCTAGACCACAGATCTTAAGCTTCACATAAGCTTAAAATATTCCTGATCTATAATCACTGATATCTAATATGGTCCATAATAAATTAAGCATGTTAAAATTATTGATTCCCTATCAAATATCCGATAATTAGATTCAGTCAACAACTTAACAGCAGCATTAAGTTGTCAGTAATTGAGCGTCCTGGGATAAACCCATTCTGCTCTTTACCAAAAACATCTGCTACAACACCCTTTAGTCAATTGGTTAAGATCTTCATTGAGTTCTTATAGTCAACGTTACTCAGATTCAAAGGCCAATAGTTTCCCTTGAAGGAAGGATTTTCTTCTTATACAACACCACCACCACACCCTTTTGAAAATTCCAGCTCAATTATACCAGAGGCTAGGAGTTGATTGTAAAGCTCAGCAATCATCTCAGATATTTCTGCCAAAATAACTTGAAGAGCTCCAAGATCAACCCATATTCCCTGGGATCCTTGCAATTCTTGCCTTTGCAGATAGCATCTGACAACTCTGACTTGCAGATCTTGCTATATAGGTACAGCTGAGTCTACTTTGGCAGTACCCCCCAGTCCACTTGTGTGTACTATAGATGCCTCCAGGTCATTCTCAGAGGGGCCATAAATGTCCTCATAGTAGGATTTGGCCACCTTAACCATGAAAGCTGCATCCTTCACCTCAATTCCCTTATAACAAAGTGATAAGATCCTTTCTGAGGGTCTGAATGCCCCCACTGCCTTGCAGACTATGGCCACATTGCTGTTAGAATCCTCATCCCATCTAGACTTCCTTTGTTTAAGGCAATCCATCATGAAGGCTCCCGTCAATTTTGCATACAATTTAGCTTTGGCCGTGTAGGCAGATGCCCCCATGACCGCAGCCTTCTTGCAGATAATCTCAAAGCTCCTCTGCAAGGTTTCATAACTCAAACACATGTCCGCTAGTTGCCTCCCAAAGATCCACAAGCCATCTTGAGGTCAGCCTTCATCTGCAACCGTTTTACTGGAGCATCTGGCTTCTCCACCACCTCGCCTTCTTACTCATGATTTCCTGAAGTGGACTCCACACCAGAACGCAGGGTTCAGTCTCCATATCCATTTCCCCATAGAAGAAAACCTGAGGGTCACTGATCTGCAGTTCAAGGGTCTGTGGTCCAAAGCACCTGGATCATGATTCCAAAGAATCAACTTGCAGCGATTTAGGAGAGGCTAAGCACTGACACAAGGTCAATGTGGGAGAAATGATCCCCCTGGATGTGATTCCACCCAGTGTCCCCCTCCTCACCATGGCCCGCTCTCTACATATCCAGTAGGACGAGGTCAATCATTAAACCAGCCAACTCATGGGCTCCAGGATCAGAACTCCAGTTTCCTGAAGCCCCAACCCTGTCATTCCTAAAGCAGACACAGTTTATGTCTCCCTCCAGCACTAATGACCCCCTGATGCCTTCCTCCTGGATCCTTAAGCCGCCCTTCTGGAAGAAGGCCTTCCATTCAGATCCAGAATTGGGCGCGTATATGCCAATAAACCAAAATTGATTCCTCTTTAAACAGTGACATTACTGTCACTGCTCTTCCAGGAACCATTACCCTTTTATCCAACACCTTAACCTTGTTTACCCGCCAGACCAAGATACCCCCTTTGGCTTTTTCCCTCCCTCTTTCCCTCCACTAAGGCGAGTCTGAGTTTGGTTGGTCCATCAAGTGAGAGTAAAATGATTGTTTCAGAGGAAACTAGAAAGCCCAGTCCTCTTCCACCCTGGGTTTGGACTTAGTCTCAGTGAGGAAGCCAATATCTAACCCGTGTTGTTGCAATCAGAGTTTCACCCACTGCCACTGCTTGAGTCCATTCAGAACCTGCACTTTAGCAAATTCAACCCAGATCGCCATAGGTTCAAAACTGAAGAGGCTTTGGTGTCAGGATCTGGGTGTCCCCATCCTCTTCCACCTCAGCTGGTTTAGCGGGACCACGTTTCTTCCTCCCCTTTTCAGTGCTAGACTGTGCTGGGGGTGGAGTCTTCTCAGTCATAACAGCCTCTGGAATCTTAAAATTGCCAGGGTCCTTGATAGACCCCTCCACTTCGGTTGGAGGCATTGGGTTAGAGGGCGTTGGCCCACTAAGGCTTGCTGGCAACACCTCCCTCACCTCCACATCTTCCCCTATGGGCCTCACGCGCTCTGTCCCACCTACATACCTAATGGTCACCCTCCTCTTACACGATTGAGTGATGGGGAGAACCCCATCTGTTTGGGAAGCAGCCGTTTATAAAATGTTCTTTGCAGACTGGGACAAAGCGCCACTTAGCTCAATTTGAAGTCTAACGGCTTCCCGCGCCTTCTGGGTCTGCTTCAACTCAATGTTGACCTTTCTGGCACTTTTCAGCACCCAGGTCACTGCCTCTGACGTGATGCCAGCCGCTGCCTCCTCCCTTGCTTTGGCTGACATCTCATTTAGCTTCTCTAACGCCTTCTGGAGAGCTAACTTCTCTTTCTCAGAGGAAGCCATTGCTGGCACCCCTGCGCTAGGCCTGCTAGGCTTGGCCACTGCCACAGGAGATTGAACCTGAGGACATTTAACTCTGACGTGCCCTTTTGCACCACACAAGAAGCACCTGTCCAGTGGTACCACAGGGACACTCCCAGTCCCCACAGTGACTGAACGAGGAAACTCCCCATATGATTTTAAAAGTTCACCTTAAAAAACCAGTCCCCAGATCCTACGGTAAACTTTTTCAAGCTAACGTCCTTCTGCTTCAAGTTCTTACCAGCTTGTTCTCAATAAAAGGAGATCACTCTGCCAAAGCCTTTCAGCTGAGACATCATGGCTCCTCTAGTGATCACAGGTGGTACGTCCCTCATAATGAACCTTCCAATCATAATGCTGATTTCAAGACATATGGCCTCCTTGTTCTTTGTGCTCAAACTGGCAGCTAAAACCTGTTCCCTTTGAAGCTTAGACTGGAAGGTCATAAGTTTCAACCCAGGAGCCAAATGTGAAATATGGATTGGGGAGAACCCACACACCTCAATCACCATAACCATGAGCATCTCCTTAGACCAACCAGTCTTCAATTCCACAGCGTAAACCATCTTGAGGCTCTCCACCATGCTCGCTGTCAGATCCTTGGACAGGCCAGAGTTCCCCAATTCGAAAAGCATGGTTCTGGCCCCAAATCCATTAGTGGCCACCGCTGCAAAAGAGACACCCCCTGTGCAGCAGAGATCACCCCCGCTGTTAAATTTGTTAATGGAGTTGGTCTCTCCGGTTTGTTTTGTAACAAAGTTTGCTCTCTGGGCCCTTTTTGTGTGGAAACCATTGCAGCCCTTTCTGGTAAGTCTGTCATTTTGGTATGTGAGTACTCTCGCCTTTTGCTGCACCAGTGTAAGACCACATAAGCTACTGGGAGCTATCCAGGTTTCAGGCCAACCTATAAAACTGCGGTGATTATTGTAGACAGGTGAGCTGAAGCCCAGCCAATCTGGATTGCCCCACCCTTGTTGCTAAGACCTTCTTTTGCAGCAGCCCGCCTTGTAGGGGAGTAGTATGACAGACAATACGCCCAACTCTTGCCACCCCTTCCTGCCCATATTCCCTCCTGAAGGAGAGTAGAAGCACCCGCAAGAACAGGTTGGGTTACAGTCATTAACTTCCATCCCACTTCCCATCCATGCCACTACAGGACCCTTCCAGGGCGCCTCTCTGGGTTCTGGTGTTGACTACTCACCTGTGTTTCCATGAGCTTTCCTCAGTCACGCCATGTGAAGTCCTCAGCTTACCCTATCTAGCTCCCATCTCCTCCTTTTTAGAAATATAAATGTACAGTACCAGCTTCAATTTATGTCTCTAACCTAAGAAATTCGTTGTAGCTTCAAATAAATGCTTAAAACAAATTGAGAAACATCTATTAAAAGATATAAACATTTGTTCAATGGTATTATAATTTACAGAGTATATTTGGATTGTAAACGATGTTTTGGTCCTAGATATCAGATAGATGACTTGGTCATGGAATCCAAGAGCTTTTACCTAAAACAACCACGCCAGATATATAACCCAGAAAAAAGCGTTAGACCATTCAGAGTAATCTAAAACCTAGCCCTGTAACATATTAAGTTGGATCCCCACCCATTGATGAGTTCAATAACTTTAATGAGTTCATCTTGAATCAACACGATGTTTTAATGGCTCAAACCATAGCCAAAGATGTTTAATGAAGAGCCTGATTATGATATTGATGCTTTCATTGAATCCCATCTGTCCTGGAGCAACATTCAATATCTGGTAATCTAGAAAGTCTAAGCCTTGTTTTAACCACTACACTGGAACCATAGATTTGATTTTTTAGTTGTTTGGATGTGTTTTTGTGAAGATCATATCTTCCTTCAGGATGGATTTCTGTTTTGGAATAGCTTCTAAAAGGAGGTTCCTAGGAACTTTCACTTTCATTAGGGTCCACAATAGTAATTTTCTGAGGTCATGACTGATATATGTTTTCTAAATAAAAATAAATAAAAAAAGTACAATATATATACAAATAAAATATAGGTTAGAAATTGTGCTCTCAATATTAAAATTCTTCATGATTTATAGGGTGTGGGCCTTTTGGAGTAGAGAGCGCCTTAAATCCTCGTTCAAGAGCTTGCTTCATATAATATATGAGGGTCAAACAGCAGTCTTCTCCATTGACATCTGGATTGTTGAAGCTCATCATCATGTGACTTCTTCATTGAGGCTCTATGCTTTGGGATACAGTTTCACCTAGATTGTCAATTGGTGGACCAAGTTGAACCGTTCCTTTGATGATTTCCAAGACTCTTGGTTTGTTTTTGCCCATCTGTAAAAGCGACACAATAGGTGGCATATTGATCTTTTTGTCAAGATATCAATCTGGTCTAAGGCGTCAGAATTAATCACCACTATAATCCTTGACAGGTTATCTGCTATGTTTGGCGTTATATAATTGACAGTGACACCATCAAGATCCTTTTGTAGGGAGACATAAGCTCAAATAAATATGACATTAATGTGATTGACTAAGTTTCTATGGGTAATAACAATGGTATTTAGTCCTCAACTTGTATAGGAGACAATATTAACCTAACCAGGCAGTGTCAATTTATTAGGTTATCCACTAGGGCGATGATAAAACAAAATAGGATCTCTAACCTAGAAGATAGGTAAGGCATGTCAATGTTCATTATATTGCATAGTTTATTTGTAGTAGTTGTAGTAATTCCTTCAGGGACGAGTCCTTGTAATTTGAAGATTTCATCAGCTAGTGCCCTCATGGTTAGGTCAGAGTTTTCTAGAGTCAAGATTTCTAACAGAAGTTGCATACTATTGGGTAATCGCGCTCTCTTCATAGAATCCTAGAAAGGGGACTTCTTGATTACTTGGTAGTAGCCTATTTGGTAGGCCAGTAAGGTGGAGAGAAAATTATAATTTTAACGCATATTTTGTGGCTGTCATCTTTCATTGTATAGATATGAGTTACCGTTTGCTTGTTCCAAAGCCCCACTAGTTGAGGAATTGTATGGTCAGCGAAATATTGAGTGGTTTTAAACAATAAATCTATTTCTTGCACTATTTTGCAACATAAAACTTACAATGTTATTAGAAGGTAGAACCCTAGAGCATCATGTGTAAAAATGGAGCGAAAATGGAAAAATCATAGTAGTTACAGCGGTGCCAGGGACATAGATAGCTTTGACTTACTTAGATAAGTGGTCAATGATAAGAAATAGTATCTTTTGCAATAAAGGTTCAAAGAAAAATGACCCACCATTTCACCACTGAACACTAAAAATGGCAACAAAGGACCACAACAAGATGCCAATATTAGGACTTGAATGATCCTGAGTCACGAGTTTAGCATGCTTTAAAGCTCCTTGAATAACTCTAGCATTTGGTTTAATAATATCACTTCCTTAGCCATTCAAAAATTACTTTACAGTCCCATTTCCTAAACTGGAGTGACTCTTGAGATTTATTTTATTTTTATTAGTACTGATGCATATGAAGAAACTACTTTCTGTTAACTATCTTGTATAACATGTCATCCTTAATTTTGTTATCCTTTGAAATAGTTTTTAACTCAGCAATTTATCTGGTGTCTTCAGCTCTCATTTGTCTGTAAACTATTCAGATTATAAACTAGGTCTCCTTCAATTACCAACACAGATAGTGTTGGCATCTGCAACAAGAAATCTGCGCTTTGGTTGGTAGCTCTGGCATGGTGTATTATAATGGAGACAAAAATTTAAAATTGTAAAGGCCATCTAATCAGCTTCACATCAGCTTTTCATATGTTGAGCTTCATTAATAGAGGCAGGATTGATGATTATTGTGGCCACTTGTGTTCTGTGTATAAGAACAAAAATGCTTAATCACGAAAACAAAAAGGCATTCTTGTTTGGTGACGCTATAGCTTCGTTTAGCATTAATAAGGGTTTTACTGAAGTAGACTACTTGATGGGCTAATTGTTTTTCTTATACCCATACTATTATAGTCCCACAGCCACACACTGGTGTTGAATACTAGTAAAAATGGCTGTTAAACTTCAAGTGTATGAGGAAAATCTGGATAACTAAGTCAGTTCTAAGAATGTTTATGCCTTAACCTTCTCATAATTACATTTTAAGGATGACCCTTTTGAAGCAGATAAACTAAGGGCATGAGGAGCTCAGAAAAACGCGGAATAAACTATCTGTAGTACCTCTCATCCTTAGAAAAACATGATTGTCCCTAAGACTTTGGGTGTCATCTTATTTATTGTGGAAAATTTAACTGGGATAGGTTAGATCACTTAATTAGTGACCTTATTCCCAAAATTTTTTATTTTAAAATGGAAGAGTGAGCACTTAGATGTCTTAAGATTAAGTGATGCCTATCTCATCCAGTTAAAGTGCTCACAATAATGCTCTAAATGCCCAGTAATGTTTTAATATAATACCTTAATGTCATTAAGGTATACCAACATACATGAAAGATTAGGTCACCCAGTAATCCAGTCATTACTTAATGGAAGGTTTCAGGGCATTGCTTAGCCTTGCTGCATTTGTGTCAATTAAAATTTCCTCCAATTGCATTTAGTGCGTACTTGGATTGGTCTTTGGGCACTAGTTCAATCTAGCAATTTCCACTGGCGAGATTTATACACAATGAAGTACTAGTCTCCAAAATGAGGATTATTGGGACATTGATCTGAGGTAAGGGGTAACTGTCCTATTGGTCACAAATCAAGTTTTAAGTAGTTCATTATAACTTGGTAACTTCCATTCTTTCTGTTAACGAGTAGAGGGACAAAGCCCATGAACTTTTGAATGGTACCAACAGTCTCAACTTTATAAACTCTTATGTTCTATAGTGACTTGAGATTTTTCTGTTTTACTTTTCTTGTAAGGTCAATATCAGATAAGGGAGGCTTCTTCTGTAACTACATTATGCACAACTCCTTAATTTTTTTCAAAATCATAAAATGGAGGTCAAAACAGATCATGTTGTTCTTTCATTAGCTTTCTGACTTTTTCCTTTGTTTGTGAGACAATTCTTATTTTTAAAGTCTCGTTAGGGCCCCATCTTAGGAAGGTTTCTCTAGTCCAAATTTCAGAGGCTTTTGATTCTTTAAACAATGTCAATACTAGCATAAGGAAATGGTTTTTAAGTTATATGAGTTTCAGTCCCTAACATATGTAATTTTACCATCAAAAGATGTATAAAAGTACCAAAAAGGAGTCAGTGTACATAAGATCAAGGCTTCAGTGAATATTGAGATTTTCTTCACTAATGAGTTTTTAAGCCTTGTATCTTTAAGAGACTCCCAGAGATGATGTTTACATGAACCTGTTATTTATAATATATTATGACTTTGGAGAATTTAGTTTCTTTTATGGAGAGTACAAGGATTTTATGTAGCATTAACCACATGAGATGGCAGACGCATGTGGGGACCTCATATATGATACTAAATCTGGTCAATATTAACATTTATTTTTAGTAGGCAGGCTGTACTTTTATACGCTCCATACAATATTAAATAGTAATATTGTTAGGTAACATGAGTCACCACTAAAAGTTAAGAATCCTTTAGCGTAGTGTACAATGGTATCATAATCTTAAAGGGATTGGTCTCCTGCCAGTAATTGAGTTTTGTAATTTTCATGAACCATAGATGAGGTTTCCAAAGTTAGTTTACCAATCAGATAAAGACCGCAGAATAAGCCCCATTAAACCTTGTGCATTGGAGACCAGCAGTTCCTTAATCCATGTAATGTGGCAGCTTAAAAAACACTAATTTTCTTCATAATATTGTAAAAATTGACAGACTGAGTACCTTCTATCAATGATTTCAAGTGCAGGAATTTTATTAAACTTAAAAGAAACCATAGTGGAAAGGCTCCTAAACTGTGAAAACAAAGTTAGGAACATGGGCAACTTGTCAGAAGAATAACAAGTAGTAATGAGATAAAAAGTATCAAAAGCAGATAATCCTTTTTAATAGGAATCCTTAAAGGAGTTGATTTTAGGAGCAGTAATTGAGGTAGCTTAGATAGAGTATTGCTATTATAATTATCAGCACAAAGAGCCTCTTTCTTAAAGCTGACTGCTTTTTTTCCGCCTCCTTAGTGCGGCTATTGAATATTAGTCTGCTGTGTGATGAAAAACTTTGCATTAGGAGCAGAATGGTACGTTTTTTTGACTTGAAAGCATGCATGAGTGGACGCCCAGGGGCCTCAGAGAATTTGAAACTCTGTTCACCGTAGTAGGAGGTATTTATAAAGCCTCATTGAATTCTCAAATGAACTTAAATTCTTCTTGAGTCCTACCATGTTAAATGGCCATTGGGCCATAATTCAAATTAGAAATAACTAATAACTGTGGTAAAGGCGTCGTGTAGAGAAATGCAGTTAGTAGTAACTAATGTTTTAGCGTTAGCTTATGATATTTAAAGAAATCAGTAGGGCTTTCTATTTTATTAAGGCGGATCTCCATAAAGGCCTGCTTAAGGTTTGAGATTTTCTAATTACTTCTGAACTCCTGAATTAGGGCCATGTTGAGACCATCTAGTACTAAAAAAGGCAGTATTGACTTACACCCAGGTTTTACATTCATGCAGATTTAAGGTTTTAATTTCTCTGGCTTCTCAGCATAAGCAGAGATAGATATGCTTTATTTTATTTCTGTTGGTAGCTTCTTCCATATCAATCTTTAAGTATCTATGAATGATGCAATAATTTCATGATAGCATATTAACCTCTCCTTAAATATGAATTTCAAGATAGAGTCAGAAAGGTCAGAAAGGGTAATTATAATTAGTAACACACTATGGATTAGTACAGGAATACTAATCCTGCATGCATTTGGGTAGTTCCTTAATCCATCTCTCTCTTACTTTCTCCATATTGTCTTGAAAAATTCCAGTATCTTTAAGGATAGTTGTATCTTCCTTTTTGTTCCTTTTGAACTTTTAGGGCAAAAATCTAGCTTTGCAGCTGCTGACATGAACTTCAAGGTTGGTAAAGGATTTCTCTAACTGATTTAGGCGGTTATTGGTGACCTTGGTAATGCATAAATATTTATTAACTCCTCATCTAGTGCCTTCAAGGTATGGTAAGGTTAATAGGATAGCCATTGGGAAGATACCACATGCTTGGATTTTTCCTCCATATGCTTATGTAAAGCCTCAATCTTCCCCATTATCTCGCCTCTCCAGGAATCATCAACACTTGCTGTGAGAAGTGGATATGGGGGGCCAGGTGACCCTTTGGGCCTTATGACCCTTCTACTCCAGAGTGACTTCTGTCTCTATAGGTTCTTAGGACCCCAAGGCCAGCAAGGGCTTTCAAGGTCTTCAGGCTCTCAAGCTCCTGTAACCCATGTATCTTCCTGTCAATGTTGTTTCAACTCTTCAATCAATGATTCCACCTAATCAAGCGTTGCACCAAATCTGATTTAAGAGTCAGGATTTTCCTGGTGTTTCAGAGGTTTTTTTCTGAATATATTCATGTACCTTAGTTTGAAGTGTTGTAGAAAATACGTTTATTGGTTGTCCATGTGGCCTGTAATCCCATATTATGATAGAATGATTTAGTTTTGATTTTTGTTAATGAGTCAGATTATTTTGTATTGACTCATACTTTTTTAAATAAATGCTAATGATGCTTTATATAAATTGAAAAGGTTATAGTTGAGGGTTTAAAATAATCTCAATAAATCATCAACTCATAATGGTGCAGTCCACTAGCTCAAGGAGATGATGAAGGTCTTGATGTGAAAAAAGATTAAAAAGGGGTTCCAACCTATAGATGACTCAATTTCAGAAAGGATAGATGAGTCATAAAGTTTTCTCGTGTAAGAGGGTAATTATGTGGCATTTGAGCAACTTGACCATCCCTCAGTTGAGTAGATCTCATCTAATAACTGCTGAAGGTACTAAGAAAATCAGATTGAAGATAAAGCTGGTTGCATTTTGGTATAGTATAATTGAACTTGAAGTCGCCTTAAACTCAAAACTATCAGGCTATACTAGTGGTATTCTTATTTAGATAGACTAAATAATCTGGTGAAACTTCCCTCTTCATTGGAGGTAAAATACTCTTTGCTAGAAATTCCTTCCAATGTGTTACCAACTCTTTACTATAACAACTCTAGGCCCCCTGTATTGAGCACCAATCTTAGCGTCACTGTTTATAGTGGAACAAAAAATACAATTTTTTGTTTTCCCAAATGTGTTCTTTTTATAGGTCCTAGCTTTCTTAATGATGGATTCTTGTAGAGAATTTTTTGAAAGACAATAAATAGGAACATTAATATTCAGTAAGGGAGGGAGGATACCCCAGTGGTAGAGTATGGACCCTCTACCACTGCCTCCTAAGTTTGATCCCAGTAATGGACTTTGGGCAGGGGACGATTTTGACTGTGTTGGTTTTGCGCGCCAATGCCCTGAACTGAGATAGCAAATAGCAAAGGCGGTCCATGGAGTTCCTGGCCTATCATACACCGCGCATGGAGGTTTTCCAGGTTTTATCCTCCTTTCCCATTTTCTTCACTTCCCTAATCAGTGTGGTACCATCCCCAGGTCAGCCCACCTCAAATAAAATTTAAAATATTCCTTAAGGTCTGAAATAGTAAATTCATGAGGTCACAACTTCTATATGTTTAAAAATAAAGTATGAAGTAACATATTAATATATTTTAATAAACAAAGGATATAATTTGGAACTCTTTATTAGGTCATAATTATCCATCATTTATAAGGTGATTGGGGGCCTTATAGAATAGAGTCTCCTTGGCCTCCTTATTTGAAATTGCTAGAATATCTTCCAATATGGGGTCAAGAAGAAGTAAATCTTGTCTAATGACATCTAGATTGTTGCAGCCCCATTGTCCTGAGACTTCCAAGTTGTGCTCTGAGCTTCAGTATAAAGTTTTACCCAAATTGTCAACTAGTAGACCAGATCAGACCTTCCCTATACTAATTTTAAATTCCTCTAATTTGTTTTTAGTATTTTGGGCATTAACTCATTAAGTTCATAATGATCAATTTATCATTTTAATTCTGGAAGAGGACGTTCTAATTGCTCACCACTTTAATCCTCAATAGGCTGGTCATTTCCTTTGCCAATATATGCTATAACACAAAAATAAGATAGAAAACATCAAATTATCTAGTAAAGGAATGTATCATCATACTGCAGTTGGTTCTTATGTTCATGAGAACTTTCTTAATTCATTGTGATTTACCCAATGTTCACTTTCTATTATAAAGAAACTTGCTACCCAAAAGAACTTTCCTCCAGCAGATGACCCATCTGGCGGTATAAGCCTTCATACAAGAGCAGATGTAATGTCACAGATATTGTCACACTTATGGTGTTGAGAACCAAAGGATGTTAAAGAAGAATTAGGACTAGTTTTTAAGAAGTACATGTAAAGATTTTTCAGAATCTCTTAAAGGTCATTCAAAGAAAGCATACTGGGCCAAATGCTACAATGTCTAAACACTGGAAGGGCTTGGCGGAGCTAAAATTTCACAAGCCCAAGGTTAACTAAACCAAATTTATTTGATTAAAAAGTGGCCGCAAAATGTGGCCCAAATATCAATAAAAATCCAAAATGGGGATTCTCTTAACTTTTGGGGAAGCCTTATGCTGAACTTTAAGATATTCTATGTGCATATGGTGGAACACTCCAGAAGGGCATTGATGCTCACTTTCAGCTACCATATTATATCTTCCTATTTTTATCATCTATTGATTATTATATATAAAAAAGGTCTGACACTGTGAATTTAAAGCAAGGCTTTGCTGAATACCCCAAAGCAAGGCTCAACTGAGATGTAAAAGTTGTGAATGGCACAATATGGTAAGACTAAAAGCGGGTGCAGCATGGAAACAGAAGGGGTTCTTTGGACAGCTGAAGTGGGTATGACGGGAGGGGAGCTGCAGTCCTAAAAGATTTCATATGCAGCAGGTGCAACAGATGGCATGTGTGGTGGGCACATCTGAGTCAGGCGCAGCTGGACCAACAGAAAGTGAATGCAGCAGGGATAGTTGATGGGGAGAAACTCATAGGAGATGTGGGGCACAGCTGCTGGTGGATATGGTAGACTCAATAGAGGCTGTCATTAATGGCGCTTTAGAGGCATAAAGACATCTGGATGTTTATGCGGTGGGAGGAAAAAAGGCAAATCTTATTATATGTAATGTGCCAAATCCTACTACTGCCATTATCTAAAGTTTTTATTTTGTATAATTTGCATTAAAAAAGAGACTTACTTTTTGAGTTCTCCCTTCCCTGGAGCTCAGAAGAACTCCCATTAGCACATAATGTCAGACTTTTTGGTTATGCCTAACTGTTATCAGGTCAGTAGTTTTATCAATCTGATAGCATATCTGGAATCTCCATTGACTCTAGAATTTTATACTCCTCATGCATCAGGTTTCACTAGCCTCCTTTATATAGCTTCCCCAAAACCAAGAGAGCCTCATCTTAATTTTTAAAATAATTTTTAAGTCACATTTCATGGTAAGTTTTTATTTAAATAAACTTATGTCATTCAAACCTCAAGATGGTGTTTTTTATATGCCAAACCAACTTCAGTGTACTGTGCAGTTTAAAGGGCCTTTTTGATTACATTAAGACAAGAGCAAGTGTTTTCTCCCCACTAAGAAACAAATTAAAATCTGCATGCCACCAGGGTGTCTGCCGCGTTCAAACCTCCTTTCCTGCCATCAATCAAGTTGCATGCACTCATAACGCCATCCCCCTCCAGTACCCCACACCGCGTGCCCCTCTGCCATGCCTTCTGTTTTTCATTCATGCCGTGCCTGATGGCCTAAAAGGAAATACCAATTTTGACCATGTCAGTTGACAAGTTTTAGGGCTCCGCTGCACTGCACATTCCCTAAGGCCTTAGGGCCTGTTGGTACTGCATGCCATCACCCACTGATATGGTCATTCTCATTCCTCTTTCCTTAAATGCTGCCTGCAGATGCCTTCATCTTGTGAATAGGTGATGTCATTCTTGATTTCCTGAATTAATGCATTTGTGGTAAAAATGCAAATTGATTTAAAGACTTTCTCCCTGAAGCTTGGCGTTACTCCTGTTGGGCATAACGCTGGACCTTTTAGTTATGCCCAATTACTTATTAGTTCAAGAATTTTTATCAATTTGATAGCGCAGCTGAAATTTTCTGCCAGCTCAAGGCATGTTTCCTCCACCATGCATCATATTTCACATAACCCAGTATAAGCTTCCATAAAAAGCAAGATAATTCCATTTTTGTTTTTGCAGTAGCTTTGAGCTGCATTTTATCACAAAATTATAATTTAAATAAACTTATTGTTATCCAAACCTTGGTGTATTGCTTTTCATCTCTTCCTAGCCTTGACAATGTATTGGGTGATGTAATGTGTTTGAGCCATAACTATTATCTTGGCTAAACACTGGAAGAGCTTGGCAGAGCCAAAGCTGCAAAAAATTAAGGTCTGACTGAACTAAATCTTATATAAGCTAACTGGGTGTAAAAGTGGGACAAAATCTGGATGGAAAGCCAAAATATGGGTTCTCTTGATTTTTGGGAAAGTTTTATACCAAATGTTAGGGAATATTTTTGTGCATAGGTAAAAACACTTGGTGATAGCATAGAAGCTCAATTGCGGCCATCAATTTAAATTTATAATAGTTTTAGCTATAGATTCTACAAACAGTAGTTCTATTATTGTAAATTTAAAGTGAGGGTTTGCTGAACTTCCTAAGGTAAGTGATATTTCAAATTGCAAAAATCATGAATGCCACATTGCAGTGAAGACAGATCTTGATAAGAAAGGGTTATGGCTCTACATTTAAGTAAAATGCCTCTAGTACTCAACAGCATGAAAGCCAACTCTAGTAATCCCTAAAGATCTTGAGACCACAAAATATAAGGAAACTGAAAGTGACAAAGGTTTATTAATATGTATTTACTAAATGGTAGATAACTACATATTAATTTAATGTTTTATGACCAAGTGGCCTTGAAATCCACATATATATTGCAAACATCTTATATAAATTATTGTACTTCAAAGTTCAATTTAAAGTACTCAATTAAGGGTTTTTGATTTTCAGGTTTTGTGTTTATTTGCTATATTAAATTTTTTATAGCCTTTACTGCAATGACTTAGCTGCATCAATAATTTTTAATTGGCTCTACCCTTTTTCAGGCTCCCATAATAATATCCTATGATAATTTTAGTGGGTTTTGTGTGCCCATTAATGTGTTGCAGTTTGTTCCTTGATTTTAGGCCTAAAGGCCCAAGGTGACAACATAAAAGTGACTAAAGGCAATAAGTTAGTAATATGTGATCAAGAATTTATAAATTCACTAAATATTGACTAACAAGCAATGGCAGCATTTGGAAAATCCAAGTTGCTGTATGCTGTTGAGACTTTTGCGCTAAGAAGGCCCCTTAGGATCTAATCTAAAATCAAAATAGTTTATAAGGATCAAATTCCAAAAATTAATCTTAACTTTCACAAAATATACTTTAATTTAAGTAATTTTAAATTTATTCGAGGTGGGCCGACCTGGGGATGGTACCGCACCGATTAGGGAAGTGAAGAAAATGGGAAAGGAGGATAAAACCCGGAAAACCTCCATGCGCGGCGTATGATAGGCCAGGAACTCCATGGACCGCCTTTGCTATTTGCTATCTCGGTTCGGGGCATTGGCGCGCAAAACCAACACAGTCAAAATCGTCCCCTACCCAAAGTCCATTACCGGGATCGAACTCGGGATAATTTAAGTAATCTACCACCAAAAATATTATTTATATTTTATACCATATCTCTTTATGTCACTTTTTGCTTGGGGCATCCAGTTTTAGTTTATTTGAATGAGAACATCCATTGTAAAAGAAACTCTTGCAGGCTAAATCATTTATCTAATAAATGCCATTTTTACTATTAGTATTGTCATCCAATATTGTGGCTACTGTTAGGAGTTTTCACTTATATTATCTTGTGAAATTCCCCTTACTTCACTGACATCCGCCCTACTTGGTTTGTTTGTTATAGTTCTGTCTTTCCCAAAATCTCCTGTTTGAGGTTCTGCCCCTAGTGGTTCTAGCCATCCTGTGGGTCATGTTAGTCACCTCAACATTTCAGGTGGCAGCAGTGAGGACACGATGGTTCCTGTATCTTAAAAACCTAGCTGGTGTGCAGATTCTGTTGCTATTTACAATACAACCCCAGTATAAAAGTACTCCCCAGGTCATGATAAGTTGGACAATGCAGCAGAGGCATTCAAAGCTACTTTCAGTTTACTTTGTGGGATTCTGAGTAGTTCTAAGTGTTCCTCACCATGTCACAAGGTTCACTACCATTCAATTCTTACCTAAAAGAATTTAAAGCTCAAGCTTCTAAATTAAGATTGTTCTAGGGTCTATTTATTGCCTAGTTTCAATATTCACTTGATGCTGCAGGTATTTTCTGCTTGTCCAAACTGATCCCCTATCCACTCTGGCTGCCGCTTGTACTTCCCTTTGGACATATATTCCCCATTCTGGTATAGGGGAACCTAACCAAAAGATTAATCAAGATAAAGTTCTAGTAACAGGTCTCTGGATCTTTAATCTTAAGTCAAATTCTGGATAATGTGGATCTATATGTTGCTCTCCTCACATCAGGTGGGGATGATGCACATGTATGCCTGCACTGCCACCACCCCTTCTGGTTGCTGATCATGTCTTGCTCTTGAATTCAACAGCTAAAAGAAGATTTTGTTTCATTCTCTTCCACATCAGCTGCTGTATAGCACTCAGTACCTTTCCAGCATTCTGATTGCTTATATTCCCTCTCACACATTGGAACACCTCCAAAGGCAGAGGGTAATGTTACATTTGTTCCATGTTTTTAGGCTCAAAGGCCTAAGGCAACAACATGGAAGTGAATAAAGGCTATATTTTAGTAAGATGTGGATAAAAATATATAATATTACTAAATATTGACTAATAAACAATAGTGGCATTTAAAAATTCAAAATTGTTGTGTGCTATTGAGTATTTTACACTTTGATGACAACTTAGGACCCAATTAAAGATTGAAATAGTTTATGAGAATTGAATCCCAAAACTTGATCTCAACTTTTACAAGACAAACTAAATAATAAACTTAATTACCTCCAATATTTTTTATTTATATTTTAGATCAAAGTATATTTGTGTAGCCCTCTTTCTTGAGGCATCTAATATAGTTATGTAAATGAGAACATCCATTGAGAAAGTTAAACTCTTGCAGGCCACATTATTTGGCTCATTTTTGCCTTTTGGGCCTATTCATATTGTCAGCTGATATTTTGGCTACCAATGGGGGATTTTACTAACAAGATATGAGTTTGTCTGAACTATTACAAAGAACTTAGTATTGTAAGAGATTATTCTTTAGTTTTTTGATCAGCATTTTATGTTCTGTATAGAAAAGCTATAATAGACACTATAAATAATCTCTTGGCATGCTTCTTTTGCATTATCCTTCCCTCTTTGACTTGATTTGTCTTTTACACTTTAATAAACAATCACAAAGTCACCTGTGATTCTATCTCTATTACAGAATGAGTGTAAATTAAAATAAGGATATCATATAGTGATAAAAGTGGGCTGATTGATGCATATGATGGGGATAAACATATTTTGATTTCAGTATAGAACTGGTAACACACTTCTGGAAAGATGTACATACCATTGTTCCATTTCTGAAGTCTTGTATATGTTTACAATAGCTACCAGCGCATATAGTTATTCTCCATAAATTGTAATATTGCAGCTACCTGAAGTGCTATCAAGCCTGATTCTATGCTGTTTGGAAAATTTACATTTTGTGAAAAAATAAATATTCTAAATTAACTATGTGTTCTTAATATTTGATGTAGAAAGGCTTTACCAAATGTCCAAAGTCTCAGGGGTAATAATTGTTGGGAATTTAACCAGATTATGCTTTTTTGAATGTAATAATACTAGTGAATTAATTGTGGATGATTCCCAATAGAAATTATTAGTGCTGATTATTATAGGCTTTTTAAGGAAGGAGCTCTGAGTTATTATTTAAAATCAATTCATTATTTAGATTTCCTTGATTTGTCAGGATTATCCCCAACATTTTGCCAGCTTGAGGGCAGGATTATCTAGCATTAGAAGTTGATACAAAAAAATTTGACCAATGATATGCCAAAGCTGCAGGGCAATAAATAAAAAGCTATTCTCTGGAAGCAGAAGCTGATGATTCTAATAGGATGGCATTAAGGTGCCAAGATACTATATATGTATGATATTTTTCCCTGATAAAGTATCTTGTTCATAGTTATACTAGATATCTCTAACAATTGTTTTTAGTTTTCTATGTAGGACAAAAATGCCTTAATAATAATATAAACAAAGGTCAAGTGTTAACTCAGCCCTTATTGGCTCATATTTGTGTTTCCTGTCATCATACAGGGAAGTTGTATTAGTTAAAGAATAGCTCTCATGAACTTGTGCAGTGACCACTTTTCAACAATAACTACACTCATGAAAATACTTGCCTTGTGAGTCAATAATGCATAAATGATTTCTTATATGTATAATATGGTGACACCCTTAAACAATTTAGTAACCAATTCAATAGGTGCACTATAATAATCATACTGACACAATTAAATGAAAATCTAGCCTTAGAGATATGTAAAATAATTGGATAGTGATTCAAAATTCTTAAAATCCAAGAGTGTTTAATTTACTCATATATAAAAAATCACAAATATAATATATACTTGATATAGGAGAAAGAAACTAAAGTGAGGAAATCAATTTTTGCATATGTTTTTATTGCATCACATTGCATCACATTGCAAAAAATTAATGCTACTTCCAAAAACTATTATTACATAATGAGGGTCACCATAGAGTGTGGGTCTATACTTTACAATGTGAGACATCACCTGTTGAAAAGTTGTAAATCTTTATGGAGATGAGGAGAGATAAATCCAAGGGTATAGTCTACTATACTAGGGTGGCAAAAAATAACAAAGCATCGCCACAATTACAAATTTTAGTTGAATTAAGTTTGTCCCAGGAGTAGCCTTTACAATAATGTGCAAATAAGCCAAAATTAATATATATTCTTATGGTAGCGTCTATGATTCCAATCTTTTTTTAGTACTAGATGGTTGTGATTCCAATCTTTGATGGATAAAGATAGTTTTTAACCTCATACTGCTAATGTACCAAGATAGTCAAAAAGTAAGTACAAATACTAAGCAGAATAAGAAAGCTTATTAAGAATAACAAGGAGAAATGAGAATATAATAGATGAGTTATGGCGAATATATGATAAAAATGGCAAGTATGTGTAAGCAAAAGCTAATAACTCAAATTAAGGCCCTAATGGCAGAAAATATTCTGATTTTTATAAAATTATTATGCAAATTTGAATTTTTTAAGATAAAAGATCTAGTTAAAAATTTTGTGCAAATTTTCCTGTTACTTTTGTAAAACGTTTATAAATCAATTAGTATAAACATACAACTATTGATAAATTTATACAAGCGAGTACTTATCTATATATATAAAACAAAATCAGGTTAGTTGCACCATTTATAACTCAAGAACGGCTGGACCAATTTTTATGATCTTTGATTTGTTGGATTTGTCTCCGCCCCGAATAGCAGAATAACTATTAAAACATGGGAAAATAACAAAAAAAATTATGAAGAAAATTCATTTTCTCATACATTTTGTATGGAACGGCTTTTTTGATGATATCTCGAGAACGGATTGACTGATTTCGATGAATTTTTTTCGTTCGTCTCGGCCTCGAGAAGTTTCCTCGCGCATTGGAAAAGTAAGAAAATTACAAAAAATTAAAATCCGTATACAACGCCATCTCTGATACATGACAGAAACAAAAAAAGGAACAAAATGAACATGGCGTTGTATGCTGGTATTAATAAACTCACCAGATTACTCACCTGAGACTAAACAAAAATCAGTATTAGAGTTTTAAGTAAATTAAGCAATTAGGATAATCAGCTCACCAGCCACGAGGACAACAGTGAAGCTGTTAGTCCAAGTGGCTCAATAGTAGTGTTGGCACAGCCTATAGGCTAAATGTGAGCTTACCATCATCTGATAAACTAAATACCGTAGCGAAGCACCGGTATCTGGATGTTAGGTTTATATATTTTAGAAACCTGCTAATTTGGTTTACCTAATTAATAAAATACTTTTGGCAAGTTAAGTAGAAGTTGATTTAGTAGTTTGGAAGATGTCACGTACACATGATTTTAAATATAAAGAAATGTTTCGGGTAGCAATTTGGAGTTATTTGATTGATTCGATAGGTCTATTTTGTTTGGCCGAGTGGTTAATGGCTTTTGGTCGAATCGGTAGGAAATAGTTTAGTTTTGAGGGGTGATTAGTTATTGGTTGTTTTGATAAGTTCAGTTAGGCTTACCTGATGGTTGGTGGTTTTTAATTGATTCGATTGAGCAATTAGATTTGGCTGAGTGGTTTTGTTTATCTATAGTATAAAATCTAAATTAATAAATTGAAAGTCTGAAATTTTATAGACACCGTAGCGAAGCACGGGTAAACCGGCTAGTAGATTTATAATATTGGTGGTAGTTTAGAATGGTGTCAAAAATTTAATTTTTTATATTTAAAAATTAACAAAGATGTATGTTTTCTTTTTTCTGTCAAGAAAATGTCTATAACTCTCCAGTTCCCAGCATGGTGGTGCACGGTGCACAAGGCCAACGCAAGGGAACTAGTCATCAGTTAAAATGAAAGATAGCCCCACAGAGAGTTCTTGAGCTAAAGAACATAAGGCAAGGTTATTAAGTGTTGAGTAGAGTAATAGGAATCATACAAATAGCAAGACTTGGGTGGACTCCAGAGAGGTCTATATCCAAGCGGTGTTCTGTGCAGGAGTACAAGGTTGCTTCAGTCTGGAGGGGACCCAAGTGGACCAGCTGTGCACTGGATGAGAGGGTGAAATTTGTACAAATAACCTGGCTACCTTTGCATATGACTTCCTCAAAGAGGTCCATGCACAGGTTCACCCAAGTTAAAATAAGAAAAAAAGTTAAACTAACAAAGAGTTTATTAAAGGGAAAGTTGACCAATGAGAAAGGTTGGTCTTAAGCAAACATCTTAAGTTAATTTGGGAAATCATTGATCAGAAAAAGTGTTACTAAGCTCTAGTGCATCAATAAGTGGACGCTTCCATCTGAAATGTTAAAATACTTTAATATTGACCAAACTTGTGTGATAGATTGAAGTTGAGCCAAACTGAGTTGGAAATTATATAAATCAAACAGGTTTTGAACCCCCTTTCATTGAGTAACTGAATTTATTTCATCATAATTTATGCAATAGCATGTCCATTTTAACGCTACAGCTGTTATACATGGCTAAGCTGATTGCACTTCCTCAGAACCAATCTGGGCATATTTGGTCTGCACCCAGCGTTGGTCCAAGGTGTAACTTAAGTCAGAAAGGTCCTGTAGCTTGGTCTTTGTTGACTCTTGGCGCCCAGCCTTGCTTTGACCATTGACTCCTTCAATAAAGTTATATGAACATGAAATTACTCTATCCTCTTTTATGGGCTCCATCCCCCCTCCAGGGCTTTCAAATGAAGAAAATCTTTTAAGCATTGGTCAACTTCATGGCAGCGGCGGCATGCTTAGGCTTGAAACCTGCATTCTCAGGAAAATACTCATATTAGCTTCAATCAAGTCTTGGGCATGGTAACATTCCTATGCTGGAACCCAACTGTTCTCTGCTGCATCAAATCCCTTCTAGGATACAAGATACTCAAGTCTTCTTTTTACCCCACAGGAGGCTACTATCTCCTTCATTTCCCACTCTGGCTTTATCCATGAGATAAGCTTTAGGAGTCTCTGGTGGGGGGCCCTCAAACAACTTGAGCTTGCTTTTATAGAATACTGAAAAAAAATTAAAAACAAGGGGGAGATCCAACTGGTTAGAGGTGTGGCCTACCTTTATGACAACGTGGTAAGGCACAATCTTCTTTGGTCCCAGTTTTTTGCATGTTTGCTTGTTTGGGATGTTTTTTGCATTCATCATCAAGAAATCACCTTTCTTGTACTCTGATCCAACTTGTCTCTTACCATCAGCGTTCTCCTTGTAAGCCTGCATGGCCATATCTAAATTCGTGCTCACCCCCTGATGTACTTTCTTGATCAAATTGGCAAAGTCCACCACCGCTTTCACCTTGAGTCCACAACTGGGCTCCATGTTAAAGGCGGGATTAAAGCCATAGTTGGTGAAGAAGGGGGAACAATCAATTGATGCATGTTAAGCGTTGTTATAACATAATTGTGCTATAGGGAGATGGGAAACCCAATCTGAATGATCTTTATTGGTGTAACTCTGCAAGAACTGTTCTAGAAAATGGTTTACTCATTCAGTCTGCCCATCTGATTGGAGGTTATAAGTAGTTGAATTGCAGGGATGAATTTTCAGAGTCTTACACAACTTTTCCCAAAGAATGAAGGTAAACTGGGGTCCACAATTGCCAAATATCTCTTGAAAGACCCCATGAAGAGCAAACACATGTGTCACGAAGAGCTTAACCATCTCAGCCGCAATGATGGTGGTTCTGCAGGGAATAAAATGGGCAAAAGTCGTAAAATGGTCCACCACCATGATAGCATCATAGCCATCAGATACAGGCAATTCCACAAAAAAATTAACTGATAGAGAAGTTGTAAAAATTTACTCTAGGATGATTATTGGCCATCAACCCAGTAACCTTTTTACTGCACAGGTTTGATTTCCTCATGCACTTCATTGCGTTGTATAGAATGTATAAATCAATAATATTATGGAGACTATTATCTGTAGTTGAGATTGAACTATTACTTAGCCCAATGCTCAGCAAGTATTTCTGATTAAATACTCTTGAAGTCGTACTCATAGTGATTTGTTCCCTATACTCTTGTCCACCTGATCTTTGTTAAGATTTCCCAGTACAGTCTCTCTTGGCCCAACACACAGTTGGCAGCTATCCCTGATTGTGGTTCCTTCATCTCTAGATCCTCGCTCAGATCTTTACTCTTCTCTCTGAGAATCTTCCAATTACTGCCTTCTGCAAAAATATCCTTGAGATTAATTGACATAATAGAAGTTGATAGTCTAACTATACACCAAATTGATAATATAACTGTAAATAATACTTTTCTAATTACTATTTTTCTGTTTACCGTTTTTCTGTTTTTCTGTTTTTTTATTATAGTAAATCCTAGGGAATTATATAGTAAGGGCTTTGGCTGTCTAACCCTCTTTTGACACCTCTTTGATGGAATGGCAGCCATTGCCATTGAATCACCCTTACTCATCTCAGCAGCAATGGTCTTCCCCATCCTGGCTAGGATTCCATTGTTGGACATCCTTGAGACCTCAAACAGAAAGAGTCAGAAAATGTGTCCCTAGCGTTTTCCTCTCTATCCAAGCAAACCAACCATAATTGGCTAGCGATCTGCTCAGGTAATGGGACTTATTACCCATTATGAAATGTCACTCACCAACCAATCAATTTGCTAGTTGCAGGCAGCATCACTCGCCTCATAACTTGCTATTCATTCCCAATCAGTTGGTGATGAAACCTGACCAATCCCAATCGTACACCTGATAGTTAATCACTATCAGATGCCCCTATTTCTTCAGCAACTCCACCCAATAAGATCTTAGGTATTCATCAGATCAATCCTCAGTGGATATGACCAGGCTAATATCCCAAAATCCCCTGAACGTAGTTCCTCCAAAACCCAGGCCAACCAATTTCCAATTCACTTCGCCTTAGGGAATTTTTCCCTAGCGATACCAGGTAATCTAGCAGACTGGGAATATGGGCAAAAATCCCAACACATCCCCCTCTTTCCTAGATTTCCAGCAAGAAAAAGACCGGGGCATGAGAACACCACTTTGGACACTTGGTCAAATACTTCATTGGTTCAAGTGGAGTACACTTGTCAATGCTTAACGCTGCTTGGGATGACCTTTGGCATATGGCGTTCTTCTTCTTCTTCTTCCTCGCTACTGCCTTCTCAGAGCACAGTCCCCATGACCTTCTGTTATGCCAGGCTGATTAGTTTTACTTGTGGTGATATTAGTCCCAGGTTCCAGTTTCCCCCATCAGGGTATATGACCCACTGTCATATTCAGGATTCTTGGTCTGGCGTCCTTGATTTCCTGATTTTCTCATCATCCTAGACAGGAGACTCTTGCCATTGATGTTTGTTTCATGGCTTAATTAAGAATACTTATAAGTTACTAGCCCTTGTTATTTCACTCATAACCTCTTGGCTATAAGTAATTCCTAATTCTTTTCTTAGAGAGCTTATCTCATTAATTTTGAGATTTATTTCCCCAAAAATGGAGCTTAATGAATTATAGAGTACATAATGTCAACTCCTATATAAGTCTGACATCCCCCTCTTGTTCAGATCATATGTCAAATTCTGAATCTCACTACCAGAAACTTCTCAATATTCTGTCTGATCCAGACCTCCATCTCTTCTAGAAGATGAGTCAGGATGCTCAATGGAACCTCTTTTATGGTCCTTCCAGGACTCATACGCCTAGTCTGTCACAAGCGGCTAGTCCTTCAATCAAATTACCAGAAATGGTAACTAATCCCTCCAAAACCAAGCTGGCTATTGTTTCTAACAACTCTCAGCTGAATCTTCCTCTGCAGTCAATTCCAGAGTTGGACTTCAAAACCCTCCTGGATTTGGTTCCTTTTGCTGATGATTCAAACATCATTGTAGATGTTCCAGAGATTATGCTGGTTGCTCTGGATTGTTCATTTCTGGCCAGGTTGGACTTGCTCCTGAGTTCCTCTTCTGACTCAGTCAATTTTACAAATTCTCTGTTCTGGTCTCTGAGCTTTCAATCAATAACAGCATACACTTCAAGCTCCCCTATGCTGAACTCTGGGCCCAAGTCACCAAGGCTTTGACATTAGCGCTTAATCCCTCTGATCTTGACAATCTTCTAGATTGGGATACTGCTGCTTATTCTCTTTGCTTTGCTGGCCAAGTCCTATTAAGTTGGTCCACAAAGCTTCCAGCCTTGCCTGGTTTCCACCAATCATTCAGCTTTAGCTTCTTCAAAGCCCATAGTCACCACTTGCAGGATGCAATCCGCTCTCTGCACAACTATCTCTTCTCTGGAGCTTCCCATCAGTATCTTCCGCTGATAGCGTTGATAGGGGGCATGATTCAGCAACCCCTGTCAAGTATCCCTTCTTCGTTGCTGGCCCAATTGTATGGTGTCCTTGATGAAGCCTGTTGGTTAGTGCTCAGGACTAATCTTTCAGCTCCGGTGCTATATTGGGATTACTCAGGGTTATTCGCCAATTGCCTCTTTTTATACTGCTGCTTTCCTCCCCACTCTGGGGTTTCACAATTGGCATCTTCTGACATCTTAATTTCCCTTCCCCTAGTCACTTTTTCTCAGGGCTTGGCATCCGCTCAATGAATGTGGTTTTTTGTAGGTCTTGCCCTCGCTAGCGTCCAATTGCATATTGATTTTGATGGCATGTTAATTCCTACCGCAATCCATCCTCCCTCCCCCAAGAGGTGACATAGGCAGAATCATCCCCATACCAAGGATGATCAATAAAAATAAAAATTAAAAAAATATTAGCTTTTTTATCTAAGCAGCTTATAATCTTTTTTTCAATATTTTTTATTGATTTTTTTATCTTTATTCTTCTTTTTTTCTATGAGACTTGACCTTGTTTCAGTTCAGCAATCCATCTTTTCCCCCAAACTGGGTCCTGGGTACTTGAACCAACCAGTTTTCCATGGTTCAGAGGTCCTTTTTTAAGACTTGACCTAATCATCAGGACATGACCAACATAATTGTTCATTGGTCCTTCAGAAACTCTTTTATTTTTTTCATCAATCCAATGCTTTAGATACTTAGCGTGGACTCAATTTACAACTCTTCCATCCAAGAGATTCTTGATGGAGTAAGCATTGGTTGCCATCTTGGAGATTACTTCAAACAGACCTGACCACAACACATCTAATATGTTTCTTCATCTGAAATCATGCATATCGCAATAGGAGACTCTTTCCCCTATTCAATATTCTTCTAATGCCAGTCAGTTTTTGTCATCCGTTGATTATACTTGTATCCTTTTCTTCAAGGTTGTGTCAAATGCTTGTGATTTCATATTGTTCAGGATACTCATCAGTCAGTTCAAGTATTGCTCAGTACTCATCCCCAACGTAGGTTCCACCACCAAATATAAAATCAGTGGCAATGCGTCCTTTCTTCCATATAATAATTCAAATGGCGTCTTTCCCTGCACCGTATGATGACTAATGTTGTAGGCAAATGTCACTGAACTCAGGTACATTCCCCATGCGGAAGTTATCCCTGTGACTAGCTTCCTCAGCGTCATGGCCAGTGTCCCATTGACCCATTCTACCAGTCCGTTTGTCTCTGGCCGGTAGGGTACTGACATGACTCCTTGGATCCCCATTATTTCAGTTTAACCTTGGGATCACATGAGATATGAAGTGGTCCCATTGTTGCTCAGCAGGACTTTCAGACATCCATGCTGGTATACCACTTGATCCAGGATGAATCACACAGTTTTTGATAGCATCTACTCTGGTTAGAGCCTTCATCTCAATCCATCTCATCAGATGGTTGATGGCAACTATGATGAACTTGACACCCCCTGTGCTCATCATCAGTGGTCCCATAACATCAATGGACACCGTGTGCCAAGTGAATCCAGGGCGGACCAGTCAGTATCCAGTTGTAATATTGTGTGGTTTGTGCAGCTGGCACTCCACGCAACAAGCCAGATAATCTGCAACATCATAGTTGATCAATTTCCAGTAATAATACTGGCTAATATGGTCAGTTGTTTTCCTCAGGCTTCATTCCTGACAACCTTGTGAGCTGCTTAAACTATTGCTGCTCTTTCTGACAGTTTTGGTAATAATAGCCACTTCCCATTGATCATCTTGAATACTTGTCCATCCATAGTTTCGGTGTTTTCCATTGCTTTTTGAAGCACACCTTGGATTTCTTGGGGATTGTCCCCAATTCTTCCTTTGACCATTCTCTGGAGTAGCTCATCCACCTGCGGGTATACCAACTGGACCATTGGAAACTGCAATAAGCCATCTGCATTCTAGAGAAGCCCCCGCTCAGTGAACTATCTCATAATCATAAGCCTGAAGCTTAAGCGCCCATCAGGCCAGTTGTCCTTCCAGTTCTCTTAGATTGTGTAGCCAATGCAGTGAAGAGTGGTCCATCACCACCTAAAAGTGTGTTCCATGGACGTACACCCAAAACTGCTTATATGCGTATATGACCACAAGGAATTACCACTCAGTCACAGTGTAGTTCCTCTCAGCGGCTGAGAGTGTCCAGCTTACATATGCCACTGGATGCTCGTCCCCAAGTTTGTCTACTTGGCTCAGTATGGTGCTGATCACTTTCAAAAAAGAATCAGTTTGAATGATAAACTCCCTATCAAATTTTTGGATATTTCAGAATCTGTGAATCTATCAAATACTGGCATAACTCATCAAAGGAGTCCTGGGCCTCTTCATTCCATATAAATCCTTTTTTTAGATCCTTTAATTAATGAAATAATGGCTCGACTATTTGGGCAAAATCCCAAATAAATCTTCTGTTAGATTGATACTCTCAGCAACTCATGCCGGAAATCTCATTTCATTTGGATCAGCAGATTTTCCCTAATATTGACCTTGTGAATCACCTCGCTCATGCATTCTGAATCATGGTTGTTTTTTTGGAAAATACTCTCCAATACTATTCAACAATTTGAGCACCTCCTCTTGCTGGCCTTCTGAAAGATCAGCGAGTTGCTCTTAATCAACCAATAGGTTGATACTTTTGGCTACCTGGCCAATAATTTCATCTCATCAAATGTGGAATTTCCTCCATTTGGCCATCAGGATTTCTGGTCGCTTCAAAGGTCCAAAACTCATAGACTATAAAAATTGATGTTTTATATGTTTTTATATAATTTTAGTATTTTTCTTTTGTAATGGGACTTGCAACCTACAAAAAGGCTCAGAGGTCCTTCTTTTCCCCTTCACTAAACTGGGTCCTGGGTACTTAAACCTACCAGGTATCATGGTTTAAAATCTTATCCTCTTAAGATTTAACCAACCATTTAGTTCAGTGGTCCTCTTCTAGGACTTGACCAAAATCTCAGGACATAATCATTTAATGGTACAGAGGTCCGCTGGGAACATTTCAATTACTTTCTCTTAGGCTCAATACTTCCAATTAGTGTTGACCTTTCTCATTATAAAACCAGCAGCAATGTTTTTTCACGTATAGGCTATTCTTGCTGACTTTGGCAATACTCTTAATTATTAGGCCTCTAATCCCGGCTGGTTATTCGTCCAACAGGCCCTAATTTCATCTCTTATTTTGGCAACTGATGCTTTGTTTTCTCATATCTCTTTAGCTAACAGTTTTATCCGATTGTCCAGATCATTTTTCTCCTGAAAACGATTTCCCACCTTCATGGCTATCCTTAATTACACGGGTCGTTCTGGCCTCATTAGCTTCATTCAATTTCTCCTTAATTGATGAACTTGTCTCCAGTAACTTCTGATTAGTGATTGAGTGTTATTAAGTCAAACGATTTCCTCCACTATCTTGGATCAATCATTTTCTATTTTGACTTCATCTCTTCATTGGTATAGTAATCCAATCTCCAGATTGATTGCTTCCTATTTCCTCCAATGCCTCATCTAAACACTCTCTCCTCAGGACTATTTAAAGCGGACCCAATTTCAATCTGAGTTGATCCTGCTTTTCCTTGGGATTATTTATTGCGGGCCCAATTCCTATCCGAATTGGCCCTACTGCTACTCTTCATCTCAAGTAGATGTCTGGTGGAACTGGTTTTCTTGCAGCACTAGATAGTTCCATATCTAGGCTGCAAGTCTTTTTCCATGAACTTGAGTATCTTCCTTTTGCTTCACTTGGAGCTCCACTGTTACGCTGGGTGAATGCCACTGAATGTGATTCTCTTCACGTTATATCTTCATTACTTCCTTCAGTAACTTATTTCCAAAATTGGAAACATCTTCATAGCACATCATTTTCTATGTTCTTTAACTCAACTACCATGTAGTGAGCATCAACTTGTAAAAATTTACTCTATGTTGATATTGGCTGTTAACCCAGTAACCTTTTTACTGCACAGGTTTGATTTCCTCATGCACTTCATTGTGTTGTATAGAATGTATAAATCGATAATAGTATGGAGACTATTATCTGTAGTTGAGATTGAACTATTATTTGGCCCAACGCTCAGCCAGTATTTCCAATTAAATACTCTTGAAGTTTTACTCATAAGGATTTGTTCCCTATACTCTTGTCCACCCAATCTTTGTTAAGATACCCTGGTGACAGTCTCTCTAGGCCCAACACACAATTGGCAGCTATCCCTGATTGTGGTTCCTTCATCTCTTGATCCTCGCTCATATCTTTACTCTTCTCTCTGAGAATCTTCCAATTATTGCCTTCTGCAAAAATATCCTTGAGATTGAATGACACAATAGAAGCTGATAGTCTAAATATACAACAAATCGATAATATAACTGTAGATAATACTTTTCTAATTACTATTTTTCTGTTTAATGTTTTTTCTGTTTTTCTGTTTTTTTTATTATAGTAAATCCTAGGGAATCATATAGGTAGGGGATTTGGATGTCTAACCCTCAGTTGACACCTCTTCGATGAAATGGCAGACATTGCCATTGAATCACCCTTCCTCGTCTTGGCAGCAATGGTCTTCCCCATCCTGGCTAGGATTCCATTGTTGGACATCCTTGAGACCTCAAATGGAAAGAGTCAGAAAATGTGTCCCTAACATTTTCCTCTCGATCTAAGTGAACCAACCATAATTGGCTAGCAAACTGCTTAGGTAATGGGACTTATTATCCATTATGGCAGGTCACTCACCAACCAATTGATTCACTAGTTGCAGATGGCATCACTCACCTCACAACTCACTATTCATTCCCAATCAGTTGGTGATGAAACCCGACCAATCCCAATTGGTACACATGATAGTTGATCACTATCAGATGCCCCTATTTTGTCAGCAACTCCACCCAATGAGATATTAGGTATTCATTTAGATCAATCCCCAATGGATACGACCAGGCGCATATTCCAAAATCCCCTGAATGTAGTTCCTCCAAAACTTAGGCCAACCAATTTCTAATTCACTTCGCCTTAGGGAATTTTCCCCTAGCGATACCAAATAATCTAGCAGGCTGGGAATATGGGCAAAAATCCCAACGGAAGTTCAAGGCCTTTTAGCCTTTTGAATTGGTACCAACAGCCCCACTAGTGGCTAGTGATTAAGTTTCATTTGGTTGCAGACTAAACACTCTTTATAATACTTGCCCACCTGTGTAGCTAACCTCTTTCAATTGTAAGTGCGGTGAATCAGCTCTAGAGTCTTCACCTTCCCAGGATGACCCACAATGATTTCATCATGATGGTCCTGGACGATTTCTAGATAAAGTGGTCCTGTGTGAACCCATAGGCGCCCCTGAATCCACACCACCTCATCCTTCACGTGATAATCCCTGGTAATATCCTCCTGATTCAACGCGCTCTTAGCAAGGAACACAGTATGTTTGTCTGCCAAAGGCTGGGAAAGGACTAATTTTCTGTACATACCATTTTCTCCGCATTTTCTGGTGGAGCAAGAGCTGGCCATTTGGTTGAGGGAGAGGGAAGGTGAAACATAATCTAACCCAGCGGAATCATCAAGTGGGTATTATGCACCTCTACCTCCTTAGGATTGGGAGCTGTGCTGGGTTGTGGCTAAAAGCACCTGTAAAACCATTATCCTTTCCTTAGTAAACTCATAAGAAAACACAAATTGGGATAGGGTCTCATGCCAGAGGTTTGCCATGAGGTCAAGACATGAGGTGCACGGTTTTACAGTAAGTCACTGTCAAGAAAATGATATGGCTGGATGATAAGTTATACATTTCAGCAGATTGTAAATGAGAGTTGAAGTGAACCTCAAGATTGAGTGGAAATTTATATTGTTATGAAGTGAATCAATCAAAGTATTGATAGTTTGTCAAATTGAAGATATCCAATGAAATCTCAAGATGAATAAAAACTCCCAAAAGGGAACAAATAGGAGATTACTAAGCAAAGAATGGACTTGACTTGGAATACTGAGATAAGAAATTAAGCAGAAGAATGAGAAGGGGAGGTTTTTTAGTAGTCTGCAGATAAGTTTTGTGTTTATTATATTATAATAAACAGTGTCAATCAGGGTGGTTGCTCCATATATTATATCTATCAGTTTTTATGAGTTGGTGATCTGCATATCATCTAATTATGTTGCTCAGTGGCTAATATCCTGTGCAAACCAGCTCAGCAGAATCAAACCAATTATGCCAAAAACTTTACAGTGGTGCTCACTATAGGGGGACACTGGTCAACTGTAGTTGTGGGAAACCAGCTGATTTTCACTCGCTGGTGCTTCACGCTGGTTGGTTTCCACAAAAGTTTCTTATAAATTTTAATTTAAAAAGAAAGCGCTAATAAAAATTGGTTTTCTATGAGTTTTATTATAAGCGCGATAAGGGGAAAAATAATGATCCTCAACCTCCAACTATCTAGTATTTAAAATAATTTTGAAGGTTGAGAGGAATTCGGGAATATGTTTGGAATAGCCTGCATGAGTCCAAATTAGGAAATATGCAGGAACAATGTATCATAGTTTGGGAACTTGCATCAGGGCTGCGGAATGAAGGAAGCGGAATTCTGATTTGTCCAAATGTACCCATGAGGTAACGTTTTTATAAACTTGAGCCAATCACCACCTGAGAAATTTCTTGCACCTTGGGGGACCCCCGCCAAGCCTATAAAAGGGGGGTCCCCATGCAGGTGCGTTGAAGAACTTTGTTGGGGTCAGGGGAGTGCCTTCTGATAATTCCCCTGAGGTCCATGGTGTGGTCAGAGAAATCCAACCCGCAGAGTTTACTAATGCCCATATGGGTTTCAAACTGGCGATTCTCCAATTAATGGGGTTCCAAAGAGAATTGGCCAGGGACTTTTGGCCAAATTTCTCAACTTTTTACTATTATTTTTAATAAACGAGCTCTTAATGACATCAGAATATTGCAAATGGCTGACATTTCCCTTTTTCAGCAGAACGTGACCTAAAGCAATCTGATTTCTAGTCTGCAAAGGTAAATGTCCAACAGTAGTCTATTGACACTAGGGCATCATGGTGAGCCCTCAATTGTTATGCCTAAACTGATTGGATTTATACTTGATACAGCGGAGAAGCTAGGGAAGAATCCACTGATGAACTGGCAATTTCCATTGTGATGGAGCCAGGTGATGAGGATGTTATGATTGAGTTACAGCTAGGCACTTATACTATATTGGCGGCAAATAAATAAGGCAGCTCTACAAATGTGACACCTCAGCAGCTGCGGGGAATCATAGAATGGCTTCTGTGGAGGTACCAACTTTATGAAGATGAGGCGGGGGAGCATGCTCTGAGTTTATTCTACAACCAATGGGAACAAGAAACCTGCTACACGTTGTATATGTCCTTTCTCAATGTGACTACCATGGGGCTGTCTCATTGGCAAAGTACCATGGAACTAAGGAATATTTAGTTGCATACATACAGCTTTTGATCTGCCAGCTTCTGCATGTGCTGGTCTGCCACAACATTGAGATTGGGGCATCATGCAGTTTGTTTAAGCTCATCAGAATGATACATGACTTTTACTTGACCACCTTGATCACTCTTTTTTTGAGGTTCAGGGGGTGCTTATTCATGTGGACAACCGTGTTGTGGATGTCCGCCGTTACTTGGATGTTTTGGTTCCACTGTTAATCAAGAGTCACCTCGAGTGATAGGGGAACTGTTGGATCAGCGCAGCTTAACAGCAGAATGGATTTGGAACATCACCACATTAGGGAAGCAACACCAAGTGGTTCATGACGACCTGGTTGAATGGGCTGAAATAGTTGAAGCAGCGATGGCTCAGATTAGAGACAGGGTTGCCCTGACAGAGCGGCGGATAATTGATCACTTTGACTCTGTGGCAGCTGAAATTATCAATTTCGCGTTGAGCGGAGTAACCAGTGGATGGCTGACCATATGCCAGCTCTTTTTTGTCATCCACAGAATATTGTCAGTTGCTGAGTTAGGTTGCACAATTGAAAGTGTTAGTAAGGTGATCAGAGCTGAGCAATTACCCTTTCATTCATTGAGTTGGTAGAGTATGCAGATATGCAAGTGCGCTTGAATACCAATTGATGGGCCAATAAGGAGCTGGTGTAGGATTGAGCCGCTCTCATTAATCAAGTAGATGATGCAAACTGACAAGCGCGTGACACTGGACATCAGAATGAAAGAATACAATGCACATTGGAGGACGTTCTCTCATGGCTTCAGGCAATGGGTCATAAACTGAACTCTGAGTGAAAATTCCACTGCAAATTGCAAAATTGTATGAAGCGCTTCAACAGGAGGTGCAAGATGGCTGGTGTCAGTGTTATTTGGTTAAAGCTGAGAGAATAATTGACAGACATTTTTTCTGAACAGCCTGGTAAAGGAGGAAATGGAGCACTCAGTGGCTAGTCAGGAGAAGAATTCTATGGATTGGCCAGCGAGTATCCCTCAGGGGTTGCGGCATTCTATCTTCATAATCCAAATTCCTCCAAGTCCACTTTAGCGGATTTGCATCCCTCTACGCGACCCTATGCTAGCACACAAGGGAATGCTTCCCTCATTTGTTCAAAACCTAACTTGGCTGTTCCTAGCGACTGGAGTCCAGAGCGAGGTGCTTTTGTTAAAATTGAGAAGTTACTGCCTTTCAGTTGTGGTGGGAACATGCACGGGTACTTTAAACGGTTTGATTTCGCTGTGGAAGGGGCCTCATATTGGCAGAAAGTGAAACTGTTGCTTTTCAATTTTGACGTTGAGAGAGCTGACCAAGTCACATGTTACCTCCAATATAGTTCTGTTTTTTATCAGGAGGTAAAGGAACTGTGCTCCATCTGTTTGGGGGCTCGGCTAAGATGGCGCAGTGCAAGGCTGACTTTCTGACCATAAAGTTTTAGAAGAACGAGTCTCTGATGGAGTTTGCAGAGTGATTCATGGCTGAAGCTCGTGTGTTAGTAGGGGACAATATTTTAACCACTGAGGATTTAGGCATAGCTATGACGGCGGCAGTTAAGCCATAATGTGAACTGCATAATGCTATGTCTCATGCACTGGATAAAGATGTGGTGTTTCTTTGAATCGTGAACAATTTGCGCCACTCTCCATTATGTTCAGTGCTCCCAATGTGGAGCGGAAGGCTCCTGCTATCACTGAGGCATACTCCTTAGAATATGGACAGCAACAGCCCAGTTATAAGCCATTGGGTAATATTCGTCCACCTTATATTTCAGCAGATCCTTTTGCCCTCCTTATGCTCAGTCGCCCCTTCCCTGGCCTAACTTCGATACTTTGGTTAACTTTTGATCTGGACCTTCAGGTGCAAACTATAGAGGTGAGCCATTCATGAATGCTTACTTCTCAGGCAGATGAAAAGGGAATTATGCAGCTAATTGCCCAGGCAACCAACAGGCGTATGCAGTGCCATCTGGTATGATTGAGAAGGAAAAGCTCAAGTGGATTAGAGATGGGACGCTCTACCTCCACTAATTCGAATTTAATTGTCCCTAACGATTCCCAAGAGTCTCTTTGCATTGAGCTCAGAACCCATCCCAAAAACTTATTATACCAACAACTTCCAGAAGATACCTCAGCCTTCATTCAAGAGAGTGACTAATCCCCTTCAATCTCTGAGTTCCTCTGAGATGCGCAAAATTCATATGCATGGCAGATCCTGGAACAAAACGGCACAAGTAACACTGAACCCTCAACAAATGTCGCCTCCCTAGTTGGTGTTAGTGTAGCCATTCATGTATAAAAGATCACTCAGGAGTATCCTCATTTCAGTATGGGTATATCCTCTTTCCTTGGTAACAAAAAGTTCTTGGACGTTCACGTAATAAATACCAAGGGTTCTTCTTATTCAGAGTGTACCTACTGTGATATTTTAGTTCAGAACACAAGAATCCGAGCTATTATAGATACTGGTGCCCAGTTAATATAATCTCCACCAAGCTTGAGGCTAAGCTTCCTCTGAATCCTGATGTGGATCACAGAGTAGTGTATGGGATTGTAGGGTCACAGAGACTATGTCCAAAAGAGCCTACAGCGCGTTACCTTTGCAATTTGGTTTGGTTAGGGCTTCCACTCCAGCAGTGTTTTTGCCAAGTAATAATTATGATACTCTGATCAGTGCTGCGTTCATGAGGCAATTTGGAGCCATGGTTGATATGGCGGAAGAAACCATTAGTATCTTGGGACAACAGATTCCCATTTGCTTTACCTCTAGCGGCATCTCAAAGGATCCATTTCACTCCAGCCAGATCAATTTGGCATAAAGTGATGGGGTGATTCCTGTCCAATATTGGCGAATGAAGTGGAAGACCAGAGCCCTCCCAAACCAGATATATGAGTACAAAGGTATTCCGCTATGAGCTGCGAGCACTTTGAGCATGCCTTCTGGGCACCAGGTCATAATAAGGACTGAGCTCAATATAGATGTCCCTGAAGGGCTATATGGTATAATTTTGGGGCCTTACCAGCAAACTTGGCTAGAACCACATGTGGCTCCGGGGCTACTGTTACCAGGAAATGGGTAAGTGAAGTTATTGGTTGCAAACCTACAGAAGAAGACAATGATGATCCAGAGGCACCAATTGGTGGCTTATTTACACTTTGCCCCTATTGATGAGGCTCACCGTATTCATGACTTTGGATTGTGGGAGGACCTCGGCCTACCAGCAAGTACATCATATGTCATAATGGCAGTAGTTCCACGTGAAGCTCTAACCAGATTGTTAGAGGAAAAGAAAGATAAGGTGATAGCTTTATTTGGAAAAAAACAAAATATTTTTGCCTCTGATGACCACAGTTTGGGGTGCGCCTAAGGGGTGGTGCATCAGGTAGACATGGTTGATCACCTCCCATTTGATCATGGCCTATTCAGCACTCAAAGGCAGGGGAAGAAGTTGTTTTTGATGAGGCGGAAATTGATCATACAAGGGATGTTAGAGCCATCTAAGAGTCTGTGAGCATTGCTGGCGCTTATTGTTAAGAAAAGAGATGGCACAAACCAGGTGGTCATTGACTATCAAAAGCTCAATAGCATTAAAAAGAAAGATTCCTATCCCCTTCCATGGATTGATGATACGTTATATTGACTTGGAGGTTAAAATGTTTTTCTGCCATGTATTGATATTGGGGTACTTGCAGATCGAATTGCCAGCTGCAGAACGCAAGAAATGCATTATAATCACTTCAAAGGGGTTATTCCAGCCTACAAATATGTCACGGGGTTTGTGCAATGCCCCATCTACGTTACAGCGTGCTATGGATACACCCTTGGGTGATCTGAAGCTGTCCTGCGTTTTAGTTTACCTCAATAATATTAACATGTTTTCTCAAATGTTCACAGAGCATCTTGACCACCTGGAACAAATGTTCCGCCAACTCGCCGACAATAATATTAAGATCAAGCCTTGGAAGTGTCACTTTTTCAAAAAACAACTAGAATATCATGAATTCTTAGTGGACTTATAAGGGCTTAAACCGCATCTGGCAAAGGTGGAAGCTATAAGCAAAATGAGCCATCCAAGCGTTTTTGGGGATTTTTGGTTACTACTGGCAATTTATCTCTAACTTCAGTTGTATTGGGGCACCTCTCTTTGATTTGTTGAAGAAAAATGCTACTTTTGACTGGACGAAACAGTGCCAAAACACTTTCAGTGTCTTATGAACTGCATTGGCGAGTGCACCCACTTTGTAATACCCCAACTTCAAAATACAATTCATAGTACAAATGGATGCATCTCTTTCCGCTGTAGGGGCAGTATTATCTCATAAGAATGATGGCATAGAGCACCATTTCGCATTTTTGTAGTTGAAGCTTAAACTGTCATGAACGAATTTACACTGTGACTGAGCGGGAGTGCTTAGCAGTGATTTATGCATATAAACAGTTTAGAATATACTCCATGGGTGAAATTCCAAGTGGCAATGGATCATGTCTCCTTACGCTGACTGCAAGATCTCTGTGAACCTGAAGGATTGTTCGCACAATGGGCGCTGAAGCTCCAAGCATATGATTTTAAGATTGTACACCAGTTGAGAGAAACATCAAAACTCAGACTGTCTGTCACGACTACCAAAGGTTGCTATTATGGCATATTTGGCTGACATTATGTATGAGAAGATGGTGGTGGGCAAATACCACGTTGAGCTGCCAAAAGTGATTAAAGTGCCTGATAGACTTAAACAGGACACCTTCTTAAATGATGGGGAACTATATAAGCAGAAATGGGAATTGACGCTAATCTTCCCTAAACTCTCTGATATTCCAGCGATTATTACTGATACACATCAGGTGGTAGGTCACAGTGGGTTGCATAAAACATTGGAGTTTTGTGACCCTGCTACTATTAGGAGAGCATGCATTATGACGTGCTGGAGACGGTAAGCTGGTGTCTTCAGCGCCAAGTGGAGAAACATTTTCACAAGATGACCACATACCAGCTGATTAAGCCTCAGTTTGCCTGGCATATCATTTCCCTTAGTGTAGTGGGGCCTCTGCCAACTGGCATGAATTGATCCAAGTATATAGTCATAGCAATTGATCATCTGACGAGATTGGTGAAAGCCAGGGTGATTAATGATTTGGGGGAGGTTACTACAACCAAGTTTATTATGGAGTTTGTCAAACAGCGACATGGCTGTCTGCAGTTCATCTTAATAAACAATGGAACCAACTTTACTTCACATATCCTGCCCAAGTTGAACAAACTGATGGCAATATGTTGGGTATTGACTACACCATATCATCTGGAATCCAACGAAATGGTGGAGCAGGTCAATGGAACAAAGGTAAGCATACTCCGCAAGATTGTGAAAGATCAACCCTTTGAACGAAGCACCCTCCTACCCACAGCTGTCTTTGCATATAATATCAGCTACCATTCAGCCACTAGCAAAAGTCCTTTTCAACTGCTATATGGCAGACATCTGGCCTTACCTGCCCTGCTTTACTCTTTCGTGGAGGATACTGGTGGAGTGGAACTGAAGCGTTATTTGACCAATATAATGGAGACGCTGATAAAATTACAAATTGAAGCATACTCTACCATTTTGGCCAATAAGATTTGGGATCAAATGGCTGACCAGAGTAGACGTAGCAGACTCTCACAGTTTGCTGTAGATCATGTCTTGTTCCATGACCAACATGTATTTATGCAGAAGGACAAGCTAGATAAAATTTGGATAAGATTATTTGAAATAATTGATAAAACTGGTATTGATGCCTACACGATTAAGGAACCTGAGGGTGGTCAAATTATCAACAAAGTTCACATGAAGTTCCTTCAATCATGCAATCAATGGGAGCTCATTGTCCAGTCAAAGGAGGGTGATGTCAAGAAAATGATATGACTGGATGATAAGCTATATATTCTGGCAGATTGTAAATGAGAGTTGAGGCGAACCTCAAGATTGGGTGGAAAGTTATATTGATTTGAAGCAAATCAATCAAAGTATCAATAGTTCAGCAAATTGAGGGAATTCCTCCAATAACCTTGATATAGATGAAAACTCCTAAAAGGGATAAAATAGGAGATTATTAAGCAGAGGATGGATTCAACTTGGGACATCAAGATAAGAGTTGAGCGAAAGAATGAGAGGGGGAGGTTTTTTAGTAGACTGCAGCTAAGTTCTGCGTTTATTATATTATAATAAGAAGTGTCAATCAGGGTGATTGCTCTATATATCATATCTATTGGTTTTTATTAAGAGCCAGCGATCTGCATATTGTCTGATTCCGTTGCTCATTGGCTAATACCCTGTGAAAACCAGCTCAGCTAAAATTCAAACTAATTATGCTGAAAACTTTACAGACACAGTGATCTGTACATACATGGAAGGGTTGAGATGATCCATGTAAGAGATTACGCCTATAAGTCAGCACCTCAACCACTGCTAATAACTCTTTATCATATATGGCACAGTTTAACTCAGGAAAAAGACATCTTCCTCAAAAATAATTCCACCGGATGCTCTATTCCATCTTCACATACTTGTAATAGGGCTGCCACTATAGCAAAGTTGGAGGCATCAGAAGCCACATTGACTCTTTATTGGGTCAACATGGTAAAGGACAGACGTGTACAACAAGGTGCACTTTACCGCTTGAAAGGCTTTTGCAAGTTTGGGACCACTGGAGCACTTTTGCCCACTTGCCTTATACAAGGCACTGCCACTTTATAAAGATTTGGAATTTTAAAGGAACTTACACAATTCCAAAAGATCCTTTAATTTCTTAACCAAAGTTGGAGTCAGACACTCACAATTTGCCTTATCCTTTTCTGAAATTATCATGTGCCCTTGGTCAAACATGATGTTGCCCAGAAAGGTGATCTGGGACTTGAAGAATTCACATTTACTTATTTTAATGTAAGGTCAGCTGCCCTCAAATGCTCCACCACCGGCTGAAGGTGTAATGCATGGTAATCATTGTCAGGGGAAAACACTAGAATATCATCCATGTAGGCTGCTGTGCATACCCCTAGCAGGTCCCCCAAAGCCACATCAATATGGCGTTGAAAGATAGCAGATGCATTTTTAAGCCTAAAAGGCATAACCTGGAATTAGAAAATCCTTTTTCTGATACAGAATGCGGTCAGCCACTCCTGGCCCTTCTTAATATATATCTTATTGAATGCGTTTAAAAAATCCAGCTTGGATAAGACTATTTCCTTCTCCACATAACGTGCAATCTGTGATTCCAGTGGGATGGGATAAAAGTCTAGCACTGTGACGTTGTTGAGATTCCCATGATAAGCATGGCATAAGGTACCATCATTTTTCTCCACAAAGAGAAGTGAGGAAAATACTGGGGAGGTTTGCTAAAAAATCGCGACTTTGACTAACTGCTCCTTAACCCACACATCTAGGGCTGCTTAATCAGTACATTCAAAGGCTTAATCAGGGAATATATATGCACCAGATCAACGGTTATCTTGAACTTGCAATTAAACTCTGAATGATTTGGTAGTACATTGGCTGAATGTAAGTCCAGGGGAACGTCCCCTGTATGTTTATCGGGCCCTCTTCCTGTTTCCAAGTAAAAAAGCTTCAAAGAGGGTGGGTGTACCCCTCATCATCCAGGGTGACCTCTCCCATGTGGTGGACAAGCGTTGGGTAACAGCTCTCCCTCTTCAGATCTCTCCCCCGGTGCCCACATTCACCTCTTACAAACTTGTACACCTGATCAGGGAAATTTGTGCTGAAATCACTAAAATGAAGTTGATCAGTCTGAAAATGAGTGGAAATGAGCCCAATGATCAGAATCCACATAGGTGAAAAGGAAAAAATATTGATTCATCAGCTGAAATCACTGAAGGTTTTGATTTGGCCAACACCACGATTGTCAAAATTAACCCCCTCCCAAAATCATTGGGATGATCCCCAATGTGCAGGTAGAGCATCGGACACCATTGGCAATAGTCCAAAGCTTTCTTCTGGCAAATCAGGCATTGCGGCCAATGCAACACTTTTAACCAAACAAATGACCCAGTGACCAGGCATGGGCGGGTTGGGCATTCTGAACCTGTTCCCAACCAATTGGGACCACCCCTATGTGGGGTGGCCTTGGGGATTCCCGTTGCTCATTGGGCCAGATGCCATCACGCCAACTACTGGAAATGTAGTCAAGCCTTGGTTCAGGCATTTGAGGTTGAACTGACAGTGACTCAGCCTTCTGCTGAATCCTTTGATGTCAGTTCCCAGTGAGCTTATCTGCCCCCATTTCCAAACAATTTTCTGGTTAGGTCAAACTTGTGGGACCTGATCCTAGCTTGTTTCCCCTTAAATTAACTACTATTTAATCAGTCACATCACACTGAGAAAATTATTGGTCAATTTTTCTTCTCTAAAACTTTCCATTAAAAACCTCCCCCCAAAAATTTAGTTATCATGTTGAAAAATAAACCTCCTTTTCCAATGACACTCACACACCCCTCATGGTTAACGTCCATATTCATCTGGTATTTTATTGTGTGCCTGTACAAGATTCTGGCTCATTAGCAGTTATTGGTGAATCTCCTTTCCAGTTTCATATCCGTTGTACCAGCAGCAGTGCCTTTGGCATTCTGGTTTGCTGTTTGGGTGCTCTGGCACCTAGGCTGTCAGGCCGTTCTAATTCTAACTTGCTATTTACCTGACACTGAAGCTGCATCAATTGAAGATTCCAACATCTCCAGACAGGAAGGTAAGGGAATCTCTAGAGAGGGCTTCAGCAACAGAGCAAGACTGAGTGTGTGGATATTGGCTAGTGGGGCAAATCGCCATGAAAGTTTGCTTCAGCCAAAGGGACAAAAACTCATGAACATTCTTCAAAGTTAAGAACAAAATACTGTGTTTCAAGTTGGTTCTGATGTCAAACTTTCACATTACTCTACACTCAAAATGATGGGGTACATGAGGTTTTTGATAGCATGGAAGCGGTCAGACAAATGATATCTTTCCAACTTGATAATCTACTAACCCCATAATTTTCAGCGTGGGAATACCTTGGAAAGCCCCTTCCCTGACCATACCACCTGGAAAGTAACTCAGCTTAAGGTTTTCAGCTAAGTCTTGATCAATAAAATTCTCAATGGCTCCAGTATCCACCAAAATAGTCATGCTGATTTTTCTTAAAGTGGATGAAAGTGTAACAGTTAATAAAAAATATCTAGAATGCTCTTTATTAATAGTAGACAATGCCTTCACTTTACCATAAAAATCTTCCTCAGGCATTGGCATGCCTCCAAGGACGTTTCTGCATCATAGAATGGAGAGGGATAGATGCCACTCTTACTACTGAGGTCACATATCCCACCATACCTTTAACAAATGCATGAACATCTTTATATTTAAGAAGTAACTCCTTTTCCACCTCCTGCTGCTGCAGATCATGGGTGTGGCCAAGCGTGTGTTATCGGGGGTGATTTGGCGCACTGAAATGGGTTCTATATCTGAGCCATAAGAGAAGATATAGGGCTCAGTTGCATATAAAAAATGTTGTTATAAAACGCGTTTTAGGCTGAAAAAGAAACCATATCCATTTTGGTGACAGGCTGTGCACCATTATCTAAGGCCATCACCACCAGGCCCTTCATCCATGATCCCACCTGCACCATCCAAATGCGGTACTGAGAAAAAACAATTTTGTTTTATTCATTTTGTGAATTTTGGTGGAAAGTCAGGGAATCACAACTCAGATTGTGAAGCATTCATATCCACCAGGTATGTCAAGAAAGGTGGGTACTTTCCAGTAAAAGGTAGCAAGAATAACGCTGAGATGCTCCAACTATTGGCAAAAATGAGAAAAAAGTGGTGAGCCCAACTACAGCTGTGACCAACAGCTGATACACCTCATTTGGTCTTTGTGAAAGTCTCACACAGAAAAAATTCATGCATGTAAGGGAAAGAGGTTGGTCATCTAATGTCAAGAGAGTGTCTATAACTCTTTAGTTCCCAACATGGTGGTGCACGGTGCACAAGACCAATGCAAGGGAACTGATCATCAGTATTAAATAGAAGATAGCCACACAGAGAGTTCTTGAGCTAAAGAACATAAGGCAAGGTTATTCAGTGTTGAGTAGAGTAATAGAAATCATACAAATAGCAAGACTTGGGTGGACTCCAGAGAGGTCCATATCCAAGCGGTGTTCTGTGCAGGAGTACAAGGTTGCTTCAGTCTGGAGGGGACCCAAGTGGACCAGCTGTGCACTGGATGAGAGGGTGAAATTTGTACAAATAACCTGGCTACCTTTGCATATGACTTCCTCAAAGAGGTCCATGCACAGGTTCGCCCAAGTTAAAATAAGAAAAAAAGTTAAACTAACAAAGAGTTTATTAAAGGGAAAGTTGACCAATGAGAAAGGTTGGTCTCAAGAAAACATTTTTAAGCCAACTTGTAGGAAATCATTGATCAGAGAAAGTAGTACTAAGCCCTGGTGCATCAATAAGTGCACACTTCCATCTGATATGGTATTATACTTTGATATTGATCAAACTCAAGTGATAGATTGAAGTTGAGACTAAACTGAGTTGGAAATTTTGTAAATTGAACAGGTTTTGAACCCCCATTCACTGAGTAACCAAATTGATCCATTGTAATTTAGGTGGTAGCATATCCATTTTAATGCTATGGCTGTTATACATGGCTGGGCAGGTGCACTTCCTCTGAACCAAGATAGGCATATTTGGCCTGCGCCTAGCGTTGGTCCAAGGCATACCTTAAGTCAGAAAGGTCCTATAGCTTGACCTCTTTTGACTCTTGGTGCCCAGCCTTGCCTTGGCTATTAACTCCTTCAATAAAGTTATGTGAACATGATATCTTCTATATAGTAGATGGAGTGCAGCATCCAAATATTCTAATACAAGTTGTAGAAAACCATTCTTTTTTTAGTACTAGATGATCCCAAAAATTATTTCTGAGTTGTGTTTTTGAATTAAAACTTTACAAATTAATATGAGTATTTGAGGCTTGTTTCCTGTTTCTGGCATATGTATTCTTTCCCTAACTTATTCAATAGTTAGACAAAATCAAGTTTACTAGGCATATGTTGCTTATGCCTATGTAATTCAGATCTCTTTTATGCATCATTACTGGGTTAGTTATTATTTATATCTACCTTGAATCAGAATAATTTATGTTATAGCTAAAACAAGCACTTGTTATATAAATTAAAAATGATCAAGCTTATCTTAATTTTAATTTTATTTGAGGTGGGCTGACCTTGGGACAAATATACTGCACCAATAGAGAGGATAGGGAGTAGGGAGCAACAATATAGGAGTGGAGGATAAAACCCAAGTACTGGGGGTAAAACCTTCCTGTGTATATTCTGATAGGCTGGGATTATATGAATCTAACTTCACTGATTTGCTTGGTCAGACTGAGGCATGGTGTGTGAATCCATAAGTATTGATATCCTCTTGGCACAGAAATACAATTAATGCAATTTCTGCATGATGGGATTTGAACCCACAATGTGAGGTATGATAGCGAGATGCCCTCCCAACTATGCCACACCCCCTATTAAGCTTATCTTTATATGTACAAAAGGATATTAGTAATAGCTGATCATTAAATAGTTTATAATTATTAGAGTAAATGAAAATATATATCAATTAAATAAGATTTTTTGTTTTATGCTTATTAGTCATAATAGTTAATGTTAAATTTTATACATATAAGATTAACACGATGTATAGCTTTATACTTGACAGAAAACCAAACTTTCTACTATCTGTGGCTAAATTACAAGGTTAAAGACAATTATTAATTAGAGATATATATATTAAATTTTGACCCCTTTAGAGCTTTTTAGCAATTTATTTTGATTAAAACATATAAGTAATCTTGAGTTAGCTTAATTTCTTTACTTCTTAAAATATTTTAGTTTGCCACTTATTAAATGTGGTATGTTTAAGATGTCTACTAGTCAAAAATATCTCAAACTTTACTATAAGGCATACACCAAATATTCAAAAGAATTTAAAGTGTAGAAAATATTTATAATAAGATTACTTGGTAAATCTATACTGTGCCTTGAAATAAGCTATGTTCAGGTTTTATTACATGTTTATTCAGTTATTAGCAGGAAGTTTTCCGATTGACTATTCATCCCTACATTTGATATACCTATAAATGTTCTTTAAATCTTAGGAAATGATACATTCTTCTATATATAAAATATTATGCAGTAAAATAAAAATATTTTGATACTATGAGGTGGCTAACTAAAAGATGTTAATATCCACCAATAACCATCAAGTTGATCCAGCCTAATATAAATATATATCCAAAGTTACTGCAGGATTGAAAAAATTTCAGGAAATTTTTACCACTGGGAAATTCTTGTGATTTGTTATAAACAGGGAAACTTAATGACCACAATGCTATCTATCAAATCAAGAATTTGTGCAATCCTCTAATTTGGTCAAAGTAACTTAACAAAATTTCACTGAAGATTAAAATAGAATAGCCACTTTATAAAGCTCACGCTTCACTATCATAAAAAAATTCCCAGGTTAATTACTAATAATTTCAATTAATACTATTTTAGGTTGGTTTTCTATATTGTAGCTATCGTTTAGTACTAGCTAAATTCGATCCAAGTAGTATATATACTGGTAGGAATAAATGATTTTATATAATGCAAAAATTGCATTTATGCAAGCGGTGCTTTTAAAAAACACTAATCTAAATGTTGTAATACAAAAAACAACAACTAAGTAAGAAGCTTTTTAATCTTCTTAGCTAATATTTGGTCGATATATTGTTATTTATAACTGTTTGCTAAATTTCCGTTAAAAATTATTCTATTAATTAATCTATGAAAATATCAACCTAAACCGAAAGAGATATAGAAAAGTTATACCTTAACTTACGGCGTTTGTAAAGTTTGAGAGTTGAACTGAAGCGTAAAGGTATAAAAATCAGTAATTAAATGTTCACAAGAACACAAAAGACTAAATGCCGAGATCAAATAATAAAAATACCTAAAATTTATATAATTGTGTAAGTACATCTTCAACTTTTATATTACTAAAAAAATTAAAGCCTTTGCTGTAGATGAAAAATTATAGATGCAAATAAACGCAGACTTTTCAAAGGTGCTAAGGCTAGAAGGAAGATAAAAAAGCTAACGTGGTTATTTTCAAAAACTGATTATTTGAGATGAACAAGCAGATTCATTTTAGTATAACCTTTTTGTGCTTCAGATCAAACTAAAGTTTGCATTGAATGCATTTATAGAAAGAACTCAAATAAATTGCTGAAGTTATTTAGGGCTTAAGATCTGAAGGGGATGATCCTTGAGGATAAGAGGCTGGAGCCGGTCGTGGCTGATTAAGACGATTCTGTAGCCTCTTGAACATGAGGCGGGACTCGCACATCCCAAACTGGGCGATCAGAATCCGCATTAGATTTTATAAAATCAAGTATAGTAGCCTTATCATCCAGGCTTGCATCACGTTTTCCGTCAATCTCTTTTTTAATTTCTGGCGAAAGACGCTAAGAATTAAGGGTTTAGTAAAAATCTGTATTTTATAAAAGAGCGCAAAGCCAAAATATGTACCTCATATAAAGCTTTATCAGCTGGACCTGTTACTTTCATCAAAGCATACCCAACTCCGGTAACGGAAAACACGGCAATAAGACCTCTTTTGAATAATGACATTTTTCTAAAGACATGTATCCGTAAATATTAAAGTTTTTTTTAAATATTTCTGAGCTTGTATAATCTCTATAACGAAAGGAAAGGGGGACGAGATGTTTCAAGATATAAAAAACCAAGTAGACTATAACAGAGAAAGAAACTTAAATATAATTTTGATTACTATCCCCTCAGGTTGGGAAAATCTAGTACTAAAAAGAAACTTAAACATGAGTATTGAGAATGATAGCTTGCCAGCTTTTAATAAAAATGTTTTTACAATAGATAAAATAAAAATGTGATAGTATTTCACGAGGGTATGAAATAGTTGCAAGAAAGTGAAGTAAAAGCAGAAATAAGGGATATCAGTTATGAATAAAATATTTATTTATTGAGCTATTGAAAAACACATTCTCAAATTTATCATATTTTGTTTAATAAGGTGAGTTGAAATAAATAAATAAATCAGTCAATGTAAGAAAAATTATAAAATGATATTCTAGTGTAGAAAAGTAAATACAATATTGTTTGCTAAATACGTGCTTACTTTTGGACAAGTCACATAACTACCAATGCTAATAAACTTTGCACTATAGAGCTGGGCAATGTGATGATTTTAGTAACGTCATAGAAATCAGATACACGGTAATATTCGCCGATCCACTAATCATGTTTCATCCATTTTCATTTTTCCTACCCCTTTATTATTTCCCTAACACTTAACTCTTTGAAATTTCTATAAAATAGATATAAATGCTACCTATAAAAATCATTAAAGATAAGTTTTCCGGTCTCCATCTTCACTTAAGTTTATCCCAATCAATTTTTTGCCTTGAATGTTCACCTAAAGCTCACATTTTTCTCCAATGTCAACCAAGAGCTGCTATTGTGCCGTGCTACGAACCCAATTAATTGCAATGTCTTACACGTCGCTCATTTTTTTTTTTTTTTTTTTTTTAGTACTAGATGGTTACACGTCGCTCATTAAATATTGGCAATCCTCAATTTTTACGGCACCAGAAATGAACTTTTCGAAGTTATTGATAGACCCTTTCATAAGGGGTTAGACATTACTCATTCTGAAACAATCTAGTTGACGAATTGATTAAGCTATCCATAATTTCTATTTAATTTTATATTCAAATTAGTTCTTGAACTAACAGAGAGTTAATAATTTTGAAGATTCAAGTTATTTAACTGTATATTTTTATTTTATTGCTCTCTTTATAATGAACCTTATGTATTTTGACATTTATAAATACTTAGTTATACTTAATTTTGAATAATATTTTCTGATACATGATATGAAGATATTATTCTACTAGAAAAGCAGAAATCCTTTTTATTCGAGTGGTAGTTATAAAAACCCTGATGGTTGCAAAAGCAATAACTGCCAATAAATTCGTATCGTTTTTAGGTCTAATATCATGTACTTTGTTTTTAATGTTCTTCATTTTGCTAGTTCTATATGCTAATAAGAAAAGCTCTACATTTTCATATTAACTTGTAAATTTCAAGATCAAATTCCGAAGTTTATAAGATGACAACAATGGAAGAGCATTATGAAGAGCTTTTTATAACAGAAACAAATCTTGTCAAATATTCCTCTGCATAAGCATTTGGTAATATAAACGGACTCACCAATATCTCTAAGTGCTGAACCATAGCATGTATAACTAAGTGAGAACAAAGAGGCAAGCAAATATTAAAAGTTAAATTATCTACTTAACACATTCACTGACTGAATGACATCTGAAACCTTTGAGTCTGATGTTCAATCTATTTGGGTGAGTGGGTGAGAATTACCAAATATTAGCTAACTAGTGGAATACTTGTGCTTCGCTACGGTGTTTATAACTTACCAGATGCTTCTAAATTGATTAAGTTTATATTGTTATATAGCCATCATTAACCCTCCAGCCGCGGGGAACGCTCATAGCGCGTTTCGCTTATTCTAACGATTCCGCCGGGGCACGCTATCATCATGTAGCTTATAATTTTTATGATATTTAAGCATCGGGAGTCTTAAATTAAATTTTATGTTTGTAGTTTAATTTTTAATTTTCTTTTTACACTCCATTAATACAATTCCTATAACTATTATAAATATGAAAAAATTACCTGCGATTTTATACAAAAAAACAATTGAACAATTGCCCGCAGCTGGAGGGTTAAGTTCAGACACCTTTAAAACTATCGAATATTCTAACCTCCAACTGTTAGCCAAAATCAATTAAGCCTGCCAAATTAACTAAACTATTTGATCAATTACCTGAAACTATTGGGCCAATTGAATCAGCCAAAAAAAGAACTACTACCCAGCAAAAACCAATCATTGAATTTACAAAACAGCCATAGGCCACCAACCACTTATAGAAACCTATGAAACTATTGAATTAAATGAATATGAAAATGCTCAGCCAAATTGCTATATAATTACAATTCGAAATTATAAGTTTTAGATTATATTTAGAACTAATATTAAAATTCATATGATTTTATTAAAAAAGTATATTACTATACCCAAACTTTTTTCAAGTACTTGTACAAAGTTTAGTGCTTTTTGATTTATTTGTTCATAAGATAATATATCCTATATAAATAAACAGAGGATACTTTTTTGAAAGAAAAGTTTAGGCTAATCATTGTTGATACCCAGTTTAGCACAGTTGTTTGTGGGTTTAAAGTTTACCAGAAGATACTAATCGTTTCTTTTTATATTGGTAGATAGCTAACGATAAAATTAAGGAATCAAATTATATTGATTAACTATAAAATTATCAACCACTCAGCCAAAATCAATTAAACTATCGAATTAACTATGACTTCAAATACTTACCTGAAACCATTGAGCCCATCGAATCAACCTAAATCCACCAACCACCCAGCCAAACCCAATTAACTTATCGAATCAACCAATCACTAACTACTTACTAAAACTATCAAGCTTAATAATCAACCTAAAACCACCAACTGCTTGGCAAAACCATTGAAACTATCGAATCAACCAAATACCAAACTGCACAGTTGTAACAATATACCAATTACCATTAAAAATATATACAATTTTCACTTGCAACTTATAAAACTTAATTATTTTACTAAGAAAATAATAGTTTTTAAAAACAGAAACCTTTGAAGGCATGCACACAACTCACCAAAGTTTCATTGCAATTGGTTAGATAGTGTAGGAACACAGAATACAAACATGCAAATATTTATATATATCATAGATAGATTAGAAAAGATAAAAGTTAAAAGTTAAAAGGGTATGTAAAGCTTGGTTTAAACATAATAATCATGGAAAAGTTAAGTATTTACAAAGCTTAGTAATAAACTTTTCTTTCTGCTCAAACTCACCTTTGAGTAAATTTTAACAAAGTTTAATTTACCACTGCCATCTGGTCACATCTATTTCCCAATTGCTGTCCTCAGTTCCACCACCTACTGCCCCAATGTGGGGTAGCGGTGATCCACCCCCTAGCATTTTCTGTCCTGTGGGAAATCATGTTCAGGTGAGATCAAATAGTCTATCTCACTCTTCTGGCCAATTTGTCCCTCCATGGGACTTAGTGCTCCACCTGGCATGCATCCACCCAACCTGCCCCCATCCTCTCACCCTTCCTCACTCCAACATTCAATTTTATCTTCATTTTGACTACAGGTGTTTATTCCCATAGGCCAACAAAGTAATAATTAAAATAGCTACCACTGCCTTTTCACCAGCTGGCTTTATTGATTTCTGCCCTTTTAAAGGTTATTTTGACATTGGTTTTCAAATGGAGGAGGATGTTGCTACAGCAGCAATAACTTCTTTAATTTATAAAAACACCCCTATTCCAACCACCTAAACTTGTCTCCCTTCTGATACCACCCTGATGGTATTATTTGAAAATCTCCCTTCCCATCTCCTATCCCAAATTCTGTATGATACTTTGATGTCAGGGCTTTTGGCCTATGAAACTCAGCCCAACCTTGTCTTCACAGTCCCCTCTAGATGTCATGAATTTTGCTGATAAGAATTAAACTGGGCTCTCAATCAGGGTGTGTGAGCACCCAGTGGAGAGCCCAGAATGCCATTGGCACAGTATTCTGAGCAACTTGTAAGAGTGGAGGTCTATTGGGGATGTGAGAAAAGTAAACGTTCATTATTATACTGAAGGCCCCCAAGGCAAACCAGATGGTTGCAATGGGGCTAACCATGAGTCTTGTAGGAATAACCCCCAAGGGTGGGAGAGGCAGGGAGGATGACAACTTCTCCAGATTTTGCAGTTGCTGGCCTTCAGATTTGAACAAGTCAGCTTGTATGCCAGCGAGGGCAACACAGAGGCTGCTGCATGATCAGAGGTGAGATCAGAGTGGAAATGTGACCTGTGAAGGGAGTTGGGACCAAGTTTCCCCTTGAATAGGGTGCTCCAGACCCCACAGGTGTGCTGAACCATCAGCATCCAGACCAGGTGTGTACCCTGAGTCCATGAGTGGTGGGGAAAGGCCGCTCTGGTGCTGTTCCAACAGGGGATCTGTTTCAGAAAATTCAGCAGTAGAACAGATGGGAGGATTCACATTATGCAGATGTGTATTAATGAATGAGACAGTGGGTTTGTCATCGGAGGCAAGCTGGTTTATTACATTTATGATCCACCACTGCATGGTGGGGTCAAGTGACTGGATAATCCAGTTGGTGAACATTGGGATAAGGACTTGGGTGACATCTTGCTTTGCTAGATTAATTGGTGGAATTTTAAATAGAAAGTAAGGCAGATGGAGGTTGCAGCAAGCTGTACAGGGTAATTGTGGTTTATTGAGCACAAAACATGAAAAGATAAAAGAATGAACTGACAACCGCCTCTAAGCAAGGCAGTTGCCTTAAGTACTAGGTGAATTGCATAGGGGAGGTATTATGAGATTAGTCGTTTGGGGTTTGGCAATGGGATTTAGTTGACTGGCTGGGAGGGGGTGGAGGGAAACTCAAAATCTTGATAATAATTGAAAAGACTTTTGCAAAATTTCCACATTTTTGGGACCAAACCGAGTTAATGGTAATGATCCAGGTCCTAATCATCTGAGTCAGCCAGTTTGCATGATTTGGATTTTCCAGATTTGTACTGGGAGGCATGAGCCACTGGGTTGAGTTGTTCAAGACCTGGTACAAACTCTCAATTGGGCTATTTGCATGATCCAAACTTTGTGGATCCATCCCAGAGAGTTGGGGCAACTGGTCAAGTCGTTTGATGCCTGGTTCAAGCTCTGAGTCATGCCCCAACATGATTTCTGGCACTATCCAGTCCATACTGGCTCCCCCAGACTGGAATTTGCAGACTGAGCTCTGATGTTAGTAGATGTTATTCCCTCAAAATTTTGATATAGTTTGCCTGAGGAGTGGGGGTCCCAGGGGCCTGCCCTTGGCCTCTGGTGTGTGCAATCTCTCTGAAGACCCCCTCTATTAAACTCACCAAAGTTGAGGAGGGGGGAAGGGGTGGGAACGGGTTATCCTTGGGGGGAAGAGCAGTCACCCAGCACTTGTCTACCATGTGTGCCAGCTCACTCAACTGCAACAGCAGGTCCATTTGGGCCTTGGGACCTCTTTTTGTCTGGAAGGGGCATTGCTTCCTATCCATTTGTAGGGGCTGGTCTCCAGGACTTACACTAGGGCTGAGCACCTTGTGGCCCCTTGCGCCACTGCCACTATCATCCCGCACCATCCCACCATCACCCAAAAATTCCCCCATGTGCTCACATTGCTGCAGCACCAGAACATCTCTTTTGGGCATGGGTCAACAATGGTCAACAAATTTTTCCACAATGTTTTGGGTTAGACCACTTTAAGAAATTCTGCCATATTTTGACCCTTCTGCTGTTTCTGACCCCTTGTCAGTGGTATCTAAATGGGGTGTTTTGTTACCCCCTCCCCCAATGCCCTCACTTTCAGGGACAGAGTGTAAGTCCTGGGGAACGTCCTCTGGGCACTGATAGGGCCATTTTCCTGTTCCCAAGTAAGAAGGCACCAAAGAGAATGGCTGTACCCCTTGTTACTCAGAGTGATCTCGCTCACGTGGTAGATGTGCGCTGGGTAACAGATCTCCCACTTCAGATCCCACTTCCAGTACCCACACTTACCTAGGCAGAACTGCTACGGGGAATCAGTGAAATCTGCGCCAAGATCGCTGAAATGAAATTGATCAGAACTAATTTGAGTGGCAATCAGCCTGATGCTCAGATTTCAAATGGTCAAAAAGGTATGAAGACTGATCTATTAGCCAGAATGCCCGACAGTTGCAATTTGGTTAACTTGACAATCAAAAAAGTCACTCCCTCCCAAAATTGTCGGGGATCATCCACAATGGGCAGGTAACAGCATCGGACACCATCAACAAGGGTTTGAAGCTCCCCGCTGGCAAATTGGGCATTGCACCTGATGCAATGCTACTGACCAAATGAACATCTCAGCGACTGAGCATAGGCGGGTTGGACGTCCTAAACCTGTTCCCAACCAAATGGTCCCACCCCTATGTGGGGTGGCCTTGGGGTATTCCTGCTGCTCATCGGGCTAAACACCATCATGTCAACCATCAGAAACACAGTTGAGCCTCAGTTCAGACATTTGAGGTCAAACCAACAGCAACTCAGCCTGCTGCCAAATTCTTTGATAACAGTTCCCAGTTAAATTATCTGTTCCCCATTCCCAAACAATTCGCTGGTTAGGTCAAACTTGTGGGACCTGATCCTAGCTTGTTTTCCCTTAAATTAACTACTATTTAATCAGTCGCATTACACTGAGAAAATTGTTGGTCAATTTTTCTTCTCTAAAATTTTCCATTAAAAACCTCCCCCCAAAAATTTAGTTATCATGTTGAAAAATAAACCTCCTTTTATAATGACACTCACACACCCCTCATGGTTAACGTCCATATTCATCTGGTATTTTATTATGTGCCTGTACAAGATTCTGGATCATTGGCAGTTATTGGTGAATCTCCTTTCCAGTTTCATATCCGTTGTACCAGCAGCAGTGCCTTTGGCATTCTGGTTTGCTGTTTGGGTGCTCTGGCACCTAGGCTGTCAGGCCAGTCTAATTCTAACTTGCTGTTTGCCTGACATAATCTATCAACCATTACTTCTAACCATTTCCGCCTTTCTTGTTGATATTGGCATAGCAATGGCCCCTTCTTTGCAGCTGAATCAGGTTGCAGAGTAAATTTTACCTGTCCATGATAGCCTAGTTCCACTCAAAATGTCAAATCCACACCCCATAGTTGCTGTGGCTATTGTGCCCATGTCAGTAGGATCTGACATCCTGACTTGCAACGAGTTTGCTCCCCACAAAATCCTAGTGGTTTCCCCTGACCCCACTACCATCTCTTCAGTGTCACTGGATTCATCCACAACTACCAATAAAGAGAACTCCGCTTACTTCTTAGTACCCATGAAGATTAGTGTTGGGTCCCATCACGTCTCCTTTGAGGCCCTGGTGGAAACTGGAGCTGCGGGAAATTTTATGAGTGTAGAACTGGCTCAGCAATTGGAACTTGCCCTGGATGCAGGACCATTGGTGATGGCTGCGTCATCAGCCTCCCAAACCTCATACCTGATATGCTGACTGGTCAAATTTTCAATACACCAGTTCAGATTCTGCAATTATTTTTACGCTATGCCAAACTTGGTGTTTCTGGTGATCCTAGGAGTGGGATGATGGCGCCGGCAACATGTCAAGATCCACCTGGAGTCTAACATCCTGTTGCGTGCTAATGATCAACTGGAGGGTAAATTCCCCCTAATTGACACTCTTAAGAAAGCTCAAGGCCACAGTTCTATTACATCCCTCATCTCCCCTACAGGCATACCATCCGATTTTCTAGAAAGTTTAATGCACTATCAAAGCATTTTCAATTCTGTAAAGGAAGATCATTTGCCCCCACACTAAACTTTACTGTGGTTTTTGTACAACGGTGGAGTTGGTGAATATCAACTGCCCGTTGTATCCCCACACAGCAGAGGAGGAGGCTGCCCTCAACAACTTGTTGGATGATATGTTGAAAAAAGGATGGTTGTTCAAGGAAACCTCGCCAGTCACATCTCCCATCGTCTTTGTTAAAAAAGCTGATAGCTCTCTCCGCCCCTGTGTGGACTATGGACACTTAAATAAAATCACAGTTTCTGATCCCTAGCCCCTGCCCTTAGAACAGGCAATAAGCCAAGCAATCACCAAATCTTGGGTGTTTTCTATGCTGGATCTCATTAATGCATTCAATCAGATTCAGGTAATGAAAGGTCAAGAATGGTTTACAGCAATCTGGCTGAAGTGAGGTATTTTCCAATTACGCATGATGCCCTTTGGGATGAAGAATGCTCCCACTACATTTTAACGCATGATTGACAATGTACTGGGTGACCTCCAGTTTACCTGTGCAGTTGCATATATTGATGACATTCTGGTTCACTCCCTGACTCCTGAACAACACGCTACTGACCTGGAAGCAGTTGTGGCCGCCTTGCACAAGGAAGGTTTGTTTGTCAAGCCTTCCAAGTGCAAGTTCTATAAAGAGGAGGTTACCTTTCTTGGGAACCTCATCCTTAAAGATGTTTACGCAATCCCTCCCAATAATTTGGATGCTATCTGGGAATGGCCAACCCCAACTACCCAGAAACAACTACAGAGTTTATCAGGAACTTCATTTTCTTAAAAAAGTTCTCCCCAGCACTTTCCCAGCTTGCTGCCCGCTCCACCCCTTACAGGGAAAAATGTACCACCTCGCTGGATGGCCAAATGCCAACAAGCGTCGAATTGATTAAAGAGGTGTTTGTATCCCCTCCCATCTTGAAACACACCAATCCCATTAAGCCATATATCGTTGCATATGACACTTCATCGGTAGCCATGGGGGCAGTGTTGCTCCAAGAGCACGATGGCTTGGAACACCCAGTCGCCTACTTTTCCCAAAAGTTAACCTCTACGGAGCAGTCTTAGGCTATTTATGATAAGGAGTTAGCAGCCGTTGCATGGGCTTAAACTCATTGGAGGTACCTGTTACAGGGTGCCCAACATGAATTAATGGTTTGCACAGATCACCAGGCCCTTTTGTACTTTCATAAACCCCAAAAATTGGCACATCAGCAAGCCCAAACCTATTAGGACCTGTGCAGTTTTAACTTCAAATACAAATTCATAAAAGGTGCGTACAATGTACTCCCCAATTTTCTCAGCCGCAGCCCCGCCCACTGTTCCATGGATCCAGAGGAAGAAGATCTCATTACTGTGATTCTACCACCCAAATCCTGTAGATTGTCTCTTGTCATTTCTTCCATTGCACTGGATACCGATGCTCCATTAGTTGCTCAGGTCTTAGCCAGTCAAATGACCTGCCCTGAGGGCGTGGAGCTGGTCGAGCAGTTATCTCACCAGAAGCATAAACACTCCCTATACTCATTGATGGAGGGTCTTATTTATTTTTGGTCTTGCGTTTGGGTTCCCCCTTCCTTCTGAACTGAGGTATTCCGCGCACATCACAATCCCCCCACAGTTGGTCATCCTGGTACTAAGAAATGCATCAATTTGATCAAACAGACCTACAATTGGGTGGGTTTGACAAAAGAAGTTCCAATCTGGATCGCTGACTGTGTTTCTTGTGCTCAGGCTAAATCAGACCACTCTGGTAGAAACGGTCTTTTACATCCCTTACAGCAAGCGGAGGGTCCATGGACGTCAGTGTCCATAAACTTTATCATCAAACTCCCCTGCTCTATTGGGTTCACAGCATTGATGGTGGTGGTGGATTGTTTCACAAAATTTTCCCTCTTTATTCCTTGCCATTCCGCGATTACGTTGGAAGAGACTGCACGCCTTTTTGTGCATCACACGTTCTCAATGTTTGGTCTCCCACAGGAGATTATTAGTGACCATGGTTCACAGTTCACGGCGAGTTTTTGGAGTGAACTCCTATCTAACCTTAAAATATCCCCCTGCCATTCTACAGCGTACCATCCACAGTCCAATGGACAGACCAAGCGAGTCAACCAAGTCCTTGAACAATACCTGCATTGCTATGCTGCGGCCGCATAGGACACCTGGGCCAATGACCTTCCCCTCACTCAATTAGCTTATAATAATGGAATGCACGTGTCTATGGGATTTTCGCCCTACAAAGTGACGTTGGGTTATAATCCTTCATTTTTGGTCAGACCTTGCTTGTGGCCTGAGTTCCAAGCTGCCACAGATCACACTGAACATATTAGGTCAACTCAATACCTGATGTGGGAAAACCTCACCAAAGCTATTAATGACTACAAGAGGTTCACAGATCGTAAGCAGCTCCCATATCACAAAATAACAGTGGGCTCCTATGTTATGCTTGGTACCCACCATTTACATATTCAATCGCCTTTTTGTAAATTCGTGAGTAAGCGTTCTGGCCCCCATTTGGTGGAAGAGGTCCTGGGCAATGGTGCATTCCAGTTGAAGCTTCCAGCTCACTGGAAACAGCATCCCATATTCCACATCTCCCAGCTGTCACCTTTCAAGGGTACAGCCCCTGCAGAACCTGAACCAATCATAATTGAGGATGTGGGAGAGGCTGAGGTTGAGAACATCCTGGCATCCTGCAAGTCCCGCCAGTCTATTCAATATCTCGTGGTTTGGAAAGGTTATTAGCTTATGGGAACAGTTAGGTCAAGGCACGTGACTGTGCAAACTATATGGAATTGGTGAAAGCGTTTCACAAAACCCACTCCAATGCTCCCCGCCCTTCCCAAAAAACTGCAATGGTTTTGGCGATTAAGTTACCCAAGGCGCACAAGAATGTGGCTCTCTTGAAGTTTCCCAGTGGTGGGGTCCTTCCCTTGGAAAAAGGTAAGGGTAATGTAAGTCCCAGGGAACGTCCTCTGGGCATTGATTGCTATTTTCCCATTTCCAAGCAAGAAGGCACCAAAGAGGATGGCTGTACCCCTTGTTACTCAGGGCGATCTCGCTCATGTGGTAGATGAGCGCTGGGTAACAGCTCTCCCGCTTCAGATCCTGCTTCCAGTACCCACACTTACCTCAGCAGAACTGCTATGAGGAATCAGTAAAATCTGTGCCAAGATTATTGAAATGGAATTGATCGGAACTAATTTAAGTGCAATCAGCCCAATGCTCAGATTTCAAATGGTTGAAAAGGTATAAAGACTGATCCATCAGCTGGAATGCCCAACAGTTGCAATTTGGTTAACTTGACAATTGAAAAAGTCACTCCCCTCCCAAAGTTGTTGAGGATCATCCCCAACGGGCAGGTAACAGCATTGGACACCATTGATGAGGTTTTGAAGCTCCCCGCTGGCAAATTGGGTGTTGCGCCTGATGCAATGCTACTGACCAAATGAACAGCCAAGCAACTGAGCATGGGTGGGTTGGATGTCCCAAACCTGTTCCCAACCAAATGGGCCCACCCCTATGTGGGGTGGCCTTGGGGGATTCCTGCTGCTCGTCAGGCTAAACGCCGTTGCGTCAACTGTCAAAAATGCAGTTGAGCCTCAGTTTGGATGTTTGAGGTTGAACCAACAGTGGCTCGGACTGCCACCAAATTTTTTGATGTCAGTTCCCAGTTAAATTATCTGTTCCCCATTCCTAAACAATTTGCTGGTTAGGTCAAACTTGCAGGACCCAATCCCAGCTTGTTTCCCCTCTAAATTGACTACTATCTAATCAGTCACATTGCACTGAGAAAATTGTTGGTCAATTTTTCTTCTCTAAAATTTTCCATTAAAAACCTCCCCCCCAAAAAAAAATAGTTTTTATATGTTGAGAATTAAACCGCCTCTTCCGCTGGCACTCTCATACCCCTTGGGGTTAACGGCATTGTTCATCTGGTATTTTATTTTGTGTCTGTACAAAATTCTGGCTCACCGGCAGATATTGGTGAAACTCCTTTCCAGTTTCATATTTGTCATACCAGCAGCAGTGTCTTGGGCATTCTAGTTTGCTGTTTGGGTGCTCTAGCATTTTGGCTGGCAGGCCATTCTAATTCTTAATTGCTGTTCACCTGACACAGAGTGGGAAATCTGCTCCTTCCAAATTTTCCAGCCACATTCACCCACCTTCATTCCAGCCCACCAATCAGAATCAGGATTGGACCACTGTTCACCACCAAACAGCTTCTCATTTTCCACCCACCACCCACCCTTATCCAGCCTTTTCCTGAAAATGTTAACCAAAACCCTTGGGACCTATTGGATGAAGTTGATGAATTAGGTGAAATTGTCATGAATGAGGAGGAAAAATCAGGTAAAAGCCCATGGAGGGCTATGACTTGCCTAAATTTAAATTCTGATTTTGACAATCCTCTCCCACCCAGACATTATTCCCCTAAACCCAATGCCATCCAATTCCAAAGTGACCACCAGCTTGCCTTAGCAGCGGTGGACTCGCCCCATAATCCCCTCCTCAAAGCAACACCAAAATCTGTTAATGAACTCTCATTAAAATTACATTTGCCTAACTTCTCCCAGATTTTTCTGAAGAAGCGCAGGAAGAAATCACCAAGCTGGCCTACACCGCTGCCAACACTGCCGAATATGTTTCTAGCCTTTAACCTTTAGCCCAAAAACTAAGATTACAAAGAAATTCTTGCCAATTTTGCACTACTCCCAGAAGCCCGCCTCCAAGCTGAACATCATCTGGCAGAATATGTAGAAGCTATCCTTTAGACTGATATTTTGGATCTTTATCCTTTAATTAGCACCCTCAATCTTCCCATGCTGATGCTTCAACATCCTTTCTCTTGGCTTATATCCAACTTATCAATCATGTCACTTCTTTTGCTGCTGCTGTGCCTGACGTTGAGCCGCCCAACATCCTCCCTCTCTACCATGGTGGGTTAGCAGTTCTCCACTCCTTGCCTGATTAGAGGTTTTATTTTTGGTTTTGTTTTTTAGCCCATTTTATGGGCTTTATTACTTTGTATCAGTAATGTCTGTCACCTGGTCAGTGTGCCTTGAATAAATTTTAAATTAAAATTCTAAATTCAAAAAAAAGTTTAGTATTATATCAATGCTTTAAATCCATAGTTTGTCATTAAATGCATGAAGTGATAGCCCTGTAGGTAATCAAATGTTTTTAGTAGGAAGGCTAATTATATTAAAGCATTACTACCATTACATTGTGGGATATCTATCTAATTAACATAAACACATTCACTGATGTACTGATTGACTTACTGACATCTGAAACCTTGAGTCTGATAAGTTTAATCTATTTGGGTGAGTGAGTGAGAATTGGCGATATATCAAATCTGAAACCTTTGAGTCTGACAGGTTAAATCTATTTGGGTAAATAGGTGAAAATTGGTGAATATTATTTAATAATTCACCAAATTTCTCACCAGAAGCTAAATGAGTCTGATAATTTTAATCTATTTGGGTAAGTGGGTGAGAATTGGCAAATAAGATCGGATCTAAAATCATTGAGCCTGATGGGTTCAATGTATTTGGGTGAGTGGGTGAGAATTGGTGAATATTATCTAATAATTCACCATATTGCTCACCTAAAACTAAACAAAAATCAATATTAGAGCTTCAAGTAGATTAGGTAAAGTTAGGATAATCAGCTCACCAGCCACAAGGGCAACAGCAAAGCTGTTAGTCCAAGTGGCTCAAAAGTATCGCCGGTATAGCATATAGGCTGTATCAGTGTGAGCTTATAAGTAAACCTAGCAATGTCAGGTAACTCCGCTTGTTTTATATAAAGTTCAGTCTAAAATTTGACAAACACTAAGTTAAATGTAAAATTTAGATCACACTTGTTGTATTGCATATCAAAAACTCAGAATCAAAAATAATTAAAGTTAAAATTTTATTTATTTCTTTAACCTCAAGGAATTTTCAGTGTCATATGCTTTAGATTTAATTATCTTTTTAGAATTTAGATTTTTATTGCTTCATTTTAATTTTTGTAATAGTGGTTGAATGCTCAATTATTAATTCAACATAAATTTCCTATTATATTATGTGGACCAGTTTGAAAATAAACGCTTTTCTCTTATGAAGCTCTATTTAAATTAAAAAAGTGACCAGAACAAGACTAGAGAGAACATCCCACCTGCTAGTGAGCTATTGCGTCTATAGAGCAGCACCTCACAGCTAACCAACCTAGCGCAAGTAGATCCTTTCACCCATCTGTGCCAAGCACAAAGAAATGGACGGCTTATTTATTCCCAATACGCCATAAATTGGAAATTACGCCAAGATGGACAAAGCACCATTTGGATGACTTCCCACTGACACAGGCCGAAGCACAATTGACAACAATAACCGCTTGACCAAAAACAAAATGGGGACAACCCGCCCAATCAAAAAAGCTTGAATAAACTCAAGAACTTAGCAATAAGCACAGTAAAATCAGCTGACTCCACAGGATCAGTTACAGCTACAAATACTACAATCAAAGACACCCTTGGGACAAGTGAAGCAATACCAATAACAGCGGCGTTGGGATATTTCCCACTGACCCTCAACCTGAGGATGATCAGGGTCCTGCATGGGAAAAATTTGCAAAAATCCTGACGAAGTTTTGATGGGATCAGAGTATGAATCTGACTCAACCAGCAAAAGTCAAGGGCCCAAATTGTTGAGGCAACACCAGAAATTTTTTTGGCCAAGTTGAGGAAACTCCCCAATGACATTCAACTTAATTTGCTTGACCAAAACGTCAGGGATCATACCTGACAAAGGCCAGTTGGTGGTGGGGGGGACAAATCCTGACCAAAGTTGAGCAAAAAAACTGAGTGAACCATTAGGGACAATCCCTGACAAATTATAAGGGACAATCTCTGACAAAGCCCAGTTGACAGGGGGGGGCAAAATCAGCCTAAAATGATCAACAAGTCCAAGTGAACCAATGGGGACCATCCTCAACAGGGATAGAGGAGTATCAGGAACCAAATCTAAAGGATTGGATGCCTAAGAAAGTTCATCAAAAAAACTTAAAGGTGCTGCCAGAAGTAGCCAAAACCCTGACTGTGGTCAAGTCATTGACAAGAGCCCTGGTGAAGTATTCACCCATTCATAAGGATATGTTAGCACATTGAGAGTGTCCTCTTGTGATATTAAGCAATGTGAGACACTGCAGTTCCTGTACTTAATGGCAATGCTTTGGATCTCAAAAAACATTACGCCCACCATCACGGCCATCTGGCAGGACCATAGATTCTCTGCCAGGGCTGCCAAGCGCTGGCTCAACACCCAGATATACTTGACATGGTGATGTTTTTCGAAGCATTGCAGATCTAAACTGAGGACGCCTTGGAGTGGATGAAACTCCCTCTCAAACATAAGATAAATGAAGCTGACATTTGGGAAGACTTGAAGCTGGAAGATACAAAAGCATGGATGGTGGCCATAATTGATCTCCTTAACACAATGGAGTACAACAAGGCTGGCATACCAACTAAATTTTCCCAGGGCTTTGGGAACTTGGGTATTAGCCTAACAGAATTAATTGAATATGCAAAACGATTCCCAAACGTTTTGACCGCCCTCAAATGGGCTTGGCATACCATTACAGTCAATACCGCATTGGAATGGTTCAATACCACATTCTCCCCAGAGGAGGCACTGCCATGGATTGCATCTGGTTTCAAGGCTACCAAAGCCTTACACTAGTTGTATACCCATATTCCGCTGGCTACTGCGTCCAAATTGATGAAAGTGGGTTGGACAAAGGAGAAGGCAGTGGAGTGGAGCCCTTTCAGGATTTGTCACTGGGAGAGGCCATCAACTGGTCCGCCAACGGGTTTACCCCATTGAAAATGAAGTATTAGTTCCATGCGGGGTCAATATTGATAAAGTTCAGGAGTGGGAGAATCTGGGAGTGATGGAGCTGATTCACAAAACTCTCCAGGGTCAGGAGTTCCCCATTGCAAGCGGAAACTTTGGTAAGATGTCACCACACTGGCCAAAGCTGCAGACTGGGATGCTTCAGGATTCAACCCCAAGTCAGCTCAACCATAGATGGGACACAAAATACACCACAGGCTGCAGCGGCGATGAGAGGGTTTATGACCCCTGATCTAGGCTTGTAATGGCTTAAAGCGGACATGTGAATCAAAATCATTCATGATTGGAAAAAATCCTTCCCAGAACTGTAGGTAGCTGCTCCATATGCCGCCAAAGGATTTTCCCCATCAGAAGCCTTCCAATGGTGCAAAGCGGGGTACCAGCTGCCATGAGGCATATTTTCATGGATGGCAGATAGGAAGGTTTAACAGTTAAGACTGGTGCAAACATAGTTTGATTATGCTGGAAGCCCTCCAAAAGTGCCTGCACCCAACATGAGGGCTGAAATCCACCCTCCTATGGTACTGAATGTTAGTTTTGCCAACAGATGCCCTCTATTGGCAAAATCTAGAGATTGGTTCCCAAATGGCCAGAAACATCAACTGACAAGGAATTAGAATATGTCAGGTCAAGGCGTTACTTAATCAGTATTCAGCTTCAAAAAATGCTAAGTTGGATAATGAAAGGAAGACCCCTGCTGTGGTACCCAAACTAAACCCAAAATTCAACTTGTATAGCACAGCAGCAGCTCAACTAACCAAAACACATGGAACAGGGTGAAGAACCATATTGAGTACATCTGCCAATTGATTAACTGTGGCTTCACGGACTGCCAGGCGCCCAAATTGTATCTGAAGGACGCAATCTGAATCCACTTGCAGCTGGTGGAGGAGGAGTGGTCTGATCTGATAATATCAATCTATCAAGAGCTTGACAAAGTGCTGTTAGGGGGGACTTCAACCACCACTGGGTATTCATATGGCGCTACATCATCATAGTGATTCCAGGCGAACTAGATTAGAAAAAACTCCTCAAGGTTGGCATTAAATACAAGGGATTTTATCTATGAACAGAACTGACTAGACATGTAAACCAGACCGCACTATGGGTGACATTCCAAAATCAATTAACCAATCAAGAGAGGGAATGGGTGCACAAAACATACTGGATTGGATTATTGTATTATGGAGAAGCACAAAAATTTTGGCAAGCCGGTGGCAATTATATCACAAAGTGCCTTTTCCCTTAAACCGTCAAAGGGCTCTATGAACTGGCATATGGATGAAACTGAATAGTATCGCCCTACCCCAATCCATCCACCTGCCCAGGCTTAGTAGGGTCATATACATTGAGCAAGAGGACGCAAAACAAGTGTGCTGGTTCTGCTATCAGACCGGCCACACAATGGCCCAATGCCACCACCAAACATGGAAGAATCAAATGAATACAACTATGACCCCATTGGTGGGGTCACGAACATTGAGATGAAAACCTTCTTTAGACCAAAGGCCAAGGAGTGGATCCCAAACAACCTAACGGAGGTCGCAGATATGAATCTCCACCAGCAAGAGTTGGACTTCTCCCATAAGGAAGCGTGGGAGTGAGAAGCGGCCAAGTGACCCAAAGTGGACAACAAGCCCTTCATGAAATTAAATACTGAGGCCCAAAAATGGATGAGGGAAAAGTCCCAACTCAATTGCCCCATGTCTATACCAGGATAAATGGTTGATTTAGGAAGAAGAACAATGGCAGAAGGTGAGCTTAAAAAATCCCTAAAATAGGGCGATCAGTGCAAGAAGTGAATAAACTGAACTTAAATCCTGACAAATCAAAAGAAAACATAAAAAGCTCAGAAATTGTTAGAAAATAAACCAGATGAGGATACCAAAAAAACAATTGAGTTGACAAAACTGGCAAATTCAGCTGATCTAAGCCCCAAGAAAACACTAGTTTCACTGATAAGCCTAACAATGGGGTGGAAAACTGATTGATGGTTGAGGGGAAATCCACTGCACCACCAATAGGGACAAAGGTGACCTTTGAACTGGTAATAAAACAATCCCCATTATCCATCAATAGGAATATGGTGATAGAGACTGAATTACCGGTGCACAAAATGCCCATTAACGTTATATCAGTTCTGACAACCAACCTCAAAAGCTGAATAATATCCCACCCACCCTCAGTGACACCAACTGCCTATAACCAAACTTCCGTTTGTGACTCCATGCACAACCAAGATAATAATCTCAAGCTTCATACCCATGGGTTGGGCATTCAGAAATGAAGATTGCGACTACAAATGCTCAGGGGATGGCGAGCATACAAACAAGAAGGCGGAAGATTCATCACTTTAAAACTAATAATAATATAGACTTAATATTAATATTAAAAACAATCAGGAAACCAAAAGGAAATGGTGCCAAACTTAAACCATGATGCGACAAACCACCTGTGGTCCTACCAAATAGCTTGTCAAGCCCTTTGAACGAATCACGTGGCGATCTTCACACTGAAAAAGACAATAGACCTGGTACTTGTGAGGGAAACCTACGCTGGAAGGATCTTAATAGCAACTGCTACAAATAGGGAGAATGACAAAAGCCTTTGAGTGGTAGCTGTCTATGCTTCACCAAAGCCCCACAAAAACTAATTTTTTTGGAACTTTTTAATGGATGTGCCAATTGAGGCAATAATGATTATAGCAGGTGACCTGATCTGTTGGACGAATGAGAGTTGGGATACATTCTTAATGAGTGAAAATCCCAACCGTAAGGCTGATGATATGCTAGAATACCTAGTCAAATTTGGGATGTGCCTCACAATAGATGAGTAGGATGATGAACCAGCCAACCTAAAGAGGTGGTCCTTTGATTCCACCTGATCACCACATATTGGTTCACGCCTGGACTACATAATGGTGTCATCCAATCTCAAACTGCTGGCATCTGACATCGAGGTCAACATAAATGCTGAGAGTGACCATATAATCATCCATGTGGACATTGATCTAGACAAACCCCTAAGATACTGAGAATGGCAGTTAACACTAGCCACATTGAGGGATGAGGAGTGGCGCCGGACAATTGAAGCTGGACTTGATTGATTGGTCTTGTATCTAGACCTCCACCTGGATATAGATCCACTGGAAATGTGGGTCCAAATCAAAGAAAAGATTAAACACAATAGTTTGAATTTTGAAGAAGCAATAATCTACAAACAAACTGACGCCATGAAGCACTTGAAAGATGAACTGAAGAGACAAAAGCTTTCCTGGCAGGACAGCGAAGAATAGTGGAAATAGTAACAAACAACATACAAACAATATTGGGCCTTAATGTCTAAACAGGACTCAGAGTGACGGGTCAATGCTACCTACCAATACCAGAGCCTAGTGGGAACAATGACCAAGGAGGGCCTGGCGCACCTCAAGAAAAAATGAAGTAAGGCTAGGATACTTGAGGTAGAGACTTTAACAGGAGAAGCAACAATGGACCTGAAAGCAAAAAAATGAAAAATTTAAATGATTCTATAGCAAGCTATTCCAACAATAAGAGATGAGTGATACGGTGATAGAAGCCTTAATTGACCTGTCCAAGTTAACACTCAGGGCCTGTAAGCCAGAAGATGTCACTAGCTTGTCCGCCAAGATTTTAATTGATGAAGTCAAACAAGCGCTAAAACAATTGTTGGAGATGAAAGCACCATGCCCCAATAACATGTGCATGGAAGCTTACAGCGCATTCCATGACTGCATTGGGATGAAGATCAAGACCCTCTTCAACTACTGCCTGCAAACTTGATGACAGATCCCTGGAGGCCAGGAGACCTGAATTGTACTCCTGTAAAAAAAGGGAATTAAATGCCAACTCTGGAACTGGCACCTGATTTCTCTATCCAAATCTGACTACAAGATGCTCACACCCATCTTATCAAATTGGCTAATGGCAATGGCACCACGCACACTGCATAAGGCCCAAAACGGGTTTATCAAGAGCCAAAGCATCTAGGACATTATTGGTACAGTCCAAAACATGCTACAAGACACGCGGGGATCTGAACAGAGCTAACTCTTGTTCCTCAACATGGAGAAGGCCTACAATTGGGTAGCGTGGTCCTTCCTTCATGCGGCGCTAAAGGTAATTGGTATTCCCAAATCTTTTAGTTCATGGATACTAATGCTGTACTTTGATTTGATCACTAAAGTAATTGTCACCGATGGCATAACCAACAATATCCCAGTCAGACAGGGTCTCTAACAAGGTGATCTCATGTTACTAATCCTTTTTAATTTTGCAGCAAACATACTATTGGCTGCAGCAAACACAAAGCTCCAGGGCCTAGTCCACCATAACCAAATGCCGCTGAAAATGCTAGCCGTTGTGGTTGATATGGTAGTGGGTATTAGTTCACCAACCAACATTCAGGGCGCCAAGAAGCTCCTGGATCTATACCAGTTAGAATTGAACGTGAAGATCAACTTAGAAAAAACCTCAGTAATGAGGATCAGCGTCTCAAAATTCAGCCCACCAACTAACACAACGCTGATTCAGAACTCACAGATGATCCAATACTTCAAAATACTCTTTACTGAAAAAGGGCCATCTGTACTTAGAAACCAAACAAGAAGTTCTATTAAGTCTGTCATCCTGAATGGCCTGCTGGAAAAATGCAAGGCTATGCCTCAAGAAGAAAGTGTTGGCTGTTAACTTATTCATCTTCTCAAAGCTATGGTATATCACCCACATGCTGACAATGATCCCAAACTTAAAGAAAAAGATCAGGACAATGCTCTGCACTTTCCTATGGATCAAGGCAAAAGTGGCGCCGATAGCCCTAGAGACCCTGTTCAAAACAAAGAGCAAAGGGGGCTTGAGCCTTTTAGATTTAAAATCCCACACTCGGTGGATCTGGGGCAAATTGTTCCTTAGGCTAACACAGATGCACATGCGCTTCCTGACCCTAGCATGGAATGTAACTGGGCTAGAGTTCAGGGCCTTCAAGAGCCAGTCTCCCCATGCTCATTGTGCAAATGGATGGCGGACCACCCACAAATGCCTTTCCAGAAAGGCATCCCATATTACTTGTTTGTGCAATTAAGCAGTGCACCTGGGCCATGGTTGCTCAAAATATTGGATTGGGATATCTTCAAATCCACAGGGATGTTGAAGCTCATAATTCTCAATAATTTCTGCAACGAAATTAGAGGAGCACAATTGAATCGCCCATGAGTATGTCTCCAAGACAATCAAAATTTGCTACAATTTGACCCTAATTAAATATGGGGATCTGCTTTCAAAAATTTGGATGCAACCCACCCGCTCAACCACAAATTCTTAACAACTGGGAAGCTGAAGTCAATGACACTAACTACCAGACAAAGGAATTAATCTCAGGCCTCAATTCCTGACTAGTAATGTCAAAGCAATGGTTAGTCACTTGGCAGATCTTACACCATGCATTTCAATCTTGTAAGCATAGTGGACCAGACTGCCCATGCAAAGACTGCCTGGTATGTGCTGAACTGGAAGCAGATATTGCTCACTGATACTCTAAATGCGCCATGTTCCAAAATAATGGTTGATAATGTGGTACATCCTATTAGGCATAGATTCACCCATGGAGAGGCATCCATCACAGGACCTATCTTTTGCAACAACCCTGAGAACATCTCAGATCCAACTACAAACCTTCCTTTACCATTATTGTATATGAGTAATACACTTGGCTCTTGCTGACAAGAGTTTTGAAAATGAGCGCCCCCAACAAAAGTTTGGTACTGAAGACCATTTAAAATATTTTTAATCAGCTCCATTGGATCTTAAAATTCTTGCGCTTGGTCCCCAGGTGCTATAAAGCCACGTGCTTGGCTTTCCCCACTGTATCGCTCATTGTACACAATGAAGCAATGAATCAACTCGAGATCAAATGTCCTGTAAGCTCATCAAAGCTAGAACTGTGGCCAGAGATGGAAATCGCCAACCAGCAATGGTTGGAGTTGCTAGGAAACTAGTGGCTAAACTTCCTGGCTTTTTAATCTCAGCTAAATTGATTTTATTCAGACCTCCCCTCTTACTTTTTGCTAGAATTTATTTTTTAAACAAAGTATAGAGCTTTATTTTTAAACATGTAACCCAAAATTTGCAATCTATAGTTTTGTTTAAACCAAGGATCATGAATTTATAAAGTTGTCAGTTACGATATTCCATCTGGTATAAATTTTTAGTTTCCTTAAGTCCAAAACTGTGATGCAATGCGATATTCTAAGAATTAAGAGCAGCTGTTTGCTTAAGCTATGTTTATAAAGTTAGAGTTAAACTAACATGTTTAGATTTCTTAAAATATTTAAAAGAAAATTTAGCTAAAAAATTCATGACAATCTGAGCTCCCTGATATTGATTGAATTATGAATTCTTGATAAGTTACAAAAAGTACAATTATTTCCATCAAAAGGCTTATCACCAGTACCATAGAAAAATATAAAAATCTCTAGTATAGACAGTACTATTACTCACAGATCTGAGCTGTAAAAAGTTTTTCTTGGCCAAATTATTTTAAGTATATTCTTTATGTAGCATATTTAAATTTAGTTAGTTTACTTTCATGTCAGCATATCAAAAGCGTGAATTTTTGATGTTGTGTTTTCTGTTTTTTAATTGATGGCAAGTTAGACCAACTATTATATAGCTACAACATCAACTGACATGAGCTTTGTAATATAATAAGCCTTAAGGTTTAAAAATATGACTCTGTATCCAACTAATCTCAAAGCTAACAACTGATCTTGAGCCTGATAATATCAGGGCTAATATAAAGCTAGATATTCGAGGTTATGTGGTTAATAAATACTAAATTAGTACTGGTTAGAAATGAATAAATAAAATCTAGTCTCAATTAGTTCATTCATACTTAATCAATTGTTACATAATTGTTACAAAAGAGATGGTAAGTGCTTATAACTTTTACTAAAGATAACATCTATTGTCAAATAGAAATAACTAACATAAATATAACAGATATCATGTAAAACTTAATGGCATATATTATGGCAAAATTGTCTATGCTTTTATATAAGTTACATAGATGATTTAAGGGCCCTGGCTCCAACTATCAAGCTAGACAGGGTTATGCACCCCTTAAGGACCAAGAAGGGTTTAAACCCTAAGTCCCTGTCCCTTACCCAGATCTCTGACCTAGAGCATACCCTGTATGAGAGATGGGTGGCTGCTGGCACTCCCTGTTTGTCATGTTCCATTCCCCCATCAACCACTCAGCTCAAAGCCACCAAGTTTCAAAATCTACATATTTTATCTATAGAAATATCAAAAAACTTTTCAGACTTGAAAATCTAAAAAACCTCCACAACCAGTGCCTCAAGCCTCTCCCCCAGCAGGTGTGGGATCCACTGACAGATGCCACAAATTTTTTATTAAAGTGAGAGATTTACTTTTTATTAAGATAATAAATAACGCTTTGTTAAAGCTTTTATGTTTTTTATTGTTTAAGCGGGGAAAAACCAAGAAAGGCCCTTTTCTCAATACTAGTATTTCCTATTTAACTAGTTCAAATTTTGAGACCATGGGTATTTGAGGCTAAAGTATATTAAGCTGAGTCATCCAAATTAGGGAATATAGGCTTTTGGCCTATCAGATTGAAGATAATTTTTTTGAGGCAAAACCAACCCATGTGGTAACAATTTGATAAATTGTATCCAATCACCAGCGAGTAAAATCTTCTCACCTCAGAGGTGGTCAGATTCATGTGGTAATGATTTGTTAATTTTTACCCTATCATCGTCAAGTAAAATCTTCTCACCTCAGAGGTGGTCAGATTTATGTAGTAACAAACACTTCAAATTTGGCCAAGAAGTCAGAGAATTCCTATTATCAGTTCTTACCTTATTAAGCCAATTTTGGTTATAATCCATATTTTTCTGATAGTTAGGATTCCACCAAGAATCCGCCAAGGTCTTTTCGCCATTGGTACTCATATTGTTGATAACCAAAATATTATTCAAAGATTGGGCAGGAGATGGGCCAATCATGGTAGCAGATTTGGGAGCACTTGTACCTCCAACATTCTTTATCATAAGTTGAAAAGGGAATGTCTGACAGTGGGCATTACAATCAGGAGCCAACCTAAAAAGGAAAAATTCACTTATCAAGACAAATCTAGACAGGAAGTTAAAAGAAAAAGGCTGAAAATGGGGATCAAACTTGACATACAATTCCAAGATAAAAACCAAATTTAGACATTTATAATTTGGAAATAATGACTCAAGAATATCTTGGAAGAGTTGGCCAATATTATCAAAGGAAAATTATTGTTCAGAACTTTTAAAGCATCTGAAATCAGACATCATTCCCTGCTACTGTAGTCAGCTTAGTATCCTCTCTCCTCCCAGCCCAGCCATAACCCAGCAGCTTACCTATGGTAGAGTGTTGGGTTATTTTCTAATCTTCCATGATAATATTATTAAATAAAAAAGTTATTATTTTTTATTTATCTTAATCAAACTTTATAAAAAACTCTGTGGTTCCTGTTCTTCCAAGTAGACACCAACCAAGGGTCATGCTTAATGGCCTCAATGATAAAAGTACCATAAGATGCTAACTCAAACACAACTATTGGAAGCTGCAACACTGCAATAAAGGGACTCCTCTCCAATCTCATTCATCTAATTCTGATGAGGTGCAATTGAGTAGTCTGTGCCTGCTGTTATGGCTGCTGAAGAACCCACATTCAGAGGTTAGTGTTTCTTAGTGCTTACTTATCCTTACAAATGTTATCTTTTGTATTAGTTTTGTAAGTCTGGGGGAGCTCCCTCCATTTGGACAAGGTGGCGTTCCCATTCCCATCCTAAAAAAGAGTTTAAGAAGGCCAGCTGCCCCACTCATCTCCCAGGGTGACCTCGCCCATGTGGTGGATGAGCAATGGGCAACAGCTTACCCTTTAAGGACCCTACCATCTGTCCCAGCACTAACTTTTGATGAATTGATACTGTGAATTAAGGAATCAGTGTTAAGCTATTGGAGAGTCAGCATTCTCATGGGATAAAGGTTCAAATGAGGTTGAGGGAAATATTTTTTGGCATCAAGGACCAAGAGCATTAAATCATTGAGAACAAGGCCCAACGGACTTGTACCTTTGATGAAGAAATCATCTAATGTCAAAAACTTTGAGGAAACTCGTCAATGGCATCAGGCCACTGGGAAGTGTTGCCGCCAGTTTGAAATCCTCCATGAAAGCATCAAAATCCTAATACAATGAATCCCGGCTTGTCAAAGGGATGACAAAGCAACTGGGTGCAGGCAGGATGGGCGCAACAAACCCGTTCTCAACTTCTTGGGACTGCCCCTACATGGGGTGGCCTTAGGTAGCTCCCATTGCCCATTGGGTGAGACGCCATAGCACTAATCATTGGAACTGCGGTAAATCTACAATTCAGGCATCTGTGGACAAACTGAAAGCACTCAACCTGACATCGATGAATCCCCCCCCTTGGGTTGGGACCATCTAGTACTAAAAAAAAAAAAAAAAGCACTCAACCTGCCACTTTTTTTTTAAAATAAAGTTTAAAATAAGTTTGTTTTCTCACCCTTCGCTCAAAGTTTGTCTGGTTAGGTCAAACCTTGAGGGCCCCAATCTTGTGCTTTCTTAAGCTATTCCCCAAATTGATCATCTAGTAAGCAGTCATAACACACTGAAGAAATTGAAGGTCAATTTTTATTTATTATTCAATAAAAATTCCCACACCAAATTTAATTTTTAAGAGGAATTTAAACCACCCAATCCAATCACACTCTTCCTAACACACAGACCCACGGGCCCTAGGGGCTGTGATAGCCTTGTTTGTTTTCAGGTGCTATTTACAGTTTTGGCCTATTGACGCTGCAGGTTAAATCTATCCTAGAATCTTCAACGTTGGTCAAGCAGCAGCTCCCATGGCATTTGGGCTCGCCTTCGAAGTGTTTTTGCATCCAAACTGGCAGGCTGGTCTAAACTTTATCTGCCGCTATCATGAAATAATTGATCGTCCATTGTTTCTCACCAATTACGCCCTTTTTTTCAAGATGGGCGCAGCAATGGTCATCTTCTACCAGATAAATATGCAGTTGTATCCTGCTTTTTGTTGTTTGTCTGACCAATCACCAATTGTTTGTGCTTCTCCCAGATGGCTTTGGAAAGTTTCTCTATGGCTGCACTGCCCCAGTACCCTCAACTTTTTACTTGATCCACCCTCAAAACGGGATCTTCATGATTGAAGCTGCTGACTTAGCCTCAGTTTCCAATACCAGCATAAAATCAGTATCTGTATTAGTTCCGAGGCCCAATGCTGCCCTTGCACCTATGTTAGTTTTCTCTAGCACACCTGGTTATAAATCTCTGGCAGACCAGCCTGGAGAGAAAGTAATCCAACCCACTTTCCACATCAATTTTGCTTCAAACATAAAACTTGTTATTCCCCCTGAACTTGATGCAATCTCTTCTTTATCAGCTGAAATGACCGCAACTTCCAATAAACAGAATTTAACTTACTTTAATTACTAATGAAATTAGTATTTGGGCACACCAGGTGCCTTTTGAGGCCTTAGTTGACACAGGAGCGCAGGTAACTTCATTTTTATGGAGTTGTCCTAGAAGCTCAATCTAGACTTGGACCTGGAGCCAGCGGTGTCAGTTGCATTATTGGCCGCTCTACCCTCCTTCAGAGTATGGCGTCCCGTACCTTTCTCAGTCCACCAGTTTAGTTTCTGCAATCAATTCTCGCAATGCACAACCTCATGTTTCAAGTAATTTTGGGTGTGGGTTGGTGGCGTCAGCAGCATGTGAGAATCCACCTGGAGACAGACATGCTGTCCTTCTCCAACAATCAGGTGGAGGGCGAGTTAACACTTTATAGACACCCTCATTAAAGCTTGTGGCTGTGGGTCAGTTACATCCCTTGTCTCTCTTGTAGATCTCCCACTGGACCTTCTAGCTGTGTTGACGGGATATCAGATAATATTTGATTCCAAAAAGGCTAACCGCCTCCCCCACATACAAAATATGACTTGAGTTTTCATATAACGGTAGGGGTGGTGAACATAAAATGCCCATTGTAGCCAAGTACAGTTGAGATGGAGGCTGCCATAATGCATGGTTAGATGACATGCTCAAGAAGGGTTGGTTGTTAAAAGAGAAATCCACTATTTCTCTCCCATCGTCTTTTCCCAGGAAGGCAGATCTTTCTCTTCATCCCTTTATGGATTATGGCCACCTGAACAATATTAATGTACATGACACCTACCCACAGCCATTAGAACAGACAATCAGCCAAGCGATTTCCAAGTCACGCATGTTCTCAAAACTTAATCTTGTTAATGCCTTTAATCAAATCCAGGTGACGGAAGGTCAGGAATGGCCTACCGCTATCTGAACAAAAAGGGGCAGCTTATAATTTCAAGTAATGCCTTTTGGGCTAAAAAATGAATCAGCCACGTTCCAGAAAATGATTGATAGTGTGCTGGGTGATCTACAGTTCACCTGCGCGGTTGCATATATCAATAATATCCTGTACACTCTCCCTCTCCCAGACAACATGTGAAGGACTTGTAGGTGGTAGTGGCTTTCTTGCATAAGATGGTTCTTGTAAGTCTGGGGGAGCGTCCCCTCTGATTAGACCAGGAGGTGTTCCCATTCTCCACTAAAAGGGTCCTAAGAGGGCAGCTAACCCTCTCATCATGCAGGGTGATCTCGCCTATGTGGTAGATGAGCGTTGGGTTACAGCCATCCCTCTGAAGGTTCCACCACCCGTCCCCCCCAATTTCTTCTTTTAAATTAGTTTAACGAATTTAGGAAATTTGTGCTAAAATATATAAAAACCTTAAACCCACAACAATGAGGCCCAAAGGGCGCTCATGTTCAGGTAATAAAGTATCAAGGGTCAAATCCTCAGCTACACTCACCAGTCTCATTGAGCCACTGGAAAATGATGTTGTCAGTTTGAAACAAGCTTTAAAAACATTTGGAACAAAGCCTACGGGCGTGTACCTGTAAAAAAGAATGTGTCCAGTAATGATTCCCCAATAAAACTCACAATTGGCATTGAGTCATTGGAAAACATTGTTGTCAGTTCAAAATGCCTCCAAAACTTCATAAACAAATCCTGATGAGTTTTTACCCTTTAAAATGAATATGCTTTATAACAGATCTTTGGAAAAACTCGCAATGGCGTTGGGTCATCGTTGAAAGTCGCCTCCAGCTCAGAACCCTACCCTCTCATATCAGGATTGTTGTTTGATAAATCTTTCTTAGCCATATGGATGCTAAAGTGACTGGGTCCAGTGTGTTGGATATCCCAAACCCAACCCCAACCTTTTGGGAACGCCCCTATGTGGAGTGGCCCTGGGAGGTTTCTGTTGACCATTGGGTGAGATGCTGTTTCACTAAACATCAAAAAAGTGGTAAAGCGCAATTCAGGCATCTGAGGATGAATATGTAGTGATTATCTCACCACCAACTCTTTTGACGTAATTCTAATTAAGTTCATTTTCATTCCTGCTTGCTCAAAGTTCGCCAGTTTAGGTTAAATCTTGAGGGCCCTATTCAGAGCTTTTATAAGCTAATCCCTAAAATCAATTGTCTATTTAATCGGTTGCAGCACACTAAGGAAATTGACAATTGATTCTCTATTTTACATTTCCAATAAAATCCCATCTTCTGAATCCAATCATATTATGAAAACCACCTTTCCCAACCCAATATCCCAAAAACCCACGGACAATGGGGTCATGTTTGCCTGGTTCATCACTAGGTTTAAATTCTAAACTATGGCCCATGGGTGCTTGTTGGCAAAATTTGTTCCCGTTCTCATAACAGTCACTCAAACAGCAGTGCCTCTGGAATTTTGCTTTTCATTTTAGTGCTTTAGCATCCAGAATTTCAGGACAGTCTAAATTTATCTTGCTGCTTATATGACATAATCAACTGTACATTATTTTTGGCCATTTCCACACTCTTTGTCAAGTTTGGCGCAGCAGTGGTTATCTTCTATCAGATGAGTAGGTTGTGAAGGAGTTTTACTATGGCCAAACTGCCCTAGTGTATCCAACATTTACTCAGCTCACCCTCCAAAATGGGATTTTCATGTTAGGAGCTGCTGAGGTGGCCTTGGTTTCAAATCCCAGCTCCAAACCAGTATCTGCATTGATTTCAAAAGTCGCCAAGGCCCCTGCATCTGTGTTAGTATATTATGGCACTCCGACTTATGAAGCATCTGCCCCTATCACCAACTTTTTATCTTCCACAAATCTATTTGCAATCACTTCCCTCTCAATGGACTCAACCATAGCTGCCAATAATCAGAAATCCGCCTACTTTATATTTTTCAATGAAAATTAGTATTGGATCACACTAGGTGTCTTTTGAGGACTTAGTTTACAAAGAAGCAGCAGGTAACTTCATGAGTATGGAGTTGTACTTGAGGCTGAATATTGACCTGTAGTTGGGTCCTAAGGTGATGTTTTCCTCGTCGGCCTCTAATCCATCTTATAAAGTTTGACGCCCTGTGCCTTTCTCTATCCATCAGTTTAGCTTTTGCAACTGCTTCTCAGGTATGCTCAACCTTGTGTTCCCAGTAATTTTGGGGGTGGATTGGTGGCGTTGGCAGAATGTGAAGGTCCACCTAGAGATAAACATGCTGTCTTTCTCCAACAATCAGGTGGAAGGCGAGTTTCCAATAGTGGATACCCTCAATAAACCTTATGGTCAAAGTTTGATTACAACCCTTGTTTCCCTCGTTGGGCTTCCACCAGATTTTCCCACTGAATTGATGAAATATCTGAGCATTTTTGATTCCACCAAGACTAATCACCTTCCCCCTCATAAAAATTTGACTTGGGGTTTCAGACATTGGTACAGGTAGTTAACATAAACTGCCCACTGTACCCGCATACTGTGGAGAATGAGGTTGCACTAAACTCATGATTGGATGACATGCTTAAGAAGGGTTGACTTTCAAAGAAACTTCCCAGGTTGCCTCAACCATTGTCTTTGCCAAGAAGCTGATGGTTCCCTTCATCCCTAGGTGGATTACGGTCACCTAAATAAGATCACAGTACATGACCCCTACCCATTGCCGTAGGAGCAGACAATTAACCAAGCAATTGCCAAATTATATGTGTTATCCAAACTAGAATTTTTTTGCCTTTAATCAAATCCAGGTGACGGAAGGTCAGGAATGGCTTAACGCTATCTGAACAAAAATGGGCATCTTACAACTTCAAGTGATGCCTTTTGGGCTAAAGAATGCACCAGCCACGTTCAGAGAATGATTTATAGTGTGCTGGGTGATCTACAGTTCACTTGCGCGGTTGCTTATATTAATGTTCTTGGTACACTCCCCTACTCCAAACAACATGCAAAGGACTTGGAAGCGGCAGTGGCAGCCTTATATCTGGAGGGCCTATTCGTCAGGCCTTCAAAATGCAACTTTTATCAGGAGGAAGTCACCCTCTTGGGCAATCTCATCTTAAAGGATGGGTATACTATTCCCCCCAACAAGTTGGACACCATCTGTGAGTGGCTGACTTGACAACCCAAAAGAAATTGAGAAGCTTCTTGGACCTAATAATTTTCTAAAAAAAGTTTTCCCCTGCCCTATTCCAGTTAGCTTCCCCTACTTTATCCACTCATGGGCAAGAATGACCCTTTCATTGGACACATGATCGCCAGCAGGCATTCAAGTCAATTAAAGAGATGTTTTTGTCACCCCCATACCTAAAACATCTGGACCCCCCACAAACCCGATGTCATAGCATGTGATGCGTCATCTACTGCGGTTAAAGCTATATTGCTTCAGGAGCACAATGAGTTGGAACACCCAGTTGCCTACTTTTACTAAAAGTTCTCTCCTACAGAACAGTCCTGGGCCATCTACAATAAGGAGCTGGCAGATGTGGCGTGGGACTTGACCACTGGAGGTATCTTTTGCAGGGCTCTCAGAACAAGTTACAGTGCAAACAGATCATCAAGCCATCATTTACTTCTGCAAACCATAGAAGTTGGCACACCTGCAGGCTTGAACATAATGAATTTGTATATCTTTAACTTAAAATTTGACTTTGTGAAAGGAGCGTTAATTGTTCTTCCTGAATTCTTAATTCATAACCCCGCACACTGCCCTGTAGACTTAAATGAGACAGATTTGGTCACTGCATCCCTCCCACCCAAATCTTATCCATTGTACCTACCATGGTTTTGACAGTGGACTTAGCTCCAGACGCACCCTAAACTCCCAAGTTTTGGCAGCGCAAACATCCTGTGCAGAAGAAGTGGACCTTTTGGAGTGTTTGTACCTCCCTGAGTCAAAACATTACTTGTATTCTATGGCTGAGGGTCTCATTAAATTTTGGTTAAGGATTTGAGTTTCTCCCCTCCTTTGAGCCAAAGTGATTCAGGCTCACCACAATCCTCCAGCAGCTGGACATACTTGGAATAAGAAGTGCCTCGACTTGATCAAGTGTACCTATAATTGGGCAGGCTTGTCCAAAGATGTTGTCATGGATTTCAGATTGCGTAACTTGTGCGTAGGCCAAGATGGACCTGTCTGGCAAGAATTGTCTTCTGTATCCTTTACAACAGGCAGAGGGTCCATGGACATCAGTGTCCGAAAAATTTATTATCAAAATTCCCTGTTCCAATGGTTTTACAGCAGTAATGGTGGTTGTCAATCGCTTCACAAAAATTTTCCCTTTTTATCTCTTGTTCCTCCACTATCACTTCTGAGGAAACTTCTCGCCTTTTCATGCGCCATGTGTTCTTAATGTTTGTCCTCCCACAGGAGTTTGTCAGTGGCTGTGGGCCACAGTTCACAGCACAATTCTGAAATAAGCTCTTGGCAATCTTGAAAATTACACCCTGCTGCTCCACCACGTACCACCCTCAGTATGATGGCCAAACTGAACGTGTCAATCATATTCTTAAACAGTACCTTCGCTGCTATGCGGCTGCTGCTCAGAATACCTGGGCTATTGATCTTCCCCTAACTCAGTTTGCATATAATAATGGAACGCACACCTCCACTGAATTCTCCCCTTTATAAAGTGACCTTGGGGTACAACCCCTCATTCTCAGTTTGCCCATGCCTTCAACCAGAGGTACTTGCCGCCGCTATCATGCCCAACATATCCAGACAACTCAGTCATTAGTTCAGGAGCGCCTCACTAAGGCAATAAGCGACTACAAGCAGTTTGAAGATCAGAAGAAGCTTTCAGATCATGAAATCAAGGTGGTTCACATGTCATGCTCGACATGCAACATCAACGGATGCAGGAGCTCTTGCATTAGTTTGCAAGAAAATGCTCGTGTCCCCACTTGTTGGAGGAATATTTGGGTAATGGAGCTTTCCAATTGAAGTTGCCACTTCAATGGAAGCAACACCCAGTCTTCCATGTGTCTCAGTTATCCACGTTCAAGAGGGTAATTCCCTTGTATCCAGAGCTTATTGTGATCAAGGATGCAGACGAGGGTGAAGCTGAGGGCGTTTTGGCTTCCTTTAAATCTCAGTGTCAGTTCAATATCTCATCAAAAGGAAAGGATATACAGCCTATGAGAACAGTTGGGTCAGAGCCCACGATTGCGCAACATACTCAGATCTGGTAAAGGCTTACCATGCCTCCCACCCATAAGCTCCTCGTCCTCCTTCAAAGATTGCTGCTTTGATGGCGATCAAATTACCTAAAGCCCACAAAAATGTGTCTCTTATGCAATTTCCTAGTGGTGTCACCCACTTTTGCAAAAGGGAAGGGTAATGTAAGTTTAGTGGAGCGTCCCCTCTGCTTAGACCAGGCGGTGTTCCCATTCCCCAATAATAAAGGGTCCTAAAAGGGCAGCTGTCCATCTCATCAAGCAGGGTGATTTCGCCCATGTGGTAGACAAGCATTGGGTAACAGCCATCCCTTTTGAAGATTCCACCGCCTGTCTCTACAATTTCTTCTGCTAATTTAGTATGGCATCTTTGAGGAAATTTGTGATGAAACATTCAAAAACCTAAACTCACAATAATGAGGCCTGAAGGGCACGCACACTCAGGTAATGGAGTATCAAGGGTTGAATCCTCAGCCACACTCACCAGCGGCATTGAGACATTGGAAAATGATGTTGTCAGATCAAAACCCGCTAAAAACATCAGGAATAAATGCTGACGGGAAAGTACCTGCCAAAAAGAATGTATCCAGTAACAAATCCCCCAGAAAAACTCACCAATGGCATCGAGTCATTAAAAATTGTCATTTACTTGAAATCTGCCTCCCTAAATTTAGAAACAAAGCATGAGGAGCTTGTAACCTCTAAGATAAATGTGTCTTACATTATATCTTTAACAAAACTCGCCAATGGCGTCAGGTCATTGTTGAAAGTTGCCTCCAGCTCATAATCCTCTCCTTTCATATCAGGATTGTTGTTTATTAAATCTTTCTTAGCCAAACGGACGCCAAAGTGACTGGGTGCATGTGGGTTGGTATCCCAAATCCATTACCAACCTCTTGGGACCACCCCTATGTGGAGTGGCCCTGGGGGGTTCCGTTGCCCATCAAGTGAGATGCCATCACACCAAACATCAAAAAAGTGGTAAAGCGCAATTCAGGCGTCTGAGGATGAATATGTAGTGATTATCTCACCACCAACTCTTTTGATGTAATTCTAACTAGGTTCATTTTCATTCCTGCTTGCTCAAAGTTCGCCAGGTTAGGTCAAATCTTGAGATCCTAATCCTGAGCTTTTCTAAGCTATTCCATAAAATTAATTGTCTATTAAATCGGTTTGTAGCACACTGAGGAAATTGACAATTGATTCTCTATTTTAATTTCTAAAAACTCGTTTTCTGAATTCAATCTTATTATGAAATTTAAACCACCTTTCTGACCCATTTTTTTTCAAAAACCCAAAAACCTGGGGCCATGTTTGTCTGGTTAGTCACTAGGTTTAAATTCTCAACTATGGCCCATGGGCACTTGTTGGCAAATTTTTTCCCGTTATCATAACAGTCACTCAAGCAGCAGTGTCTCTGGCATTTGGGCTTGTCATTTTAGTGCTTCGGCATCCAGACTTGCAGGCCAGTCTAAATTTATCTTTCTGTTTCCATGACAGTATGTTTGTCAAGACATCAGAATGTGAATTTATTAGGAGTAAGTCGCATTCTTGGGTAACTTTGTCTTAAATATGGGTATGCTATTCCAACCAGCAAACTGGACGCCATCTGCAAATGGCAACTCCAAAAATTCAAAAGCAATTGAGAAGCTTCTTGGGCACTATTATATTACTAAAAAATTCTTTCTTGCACTACCTCAGTTAGCTGCCCCACTACATCCGCTTATAGGCAAGCACATTCCCTTTTGATGGACGCCCAAGTGACAGCTGGCATTCAATTAAATTAAGGAGGTGTTTCTGCTGCACCCCATCCTTAAGCTCGCGGATCCCTCCAAACCCTATATCATAGCATGTGATGCATCTTCTGCCGCAGTAGGGGCTGTCTTTCTCCAAGAGAATGATGGGTTGGAACACCTGGTCACTTTATTGTTCCCGCATTTTCTCTCCCACTTAGAAATTTTGGGCCATATATGTCAAGGAGCTGGAAGCCGTGGCATGGGCCTTGACCCACTGGCGGTATCAATTGCAGGGCGCTCAGCATGATTTGACTGTGAAAATGGATTACCAAGCTCTTCTTTATCCACAAAAGCCACAGAAGTTGGCACACTGACAGGCCCAAACCTGCTGGTGGGATTTTTGCAGTTTTAACTTCAAATACATGTTTATGAAAGGAGTGTTAAATGTCCTTCTCAATTGTCTGAGCCACAATCCCACTCTTTACCCAGCTGATTTAGATAAGGCTGATCTTTTCACGGTCATTCCCAACACTCAAATTTTGGCCATTGTCCTGCCCACGGTTTTGGAAGCAGATTTAGCTCCATACGCGCCTTTGGTTTCTCAGGTCTTAGTAGCACAGACAGCATGTGCAGAAGGGGTGGAACCTTTGGAGCGGTTGTCCATAATTTCCTCCAAGCATTCTCTCTATTCTCTGGATGAGGGACTCATCCAATTTAGGTTGCAGGTGTGGGTCCAACCCTACTCTGAGCCAAAGTAATTCAGGCTTATCACAATCCTCCCGCAGTTGGTTACTCAGGGAATAAGAAATTCATTGATTTAGTCTAGCATACCTATAATTGGCTGGGCTTGTCAAAGGATGTCCTGGCATGGATCACAGACTGTGTAACTTGCGAATGGGGCAAATCAGACTGGTCTGGTAGTAATAGTCTCTTACACCCCTTGCAGCAGGCAGAAGGGCCATGGACATTGGTGCCCTGGAATTTATGGTTGAGATTATCATCTACAAAGGGTTTACAGTGGTTATGGTGGTCATAGACCGCCTCACTAAGTTTTTCTTGTTTATCCCATGCTCTTCCTCCATTACTTCTGAGAAAACTGCCCGCCTGCTTGTGCGTCGTGTGTTTTCAATGTTTGGGCTCCTTCAAGAGCTATTAGCAACCACAGGACCCAATTTATGGCGCAGTTTTGGAACTAGCTCTTGGAGATTTTGGAGATTACGCCCTGTTTCTCCACTGCGTACCATCTACAGCTGGATGGCCAAACTGAACGGGTCAATCATATTTTGAACAGTATCTGCAGTGATATATTGCAGCCGCTCAGGATACCTAGGCTGATGACCTTTATCTCAGTTTGCATATAATAATGGAATGCATGCATCTAGTGGCTTTTCCCGTATGAAGCAACCTTGGGGCATAATCCATCATTTTTGGTTAGCTTGTGTCTTTTCCCAGAGGTACCAGCTGCAGCTGATCACTCTCAGCACATTCAGACCACACAGTCCCTGGTTCAGGAGCATTTAACTAAAGACATAATTGATTACAAACGGTTTGCAGATCAGAAGCGGCTCCTGGGTTACAAAATAAAGGTGGGATCACATGTCATGTCAACATGCACCACTTACAGATGCAGGTGCCCTCGTGCAAGTTTGCAAGTAAATGCTCAGGTCCCATTTGGTGGAAGAAGACTTAGAAAATGGCGCCTTCCGTTTAAAAATTGCCGCCCCACTGAAAGCAACATCTTGTATTCCAAGTTTCTCAGCTGCCCCTTATTTCAAGGGAGCAATTACATTTTTACCAGAGCTTATTGTTATTGAGGGTGCAAAGGAAGCTAAAGTTGAGGGTATCCTGACTTCCCTCCAATTACACCATTCAGTATAATATTTAGTCGAATAAAAAGGCTATTTGGCCTATAAGAATAGCTGGGCTGGCACGCAGGACTGTGCCAACTGCTCAGAGCTTGTTGAGGCTTTCCATGCCAACCACCCATATTCTCCTCATCCTCCCCCACAAATGCTATACTAATGGCAATCAAGTTGCCAAAGACCCATAAAGATTGTGGCCCTCGCTCAATCATCTGAATGGTGGCGCTCCCCCTTTGAAAAATGGGGAGAGCAATGTAAGTCCAGGGGAACGCTCACTCCACTTGGACCAGCTGGCGTTACCATTCCCTTAAAAAATGGTCTGAGAAGGCCAGCTATCCCTCTCATTTCCTAGGGCGACATTGCCTATATGGTGGATGAGTGATGGGTAACAGCTTACCCTTTAAGGATCCCTCCATCCATCCCAGTATTAACTTTGGATGAATTGATGATACAAATTAAGGGAAATTGTGTTGAGCTATCAGAAAGTCAGCATTATAATGGAATGAAAGGATTAAATGAGGTTGAGGGCAATGAGTTTTTGGAATCAAGGACCAAGAGCACCAAATCATTAGGAACAAGGCCTAACGTGCATGTATGTTCAATGAAGAAAGCACCTAATGTCAAATCTTTGGGGAAACTTTCTAATGGCATTAGGCATTGGGAAATGTTACTGCCAGTTTAAAATCCTCCTCAAAACATCACAATTTTTATGCAATGAATCTCACATGGTCAAATGGATGCCAAAGCAACTGGGTGCAGGCAGGTTGGGCGCCCCAAACCCGTTTCAAACTCTTGGGACTGCCCCTACATGGGGTGACCTTAGGTAGCTCCTGTTGCCCATTAGTGAGACGATGTCACATTAATTGTTGAAACTGGGTAAATCTGCAATTTGGGCATCCGTGGACAAACTGACAGCAACTAAGCTTGCCATTAATTCTTTCAAAGGCAGTTCAAAATAAATTTATTTTCTCCCCTGGCTCAAAGTTTGCCAGGTTAATCAAATCATGGGGCCCTGATCGCGCGCTTTCCTAAGCTATTCTCCAAATAAACGATCTATCTAAGCAGTCAAAAACACACTGAAGAAATTGGCAGTCTTTTATCTGTTTTAAAATTCATTAAAAATTTTTGCGCACTAAATTCAAATTTTTCATGATGAACATCAACCACCCAATATGATCCCACTCTTCCCAACAACCAGACCTATGGGCCCCGGGGCTGCAACATCCTGGTTCATTGTTGGGTTGCTATTTACAGTTTTGGCCTAGTAACACTTTCTGGTTAAATCTCTCCAAGAACCTTTTAACGTCATTCAAGCAGCAGCGCCACTAACATTTGAGCTCGCCTTTTTGGGTGTTTTTGCATCCAGACTGGCAGGCTTATCTAAACTATATCTGCCGCTATCATGACAGATTCATATTTTGCTTTGAAATAGTAAATTTGTTTGAAAGATCCAAAATCTGAATTACATTGTCATTAGATACTAAAATGATAATTTAAGTAATGTTAAAATTGGTGCAGGGTATTGTATCTCAGGTGCTTAGGTGGTTACACACAAAAAGATTAGGTAATATTTGATGGCAGTACCATGGAAAATGTGTTTACAAAAGAAAACCTTATCAGCAATAAAATTAAAAAAACTTTCTGTAGTGTAAGTACTTCCAGGGGATACCAGCTCACTAAAGTTAACTTGCTAGTAGGCTGGGTCCAGCTACCTTAAAATAGATCCCCTTACAGATGGCAAACCCACTTAGTTATGCCCTTCTTGTCAGGAAGACAGAAAGTTAATTCTAGACTGGACTGCCAATCTAAGTGCTGAAGCAGTCAAATGACAAGCGCAAATGCCAGAGGCACTTCTGCTTGAAAGACTGTTATTAAAACGGGAACAAATTTTTCCAACAAGTGCCCATGAACCATAGTTGTGTATATGAAACTAGTGATGAACCAGGAAAACACGGCCCTGGGGACTAGGGTTTTTGGGATAATTGGGTCAGAATGGGTGGTTTAAATTCTATTATAAGATTAGGTTCAGTGAACAGGTTTTATTGAAAAAGTAAAAACAGAGAATTAACCATAAATTCCCTTAGTGTGCTATGACTGATTATATAGATGATTGGATTTAGGGAATAGCTTAGAAAAGCTCAGGATCAGGGCCCTCAAAGCTTGATTTACCTGATGAACTTCGAGTGAGAGGGTAATAAAAATAAACCTAATTAGAATTGACATCAAAAGAGTCGGCGGTGGGTTAAGTTGCTGCCAATTTGGCCTCAGATGCTCAAATTGCAACTTTACCATCTTTTTGATGGTTATCATGATGTATTCTTGTCCAAAGAGCAATGGGAACCTCCCAGTGCCACTCCACATAATGACGGTTCCAAGAGGTTGGGAATGGGTTTTGTATACCTAACCCACCCGCACCCTGTCACTATAGTGCCATTTTGGATAAGTGAGTTTTTTTGAATGATGATCCTGATATGAGAGGGGTGGTTTCGAGTTGGCGACAACTTTCAATGATGACCTGACGCCATCAACAAACTTTGCTAAATATCCAACATTAGGTATACTTGTCTTTTAAGGTGCAAGCCTATTGGGCTTTGTTTTCAAAGTTTGAAGGCAGATTTAAAATTGACATCCATATTTCACAGTGACCCAATGCTATTAGTAAATTTTACAGTGTATATGATCTGGAATGCATTCATTTTGGCAGGTAACGCCCGTCAGGCTCTGTTTCCAATGTTTCTAGAGGGTTTTGATCTGACAACATCATTTCCCAATAGCATGATGCCACTGGCGATTGTGGCTGAGGATTCAACCCTTGATACTCCAATTTCTAAATGTGAGCATCCGTCAGGCTTTGTTGCCATGTGTTTAAGGCTTATGGATATCTCAACGCAAATTTACTCAATTTGTACACTAATTTTGGAGAAGAAATTGTGGGGACAAGCGGCTTAATCTTCAGAGGGATGGCTGTTAATAACGCTCATCTACCACATGGGCGAGATCACCCTGTGTGATGAGAGGTACAGCTGCCTTCTTAGGACCCTTTTGGAGGGGAATGAGAACACTGCCCAGTCTAGGAAGAGGGGACGCTCCCCCAGACTTACATTACCCTTCCCTTTTGCTAAAGGGAGGGCATCAACATCGGGGAATTGCGTGAGAGCCATGTCATGGTTAAATGACTTGATAGTAGGTACCAGCTCCAAGGATAAGGCTGGGTGTCAGGATTCCCAGATAATTAAACTTCAGGCCCTCCCTGACCTCAAGCACACCTTAGACCAACGCTGGGTACAAGCCAAATATTCCCAGTTGGTACTAGTGAGGTGCAAAGCGCCCAGGCCCTTGTATCAGCCCAGGCATTAAAACGGACGAGCTATTTAATTATTGAAGATGGCTTGTCAGTTTGACTAGGGAACGGGGTTTGATATCCATTCTAGTTATGAAATTATGCATTCAGGTAGAGTACAAATTCAATTGATTACTAGATTAAAGATGGGTTTGGTGTATTATACCAATTCAGATAGAAGTGTTTTTTTATTGGATTGTCAAGGCTTGTGCCCACTTCCGCAAACCCAGAGTTACCCTGAAGATGTTCAAAATTGTTTTTTTGTGACCAACGTATCTCATTGGTCGACTTTTCTCAATAAACTTCCCCACTTTATTTACGTTTTAATATGGTTCCTTGGGCAAACCTGAGTGTGGACCTATTTGAGAAGGTCTTTAACTATGTTGACCACTACATAATATCACAAGTAACAAATGTTTTGGGTGTACCTTTGGGCCGCTCAGGTTTCCTCCAGATTGAGACACCCAAGCCTCCTAGAACCGATTTACATTTTATTATGGACTCCCCTTTGGGGTTCCACGCAAGTTTTTTATTTCTTGTTACATGATATTGTACGCCACGCTTTACACCTTGCCTTGGATCCCTTCTGTAATGGCACCATTTGTGGTGCCTTATTTCCCATTCTTTTGATGGCTAGTTCCCTAGAAGTGCGGGTTTGCTTCCCACACCACCTTTTTGGAAATGAGAGAGTTACAGAAACTTTCTTGACATTAATAAACCAACCATTTTATTATATGTGCATTATAATTATCTGTGTGGGACTTTCTTTATGTATCAACTGGGTGCGCTGGCCGTTTGTCACCACCACAATGGTGCTCACCACAGTTTTCTCATTTGGTTTCTGTTTTGGTGCGTCTTGGCGTTATTCTCGCAACTACAAACTTGGAAGTGGCCACCCTTCCTGCTTGTACCTGGTGGTTTTGACCTTTGTGATCCTGTTGTCACAATTCCCCACCTTTCTCCTGAGATTTGCTTAGAAATTCAACAGGCCTTGGCTTCCCTTGCGTTGAAAGCTTCTTTAGAAAATAACAATTTATCTGGTTCACATCCGCTTTTGCGTGGAGTGGATCGGTTGTATTAGCTGTCTCCAGACGCAGCTGACTGGTTTTTTGTGGTGTTCCGCATGCATCCACACTTGTGGCAATCAGTGGAAGGCTTGGAGCGTGTCTTGGAGCAGAGTCACCCTAATGAAGCATCCATCCATTCCTTCTATGAGTTCTTTTCGCTGCATCAAGCAGGTCAGATGGTGATTTTTATATTTAAATGAATTCTGTGAAAAAGCCCAGGCTTTACCTATGCCCGACATAGTTAAAACATCATTTTTCTGATCTACCTTAGACCTATCTGTGCAAAACTCCCCGATTTGGCAGTTGCCCCCTTCCGACTTCATTCATCTCATTGAAGCTCTTTGTGGTGGTTTCCCCGCCCCAACCCAGAAGGGGCATGGTAATTTGGACGTCATGGTCTCATCCAAATTGGACTTATAAATATGGAAGCCAAAAAGTTGCGCATGTCTCTAAAAATGAAGAAATCTTATCCTTCTAAACCTTTGAGTTCCGCTGATTTTTAAGCTGAACAGGGGTCTAGCCCCAGATCTAAATTAAATGTTTCAGACTTTTCTGCTGAGATGAAATCACCTGCAGCTGCCCCTATAAATAACGCATCTTCAACTTGTATATTTCCTTGAATTGTGAAGCGCTCGACTGATTCCCTTCCTGTTTTGGTGGATGTCAAGCGTCTGGGTGAGTCTAGATCCAAACTTAACCAAAAATGGAACGAGGATAATGGGTTTTCTTCGCGCTGCATTTCTGCGGTGAAAGCCAAAGCATCAATCATGGGCTTGGGGGTGATGGCCCTGGATAATAATGAACACCGGACCCTCAGAGCAGGTATGGGGTCAATGGAGCCTGAAAACGCATTTTATAATGCTAACATTATATCACAAAATGAGCCGTTTATTTGCTCTTACCGCTTAGATGAGGACCATATTTCTATATATCAGATTACCCCCTGAGAACCTTCGTTTGACCTCCACCATGATCCATGGCACTTATGATTTGGAAAAAGAACTTCATCCTAAATATGATAAAGTATATACACCTACAGAGCATGGGGTGGGATATGTGGACTCAGTAATAAGAGTGGCCAACTATCCCTCTCCCTTCTATGATTCCAAAACAATTTGAAGGCTTGCTCAAGCCAGGGGAAGAATTTTCAGGTGAGGTGGTGGCGTTTTCTGCTTTAAATAAATCCCATTCTAGATACTTTATATCGACCGCTACCCTTACATCCCCTTTGGGGAAGTTCAGCATAATTATTTTTTAGATACAGGTGCCTCTGAAAGTTTTTATGGACCAAGACCTTGCTGACTACCTTGAGTTGAGTTACTCACCAGGTGGTATGGTTAGAGGCGGGGCTTCTCAAAGTATCCCCATGCTTAAAATCATGGGGTTAGTGGACTACCAGGTGGGCACTTATTTCCTGTCTGACCACTTTCAAGCTATCAAAAATATATTGAGCCCTATTATTTTTGGTGTAGAGTGGTGGAGAAGGTTTGACGCCAGGACTAATTTGAAAGCTAAACACCCTATCCTTGTCCTTGATAAATGGTCACAAGTTGATTGTTCCTTTGGCTGATGCCCACTTTCAGGGCAAATTACCTCACTGGCTCAATGTTCACACCCTTAATCTTGCCCCTTCGCTGAAGCCCTCGGTGGAGGTTCCCTTACCATCCTGTTTGAAGGGGCTGGAATCGTCATTTGATGCAGCTTCAGCTAACGTACTACCTGATTATTCCGAGTTTGTTTGCGAGTTCAAGCTCACTGTGGATCTAGTGCATATATTGACTATTTGTTTATATGAGGATGGCTGACCAGGGGACAGACACATCCAATATGTAGGAGAAAAGAAGAGGCGGAGAAAAAAGAAGCGGGAAAAGAGAGAAAATCAATTAAAGATAACTCAGAATATGACATGGCACACTTTGGTGTGGCTGGGGCCACGGGTGGTGGGTGATTAGACCTTAGGTGGTATGGCGACCCTGGCTAGTAGGGTGTACCGCCTATGGAGACTGTGAGGTTTTTGGTGTCATATTGGAGGAACCAGATTGGAATCCATGTTCCCATCCGTTTCTTCCATTTGTGTTGGAGTGAGCCGAACAGCCAGGCTTGGAACTGGTCAGCCAAATGGTTGTGGAACCTTACGATGGTTTGGTTAAGGTTGTGGAAGACCCCATTGAATGCGTCGAGGGTAATTGTGTGAATAGACCATATTGCAATGCACACAATTAGGGCCCTCAGTGTCTGGGGGATAGGTGAGGTCATGTTGAGTGCCATGATATCACGGGACAGTCAGAATTTGGTTGTGGGTGGTTGTTGAAACAAGTGCATCACGTTGGCCCAGATATGCGCAGATGGCGGGCACTCTTCTAGGCGGTGTGCTAGTGTGTTGGGTCCGCCACAGATGGCGCATGTCTTGAACATTGAGAACGTACGGTCAGCTGTTCTGTATGTGCGGCGCATGTATCGCTACATTGTAGAGCACACTTGTGGGGATAGGAGGGGACAGGTGACGATGTTCCACACCTGTTTTTGGGTTTGTAGATCATATGGGATGACTTGGTGGTCCAGGTAGTCGATCCTGGACAGAGGGAAGGATGGTAATGGGTGGGCGCATTAGATACTGTTTGTCCTCTGTGGAGTTGCACATATCCAGTTTGAGGGTGGGTGTCTTCAGATTGGTGTGCATATGCGAAACTCCAATTTCCTTGTCTTAGGTTGTATAGGATATGTTTGAAATACCGGTTGGTGTTATGTGGTCCAGTGGCATTTGGGTGTGTTACAAGGTACTTCATCAAGGTCTTCAGGTTGGAAGGGGACCTCAGATGTAGTGCCCTTGCAAAATTGGTTTGGGCTGCCTTGGCCCAGTGGGGGATGGTAGGTTGGGTGACGTCGTGGAGGCTATCCATGAGCCTAGGATTTGCGTAGCTCTTTCCACGAAGTTGAGCAGCCCCATCCCTCCTTTCTTCCGTGGGCTGTACATGGTCTCCAGCCTGATAGGTGCACGGTATCCTGACCATAGCCAGTTATGCAGGAGCTTGTAGACTGCGTCGGTGAAGTTGGCGGAGAAAGGGATCGCATGGGCAGCAAACCATAGCTTTGATAGGATCAGGAGTTGGCTAATACAACTCTTCCAGTTAGCCTGCCTTTATTCCTTTGCATACATGTCATTCTTTTTGTGATGTTGTCCAATATGTTGGTTTCTATGGTGTCAAGAGCATATCCACCAGCTTCTAGCCATATGCCCAGATGACGGACTGGGTCAGTGGCGGGGTGGGGTGCAAAAGGGTAAGCACAGTGGTTTTATTGGCTTGGGTCTTTGTTGTGTGGTTAGGTATGTGGTTGGTTGGTTTCTGTGGTGGTGTGGGGGTGGGGCCCAGTTTGAGCTGAATTTGACCATTACAATTACCTCTGTTTTCTGTTTGTTAAGCATGGCATTACTCAATGATTCATATTGGTGAATGATGCGCTCAATCGTCCTGGCATCCATATTGCCTGAGACTCCAACAACGCAGTCATCAACGAAAGCGAGCATTTTGGTTGGTGGTTGTCCCTCCAACCTGATTCCGGTGAGCTTTGAGTTTGCAATGCGGAGAAGGGGGTCAAGGGTGAAGTTGTGTAATAGGGGGCTAAGTGGGTCACCTTGTTTGAGGCCTCTTTGGGGGTGATGGTGTTGGTTAGGAAGCCTGGGCCTCTGATTGCAAACTTGGCTGAGCGCTTTAGGAGGAGCGCCCAGTTTATAAAGCAGGGTGTTAGGTTGAAGGCCTTCAGACATTGTTCTAGGTATCCCCAGTGTACTTGGTCATATGCTTTATTTTGGTCCAGGAAAGCAAGGGCGCCTGTGGGGTTAGCTTGGCAGATATTGGCAATTGTATGGATGTTATCCCAAATTGAGCGGTTTGGGATGAATCCAAATTGATGGTGTGAGAGGGTTGTCTGGGCAATGTAACCCAAACGTTTGGCTAAAATTTTTTGTTAGTATTTTTGTATTGGTATTGGTGAGAGCAATTGGGCGCCAATTGTTCAGATCTGCTTGGTCTCCTTTTTTGAAAAGTGTGACCACGTATGCATCTTGGCCGCCAGGTAGAAGGGATGTGTCTTCTAGGCACTTGTTCATAGTTGCCAGTAGTATTGGTGCGATATGTTTAAAATATTTTTTGAAAAATTCATATGGAAGGCCATCAGGCCCAGGGCACTTGTTGCATGGGGTTGATCTTATTATTTCCCATAGTTCATCTTTAATTATGGGTGCTGCAAGGTCTGGTTGGCCAACTATAGTATCAATATTAGCGGATGATAGAAATTTTTTAATATTTTAGGTGATGTAAAATCCGCCATGTACAGGTCAGTGTAAAATCGGTGTAATTCAGCTGATATTTCTGATGGTGTAGATGCCATTGTGTCATCTGCTCAGTGGACCTGTGTGCAGGTTGCCAATGTTAAAATTGGTTTAAAATGGCGGAAAAATTAAGCCAGAAAATTTTTCTGGATAAAATGTATTTTAATTTATAGCATATTTTGGTGTAATGCTGGTGTTTTCTAAATAGGGAGTTTATCTGTGTTGATAGTTGAAACCACAGGCGGCCCCATTGGGGGGTGTATCCCTCACTAGGTGTACTATTTTCTAGGTGTTGAAGCTGTCTGATAGCCTTGTTGATTGTTGCGGACATCGCAGCTGTTTTTCTGGAATTTAGGTGGCAAGCTTTCTTAGTTGCACGAGCCTTGAAAGTTTCCCATTTGGCAATACAATTTCCATCAGGTGATTGTCTTTTTTTAGTACTAGATGGTCATCAGGTGATTGTCTTTCTTGCCATGTTGTTAGCACCATCTCGATCCAGAGTTTAAGTTCTGGAAGGTGAATGGTGCTCAGGTGAACTCTGTGCCAGGTGGGCAGTTTTTTGTATTTTTCTGAGGATGATAGCATTATCAAGACCATCCGATGGTCAGAGAAAGGGATAATTGTTGTTGTAAAGTTTGATACTCAGTGCCAGAAGTCTATAGGGGCGAGCATCAGGTCAATCCGGGTCATTGAAACCAGCTGGTTATTGTTGTGTTGGGGTCTTGTCATGTTGGCCAGGGTGGGGGCTTGTTTGGGGATGGTGTCATATATGCCCAGTGTTGCTTTTAGTATGCGTAGTTCCGTGTGGTCACAGGGTATAGCCCTAGACTTGGGCCAGCAGTCAGTATTAGTGTTTAGCCAGCAGTTGAAATCCCCCGCAAAAAATGTTGCCTCAGGGAATGGGATTGATAGGATATCAGATAGTAATTTTTGGCGGTCATTCAGATTATTTGGGGCATATACACACACCATGGTGAAATTTTCTCCATTCCATTAGAGGTCCTCTAGGAGTATCCATCCCTCCAGGTGAGATGCTGTGTTTTGGATTTTTACTGGAGGGTTACAGTTTGTTTAAATTACCATCCCACAATGGTATGTCCAAAAGGATTTGGCTGGAAGGAGCATGGTTGACCATGACTCCTCCTCCCCCGGTGGACAGTGGGGTTCTTGGATGGCCAAGATATCCACGGGGATATTGCGCAGGAAAGCCATTTTTTGGCCCAGGATGTGGGGGCCTTGGCTCCTGCGATGTTGAGCGTCCCTATGTTGATTGTGGTAGTCCCCACATCAGGAACGCTGGGGTGACCCACTGAGGTCACCCAGTTCCTCCTTGCGAGTCATACTGCGAGTGTGAGGTTGATTAGCTATATTGTTATCATTGTGTTGATTGGCAATTTTGGAGCTGGCATTATTCGGTTTTTTCTGGCTTGGATTACTCCTTATGTTTTGGGTTTGGCGTGTGTTGGCTTGTTCCCTATTGGAAGAATTTTTTTTGCTGCTTACCTGTGAGTTTGATGGGTGGGAGTTGTGGGTTGGGGTGGTTGGTTCCTGTACATAGGTGTTCTCACATTGTGATTGGCTGAAGTTGTCTTCCATGTCATCGTTGAATATATATGATTGGTTGGGAGGATTTTCAGTGGTGCAATGTGGATATACACCCGCTTGGTTGAGTGTGTTTGATTGGTTGTGTCCAACGGTTTCTTCATTTTGGTTGTTTTGGGTTTTATGTGTTTGGTCTGATTGGTTGTTCCGCTGTGCTGCCATGGCATCCACTTGAATCTGTTCTGGGGAAATCGTGGTGCAAGCTTGGGTCTTGGCGGAACTCGCGGCCTGCTTGCGGGCAGTCTGTGCATGACGTCAGTCTTTGTGCGAGATGGGCTCAACTAAGGCAATATTGGCTCTTTCACCCCAATAGAAGGCGAAAGTAAAGTCTTTGATTTTCCCAAAAGTTGGGCTTGTTTCATCCATATTGTCTTCGCATAATTCCGGTGCTTCAATCCTGCATTTGACGGGGCAGCCATGGTCCTTGTGGCCTATTGCTGAGCAGAATTCGCAAATGGGTGGGGTGTGCTCTGGTGTGATACAGAAGGGGCGGGATATGCTGCCATCGGGGAGGTTGATGGTCGCTGTGCAGGGAATTAGGGTGATGTCCTTGGCCACATCTTGGTCGGATTCAATAATAGCAATTGCCTTTCCTGTGCACAGGTGGGGCAGGAGGGGAAATTTTTCGAATTCACATTGTTTGATTACTCCATAGCCTTCAAGGCCCCCGCAGAGTTTGTCCGCAAGGACATCATGGTGCACGGTGCTCAGAAGTCAGTCAAATACAATGAAAAAGTTGTTTGCCTCATTTCATCGTGTGCGCACCATGTGGATAATTATGTCTTCATTGTTGGTTTTATAAAAAAATTAATTTTTGCTGCTTCTGCCACTCCTTCTGCGGACATGAACCTGACGTCCACCCATCCTCTATGTAAATTTTTGTAATTTACCGAGATGGTGTTTGGGAAGGTCGCGGAGAAGGCCTCCCCCATTTTTTCCCATGACTTGAGGGAAGTATCACTGACCATGATTCTGAGGCCATGTTCGAGGGAGGATAAGGGTTGAGAGTGTTCAATTTTGGTATATGCACCCATTTTTGCAGGAATTGCAAAACTCTGGGTGTGGCGTTGTGCTCACCCTTTTTGGTGGGTGGGTGTGTCAATGTTCCACTGGGGCGTTTTCCCCCAGCGGGTTGGAAGGGCTTCAGGCCTTTCATGCTGGCCACTTTTGCCCAACTGGTGTTGTTGCGGATAAATTTGCTCATATTCCAGGTTGATTGTCAATCTTGGAGAAATTGCGTAGAATCGTGTTATTATTAAAACTGATAATAATGGGAAAGAAAATCTTTTATCTAGTGCATATATCTTCCCCCATTTATCCATTGACTGTCTGGGAAGAAGAGGATTTGGATATGTGGGTGAAGGAGCAGTTAGCTAAAGGTGCGATTTTTCAGCTTACCTCCCCTGTCTGCTCCCTGCTTCTCTTTGTGGAGAAGGTCAAAGGAGCTTTACGCCCTTGTGTTGATTATAGGAATTTAAACAATGTTACTGTACCAGACCTCCATCCCATCCCTTTAAATTCACAGATTGCGCGTTATGTAGAGAAGGCTAAAGTCTTCTCAAAGCTAACTTGCCTTAACGCGTTCAATCAGATCCAGATAAAGAAGGGACAGGAGTGGTTAACTGAATTCCATACCAGAAAAGGAATTTTCCAGTTTTGGGTCATGCCCTTTGGGCTTAAGAATGCCCCTGCCATCTTTCAATGCCGCATTGATACTGCGTTGGGGGACTTGTTTGGGGTATGCACGGTTGTCTACATGGACAATATCCTGGTGTTTTACCCTAATCATGAGTCACATGCAGTACACCTTTGGCAGATGGTGGAGAGGTTAAGGGCAGCCCACCTTACGCTAAAGATCAGCAAATGTGAATTCTTCAAGTCCCAGGTTACTTTTCTGGGAAACGTCATGTTTGAACAAGGACATATGATAACTCCAGACAAGGAGAAGGCAATTGATGAGTGGCCCACCCCCACGTCAGTAAAGGAATTGAGAAGTTTTTTTAGGATGTGTACGTTCCTCAAGAAGTTCACACCCAATTTTTCTAAGGTAGCAACACCCTTATATAGGGCTAGTGGTGCAAAGGTGTTCCAGTGGTCCTCCGTTTTGGAGGATGCTTTCCGAGCAGTGAAGTACACCCGGTTGTCCACGTCCATCCTTCACCATGTTGACCCTGAATAGGAGGTTCATTGTGTCTACTGATGCTTCCAACTTTACCATAGTAGTTGCCTTGTTACAAGTAGGCGAAGACGGGATAGAGCATCTGGTAGGATATTTTTCTAGGAAAATGTCTCTGCCTGAGTTGAATTAAGTCGTTTATGACAAGGAGTTACTAGCAGTGGTGGAGGCGCAGCTTTATTGGCGTCACCACTTGCATGGCTCTTCTCAACCTTTCCGCATATGTACAGATCACCATGACTTACTGTATTACCATGCACCTCATGTCTTGACCCCACGGCAAACCTGCAGGCATGAGACCCTGGCCCAATTTGCATATTCCTATGAGTTTACTAAAGTCAAGGAGAATGGTTTGGAGGATGCTTTGAGCTGCAACCATGCTTTGGCTCCCGATTTGAAGGAGGTAGAAGTTCATAAAACTCTGTTGATGATTCCGCCAGGTAAGATTTTGTCTCAACTTCCCAATTCCACGGCCAACAGCCCAGAGCTTGCACCTCTGGAAAATTCAGAGGAATACAGTATGTTCAGAAAGGTAGCTCTTTCTCAGACGTTATCAGCTGAATATACTATGGTCCTTGCTAAGAGCGCTCTGAATCAGTAGGATTTATTAAGGGTTTATCATGTAAAGGATGAGATGGCGTGGTTTCAGGGGCGCCTTTGGGTTCCTGCTGGACCACTGCACCTGGAAATCATCCAGGACCATCATAACAGATTCACCGTTGGTCATACTGGAAAAGCAAAGACTTTGGAGTTAATACAACGCACCTACAATTGGAAGGGCTTGCCTGCTCAGGTGGGACATTATTGTAAAGAGTGCCTGATATGAAATCAAATGAAACCCAATTGTCAACCATTAGCGGGTCTGTTGGTGCCAGTACAAAAGGCGGAAGGCCCCTGGACCTCCCTATCAGTGGATTTCATTGTGGAATTACCCGTTTCTGATGGTTATGATGCCATCATGGTGGTGGTGGACCGCTTTACAAACTTCGCCCACATTATTCCCTGCAGAATGACAATAACCATAGATGGGATGGCTAGGATCTTTGTCATTCATGTGTTTGCGCTTCATGAGGTTCCCCAAGAAATCATTAGTGACCGGAGACCCCAGTTTACCTCTGTCTTTTGGGAAGAGTTGTTTAAGACTCTTCAGATTTTCCCCTGCCGTTCAACTGCCTATCACCCCCAATCAAATGGGCAGACTAAACGAGTGAACCAGTGCTTGTAACAGTTTCTGCGGTCTTACACCGCCGCAGATCATTCAGATTGGTTTTCTCACCTTCCCATGACCCAATTTAGCTACAACAACACTTTGCATTCTTCAATCAGTTGTTCCCCTTTTTCGCCAACCATGGTCTTAACCACATCTTTAACATGGAGCCCAGCTGTGAATCCAAAGTCGAAGCAGTTGTGGACTTTGCTAAGACTATCAAAAGGTCCACCAGGGGGTTTTTATGACTTTGGAGGCGGCAATGCAAGTATATAAGGAGTACACCAATGTTAAGAGATGAGTGGGTCCAGCTTACAAGAAAGGAGATCTCGTGATTCTTGATGATCGTAACATCCCTATCAAGCAGCTATGCAAAAAGCTGGGACCAAAGAGGATTGGTCGTTACCGCGTTGTTAGAAAGGTGGGCCATGCCTCATAACCGTTTGATCTTCCCTCTTCGTTTCAGATTTTATCTGTATTTCATGAGAGCAAATTGACGTTGTTTGATGGCCCCCACATGAGACTCCTGAGGCCTATCATGTAGATGGGGTACCAGAGTGGGAAGTAGAGGAAAAATTAGCCTCCCATCATGTTAAAAGAAGGCTCGAGTACCTGGTATCCTGAAAGGGTTTCAACACTGCAGAGAACAGTTGGGTACCAGAACGTTACTGTGTGCATGCCCAAGACCTGATCAAAGAATTCCATCATCGTTTTTGAGGCTTCAGGATCAAAGTCCAAGCCAGCCGTTGTTTCTATGAAGTTGTTTCCCACATATAAAACTTCTCCTTAGCAAATGCCCATGGAGGGGGTGGAGCCCAAGAAGGAGGAGAGGGTAATGTCATTGTTGAATGACTTGATAGTAGGTACCAACTCCAAGGATAAGGATGGGCAGCAGGAGGCCCAGAAGGTGAAACTTCAGGCCCTCCCTGACCTCAAGCACACCTTAGACCAACGCTGGGTACAAGCCAAATATGCACAGGTTGGTACTAGTGAGGTGCAAAACGCCCAGCCCTTGTATCAGCCCAGGCATTAAACCGGACGAGATATTTAATTATTGAAGACAGTTTGATTCAGTTGATTGGGGAATGGGGGTTTGAAACCCGTTCCAGTTACAAAATTATGCATTTGGGTAGAGTACAACTTCAAGTAATTACTTGAGTGAAGATGGTTTCAGTTTATTCTACCAATTTAGATGGAAGTGTTTGCCTATTAGAGCGTCAAGGCTTGTGCCCACTTCCGCAAACCCAGAGTTACCCTGAAGATGTTCAAAATTGTTTTTTTGTGACCAACGTTCCTCATTGGTCGACTTTTCTCAATAAACTTCCCCACTTTATTTACGTTTTAATATGGTTCCTTGGACGAACCTGGGTGTGGACCTATTTGAGGAGGTCTCCAACTATGTTGGCCACTACATAATATCACAAGTAACAAATGTTTTGGGTGTACCTTTGGGCCGCTCAGGTTTCCTCCATATTGAGGCATCCAAGCCTCCTAGCACCGATTTACGTTTTATTATGGACTCCCCTTTGGGGTCCACACAAGTTTTGTTATTTCTCGCTTACCTGATATTGTACTTCACGCTTTACACCCTTGCCTTGGATCCCTTCTGTACTGGCACCATTTGTGGCGTCTTGTTTCCCATTGTTTTGATGGCTAGTTCCCTAGCAGTGTGGTTTTTCTTCCCACACCACCTTGCTGGGAATGAAAGAGTTGCAAACCCTCTTGACAAGCCACACTTTTGTGGGCTTTAAATAATTTAATCACCATCAAAGCAACAATCTTTGGGGGAGGACAAGGAGCTTTTGGGTGGGAGACATGGTAAGCCTCTAATAGCTCTGAGCATTTCGCGCAATCGTGGGCTCTGACCCAACTGTTCCCATAGGCTGGATAGTCTTTCCACGTGATGAGATATTGAACTGACACTGAGATTTAAAAGAAGCCAAGGTGCCCTCTGCTTCACCCTCCTCCAAATCATTGATCACAATAGGCTCTGGATCCAAGGGAATTGCCCTCTGGAATGGAGATAACTGAGACACATGGAAGACTTAGTGTTGCTTCCAGTGAGGTAGCAACTTCAACCGTCAAGTGCCATTACCCAAATATTCCTCCAACAAGTGGGGACATGAGCATTTTCTTGCAAACTTTTGTGAGGGTACCTGCATCCACAAGTGTCATATGTCAAGCATGACATGTGAACCAACCTTGATAGTGTGAGCTGGGAGCCACATTCAATCTGCAAACCGCTTGTAGTCACATATTGCCTTAGTGAGATGCTCCCAAACTAAGGACTTTGTTGTCTGAATATGTTGGAAATGATCAGCGGTGGCTGGTACCTCTGGGTGAAGGAATGGGCCAACTGAGAATGAGGGGTTGTAGCCCAAGGTCGCTTCATATGGGGAAAATCTAGTAGATGCATGCGTTTCATTTATTTTTATGCAAACTGAGCGAGGGGAAGATCAATAGCCCAGGTATTCTGAGCAGCAGCCGCGTAGCAGCGAAGGTACTGTTCAAGGATATAATTGACACGTTCAGTTTGGTCATCAGACTGGGGGTGGTACGTGGTGGAGCAGCAGGGTGTAATTTTCAAGATTGCCAAGAGCTTATTTCAGAATTGTGCTGTGAACTGTGGCCCACAGCCACTGACAAACTCCTGTGGGAGGACGAACGTTAAGAACACATGGCGCATGAAAAGGCGAGATTTTTCCTCAGAAGTGATAGTATAGAACAAGAGATAAAAAGGGAAATTTTTGAAGCAATTGACAACCATCATTACTGCTGTAAACCCATTAGAATTGGGAAGTTCAATGATGAAGTCCACGGACACTGATATCTATGGACCCACTGCCTTTGTAGAAGATGAAAAAGGCCATTCTTGCCTGACCAATCTGATTTGGCAGATGCACAAGTTACTCAATCTGAAATCCATGCCAGGTATCTTTTAACAAGCCCGCCCAATTATAGGTGCACACAATTAAGTCAAGGCACTTCTTATTTCCTGTATGGCCAACTGTGGGAGGATCATGGTGGGCCTGAATCACTTCAGCTCGAAGGAGGGAAGGTACCCAAATCCTCAACAAAAATTTAATGAGCCTTCAGCCAGAGAATACAAAGAATGTTTTGTTACAGGGAGGGACAACCGCTCCAAAAGATCTTCCCCTTTCGAATATGCCATTTGCGCTGTCAAGACATGGGAGATAAGGGGTGCATCCAGAGCTAAGTCTACTGATAAAACCACAGGGGGGACAATGGATAAGATTTGGGTGGGAGGAATGATGGACAGACCGCCTATTCTGCACCTACTGGGCAATGTGCAGGGTTAAACTTAAGTCGAAAAGAACGTTCAACGCTCTTTTCAAAAACTCATATTTGAATTTAAAGCTGCAAAAATCCTGGTAGGTTTGAGCTTGCCGGTGTGCTAACTTCTGTGGTTCACAGAAGTGAAGGAGGGCTTGATGATACGTTCACAATGTTAACTCATGTTGAGCGCCCTGCAAAAGATACCACCAGTGCGTCAGTACACACGCCATGGCTGCCAACTCATTATTGTAGATGGCCCAGGACTGTTCAGTAGGAGAGAAAATTTGGGAAAAATAGGCGACAGGGTGTTCCAACCCCTCATGCTCCTGAAGCAATACAGCTATCACCACAACAGATGATGCATCACATGCTATGACACAGGGCTTGGAGGGGTCCATATGTTTCAGGATGGGGGTGACAAAAACACCTTTTCGATTGACTCAAATGCCTGCTGTAATTCAGGAGTCCAACGAAAGGGGACATTCTTACCCATGAGTGGATGAAGTGGGGTAGCTAACTGGGATAGGGCAGAGAACTTTTTAAGAAAATTATCAAGTCCAAAAGCTTCTCAATTGCTTTTGGGTTGTTGAAGTCAGCCACTTGTGGAGGGTGTCCAACTTATTGGGAGGATGGCGTACCCATCTTTTAAGATGATATTCCCAAGAAAGTTACCTCCACATGATAAAACTCGCATTTTGAAGGCTTGACAAACAGGCACGCCTTATGTAAAGCAGCCACTATCGCCTCCAAGTCCTTTTCATGTTGTTTGGGAGTAGGGGAGTGTACCAAAATATCATCATTATATGCAACCGCACAAGTGAATTAGAGATCACCCAGCACACAATTAACATACTTTGGAACGTGGCTGGCACATTCTTTAGCCCTAAAGGCATCATTAGAAATTGGAAAATGCCCCAGTTTGCTTGGATTGCACTAATCCATTCCTGACCTTCCATCACCCAAATCTGATTGAAGGCATTGACAAGATTGAGTTTTGAGAACACCTGCAATTTTGAATTTGCTTTATCTATTTTCTGTTCCAAAGGCAAAGGGTAGGAATTTTGGACTGTGATCTTATTAAGGTGACCATAATCCATAAAGGGACAAAGGGAACCATCAGTCTTCTTGGCAAAGATGATGGGAGAGGCAAACAGGAAAGTTTTATTAAAAATCCAATCCTTCTGAAGCATGTCATTTAACCATGCATCGAGGGCAACCTCCTCCTCTTCTGTATGCAGATACTGTGGGCAGTTTATGTTAACAACCTGTACATTTTTCTGAAACCCCATGTCGAATTTTATATGGGGAGAAGGCAATCAGTCTTGGTAGAGTCAAATTTGCTCTGGTATCACATCAACTCAACGGGAAAATCTGACGGAAGACCAATGAGGAAACCAAGAGTTGTAATTGAACTTTGGCCATAGGCTTTAGTGAGGGTATCCAACAACGGAAACTTGACCTTCATCTGGCCATTAGAGAATGACAACATATTATATTTTATGTAGATTATAACATGCTTCTGAAGCCACCAACCCACCCATAAGATTACTGGAAACACCAGATTTGGCATTTCGGAGAATTTTTGTGACAGACGGGGTCTCTGAAAACTGCCACAAAGCAGTTAGGCAAGAGTGCCCAAGTGAGGGCCCACAGGCAGGATAGCCCTGCAGTTGAGAGATCCCAAATCCGACTATGTGGAAACCACTTTACCACAAAGGTTTGGACCACGGTTAGGACAATGCTGGCGCTCAGGAGGAGGGCCTAACCCTCTGAGAGGGCGTGCAGGGACTGAATGGCCCTGTCAAAGTCTGAACTGCTGTCCATGAGGTGGTTTCCAGGTTTTCTTAATAAAGTGATTTGCAAATGCGCAAATTAATTTTAGAATTTATTAAGTTTTATTTATTATTATAGAAGATGAAACTGCTTTACACAGTTTCACCTGCTCATATTTATACTGAGCTTATTGGGGAAGAGCGGGTCCTGTTCCTGCGAAGTCTATGGGCGTCTTCCCAGCAGTGGCCCTACTCAAGAATCTAGACCTTCGATTTTGGCGTTAAGGCCTATTCTCAAACTTGGGCTAGGTACCCTTGAGGTTGCAGAAACTTTTCCGCATTCATTATTCAGCTTTGAATTGCTCTCAAAGCCTGGGCCATTCCCCTCACCTGTATTCCCCAATATTGGTTCGTTGCCTCTTATGGGAATATTTTGTTTGGCGGCATCTGCTTGGCCAGAGCGCTGTTCACAAGGATTTCATCCTTGTCAATACTCCCAAATGCAACAGATTTGGCCTCCAATTGGTTAAAAATTTGCATCTGAGGGTCTGATCTCTTTTCGCCACATTTAGAAATATTGGATTTGGAAGCATCTGGTTGGCCAGAGCGCCATTTCTGAGGTTTCAATTCCCTGTCAGCCTTTTGATTCAATATTGCTTCCAATTTCGAGGCATCTGATTTGTCAGATTGCCATTTATGATAATCAGAGAAGTCAAGCCCCTCTCCCCTGGCCCCAACTATCGCCCTAGGGAAGATTAGGGCTACGTGGTGGTCAGTTAACGCCTTGACCGTTACAATTTGATTGCAAAAGCTAAACTGGTGAACTGATAAAGATACTGGGTGTCATACTTTGTATGTGGGCTAGGAGGCTGACAAAGCAATCATCATTGTAGGACCCAAGTCCAGGTCAGGGTCCAGCTGGTAAGTTAACTCTATACTCATAAAGTTACCAGCTGCTCCAGTTTCAACCAAGGCCTCAAAAGATACCTGGCTTGATCTGATAATAATTTTCATTGGTAAGATAAAGTAGGCGGAGTTCTCATTATTGACAGCTATGGTCAGGTCCATATATAAGGAAGAGATTGCAACAGGATTGCGGGAAACCACAAAATTCGTGACAGAGGCTGATGCTTCATAAGTTGAAATACCAGAATATACTAACATGGACGCAGGGACTTCAGCAACTTATAAATTAATTTGGATACTGATTTGGAGCTTTGATTTAACAATAAGGCCACCTTGGCAGCTCCTAGCATGAAAATCTCATTTTGGAGGGCAGGATGAGTAATACTGTATACACTGAGCTATTGTGGGCTTAGTAGAACTTCTTCACAATCCTATCTATCTGAAAGAAAATGACAACTGCTACGCCAATCTCAAAAAGAAGGGCGGAAATGTTTAAGAATAATGGACGGTTGATTATGTCAGGAAGACAGCAAGTTAATTTTAGACCGGCCTACCAATATAAATGATGAAGCACCCAAATGACAAGCCCAAATGCTAGAGGCACTGCTGCTTTAGCGACTGTTATTAAAATGGGAATGAATTTCGTCAACAAGCTCCCTTGGGCCATTGTTATGTATATGAAACTAGCGAAAAACCTGGCAAACATGGCCCTGGGGCCATGGGTTTTGAACTAATTGAGACAGTATGGGTGGTTTAAATTTCATAATAAGATTAGGTTCAGAAAACGGGATTTATTAGGAATGTAAAATAGAGAATCAACTGTCAATTTCCTCAGTGTGACTGACTGATTAAACAGACAATTGGATTTAAAGAATATATTAGAAAAGCTTGGGATTGGGTCCTCAAAATTCGACCTAAACTGGCAAACTTTGAGTGAGGGGTGGAAATGAAAATGAACCTGATTAAAATCAACATCAAAAGAGTTAATGGTGGCGAGTTGCTGCTGATTCAACCTCAGATACCTGAAATGCTGTTTAACCACTTTTTTGATAATTAGTATGCTGGCGTCTCACTTGATGGGCAACAGGAACCTCCCAGGGCCACTTTACATAGGGGCAGTCCCAATAGGTTGGGAATGGGTTTGGGTTAACCCACCCAAACACATCAGGTCTCTTTGGCACCCCTTTGCTAAGAGAGATCTTTTGAGTGATGATCCTAATATTGTTAGCGAGAAATCTGAATTGGCACAACTTTCAATGATGACCTGACGCCATCAATGAATTTTGCTGAAGGTCTGACATTAGGCATATTCCTCTTTGAAAGTACAAGCCTGTTAATATTTGTTTTCAAAGTTTTGAAGGCTGATTACAAAATTGACAGCCACATTTCACGATGACCTGGTGCCATTGGTAAATTTTGATGAAGATTCAATCCAGGACACATTCATTTTGGCAGGTACACGCTCGTCAGGCTTTTTTTTCCAATGCTCTAAAGCAGGTTTTAAACTGAAAACATCATTTCCCAGTGGCTCAATGTCATCGGCAAATGTGGCTGAGGATTCAACACTTGATAACTCCATCTCCTGAATGGCACGCCCTTCAGGCTTTGTTGCCATTGGTTTTAGGTTTTGAATATCTCAACGCTAATTTCCTTAATTCACCATACTTATTTGGCAGAAGAAATTGTGGGGACAAGTGGCTTAGTCTTCAGAGGGATGGCTGTTAATAACGCTCATCTACCACATGGGCGAGATCACCCTGTGTGATGATAGGGACAGCTGCTCTCTTAGGACCCTTTTTGGTGGGTAATGGGAACGCTTGGTCTAGGCAGAGGGGATGCTCCCCCAGGTTACAATTCTCTCCACAAGAGTTTGTACTGGTGGCTTTAATGATTTAAGCAGCATTTAAGAGTGGTAAAGTAGTGTTGTAACATATAAATTGGTCCAGGAAAGCAAATGACTAGGGCAGGGGTACTTCCAAAATAAAAGCGTTTTTGCTGATTAAAATCAAGATTTTGGAAAATAGCTTTAATAAAATAGGGGACCTATTACTAAATATCTAGCTGGCGTGGACAAAATATGATAGTAAGGTTAAATATTATTGTCAGAATTAAAAAGGATGAGTGACTTGAGAAATCTAACCTTGAATTGAGCTTCAATAAGCTAACTTTTGACCAATCATATATGAAACAGTCCCTAAAGGCACCAATTAGAGCATCAATCAGGAAGCATCATACAATTGAGAATTAATGGAGATGCCTTTGGTAATTTCATTCCCGCTTACTGAACCTTGAGAGGTGTGACCTCACCATTGCAATCATGAGGACGTCACAAAACTATCAGGGCACTGACTAGGCAGCTGACCTGGAAGATTATATAGATCATGATCATACAGGGCCATGAAGGCCCCCTAGGCACCACGTCCCCAAACATTCTATGAATATTGACGCTTTATAACTCAAAAAAGTCTTCTAATTCGCACCATCTTATTAATTTTATTGACCTATCTGCTAGCTAACAGTTTTGATCCCATTTTCAAACTGCAGCTACAATTAAGAGAGCTGTTACCTCGAGATTTGTGAGCTCAAACAGGGGGCTCCAAGCTGTCTAAGTGAAAATGTCTATCACAAAAAATGGAGAATAGAAGCAATCAAAAAACTAACCTGCTATAATATGTTGAGGCGATGGACACCTCTGGCCTCATAAACGAAGAAAACCCATGACTATACCTCATTATGCCCCATGTCACTGATTCTAACACCCCCAATGCTGTCCGCCATGGTCCGCCAACTAAAGTGGGCGTCAGACAAAAGCTTCCCCAAGCCTCCTCACCTTCTGATATGGCTTCCTAGGCTAATAACTTAGGGGCTATATTAGGATTTTTTTTCATTTTTTAATAATCCCTTTATTTGGCTCATTCACAAAAAAGATGCATGACAGCTCCCCTTTTTGGGTTTAGAACTACTAATAATAAAAAATCATCTGCTAGTTGGTCAAGAAGCATAACTCAATAGATCAACACCTTACAATATGAAGTACTTTTCATGAAGCCTGTAAGCTTAGAGTTTTGGGTCACCTTCTAGTTTGCCCTATCTTCCGTTGACAATGATCAGTATTAACTTCAGTATGAGAATTTCAACATGATTTCTTTTTTTTATAAACGGAATCTACTCTGTGTGGTGCTGCTTCAGTCACTCCTGTGCTTCTTCTTTTTCTTATACAATGCGATTTTTATTTAACTCATCCCTAATACCAGTGGGAGAGTCAGATTTAGGTAAAAAATGCTATTTCCAGAGTTTTATCCATCCCGCCATACATCACCTCCTACAAAGATTCTGGTTGCATCACCATGAAGTATCCTGATAATTAGGGGCTTGATCAAACCATACACTCAAATATTGTCAATTTCTATAATGCGGCCTCCTCCTTCATTCATGACAACCAGGAAGCCATTGTCAATAATTAATGACTAGTAAGTGAGGCTCATAACTGACATGTGGTATTGGTTAGCAGAATTTAGGATACCTTGAGGACCTGCTTTTTCAGATTCTACAACTCCTGAGGCTTTCTGAATCAACAACTCAACCAAATTGAGGACCTGGTGTGGACCCTCCAACATTACTACCAGGAGTTAGCCTCCCATGACATTACCTCTGGGAGTGAAGGGCCTGAAGGTCCCCATGGACTTCAAGGACTTTCCAGTCCCATGATGCCTAATCCTGGTGACCCTAATTCCTAGAAAAGGACTTTTTACAGCCCTTGCTGCCTTATATGATCAAATATGCAATGTGGCTCAGTTGTGAAAGTTCCAATTGGACGGAGTCCATCTTGACCCTAGGTTCTAATCAAATCCTTATCAGACGAGATGAATAGCTTCAAAGCCTTCACCAAGCTCACCAATATTTGCATCACTCAGCTTGAGCAAACCTATCAAGGGTTCAAAACACGCTTAATTAGTTTTGAGAGCCAGCTTTAGCCAACACACCAAAATTTAAGCACTGAAAGAAAAGGTTGCTTATAAAGCCTCCATTACCTATTTAAACCATAAATGGCATGACATTCAAGAGGACCTCAAGGGTTTAAGATGAGACTGGATCAACAGGCCCCTTACAACTATGCAAAACTGAGATTCCCATGACTGCACTATTTCCTGGCATCAATTCTCTTTCCATTTCCATTATGACTAATATAAGCCTATTTTTAAGGAGAAGTTTACCCCATCCAGGAAAGCATTGACTCTTTCTTATACGCTTATGAGAGCTCCATGGAAGAGGATACCAACTGAAAAAAGGTGAAGTATCTCCACTCTTATCTGAATAGCATCGCTTGGGAGTTTATGACTCCCTTCTAAAGGAATGCCACACCTGGGAACAATTCCATACCGCCCCAACCCAGAAATTTGAAAGCAACCAAGCCTTGTGTCAAATTCTGGTGGGTGACTCAAAAATAAACCTTTGAGAACCATCAGATCAGGCCAATTATCCTTTCAATGCTTGAGCTAACACCTATACTCTCACCTCAAAGCCTATTGCAATTATATAATTCAGGCTGACAATCTCAAAGTCAATTCAATCAAGTACCCTATCAAAGCGCTCAAGCCAAATATGCTCACATATTATGGCCAAATTTCCTATGCATCAAATCTCAGCAATTGGTCCCAATTATTAGGAACACAATTAACTAACTTGCATACAAAATTGTTTGGGACTGACCTGAAGTTAATGTATAAATATCCCATGGACCATCAGATGAATGAACAACGTAATCAGTTTTACGCCCTAGGGCGAAATTCATATGTTAGTATCATAATTGGCATGATAGCACTTGCACTTGGACTGTCTGAAAGGGAGTACCTAGTGGTATCAAGAAAAAGGCCTGCCAAAGTCACAATTAGGGGTACGTCATCTACTTTAATTGAGGCAAAAAGTACACAGAAGATTTATTTCATCAGAAGTATGATGAAACTCAAATTAAGTAGATCCTAGGACAAAGATTGCAAGCTTTTATCGCAATTTTTGTACCTGAAATCCTCCCATTTTTGAGAGTATTTTGCCACCAATAAATGTAAGTAAAGGTTTCAGTCATATCAGTTCAAGGGCTGAACTTAGGTGGTAAAATATCTGTTGAATTTTGTGCTTAAAGGTGGCAGGAGATGCCCTAGAGGTATAAGTACCGGCACCTGGCCTAATGATGGATTATCTAATAAAAAGCGTATAATAAAAGTTATATTTTATTTCATCTCTTTTCTGGTTTTATCATTGAATCCTTTCTTTGGAGAAAGTGTTGACAAGCTGGAAGCGCCTAATCCACAGCTTGTATATCTATCTGCCTTGGAAGAAGTTCCCAAACACAAAGGGAAAAATTATGCCCAAAATTGGCCAGAAGAGTCAGGGCTATTATAATAGGCTTAGTGAGTTTTGAACAGTCCGAATACCATAAACTACAGGCACTATCAAGGATTAATCTACAGAACTTTGTCCCAAATAAATTTGCTTGATGATAATAAACAAGCAAGCAATCCTCAGATTTTCACATCTTGGCCAATCAAAAGAAGGCATTTATTGGCATTCATTTGAACAAAGGGTAAAGCCCTATGGATTTTGATAACTGATTCTATGCCCAAGCACAGCCCTTGGTAACCACTAACTGCATTACTTTGTAATAAGCCATAAATGCATTCATATTCATGTTGGGATCTTATCCTGAGTCCAAATGCATGTTTTTGGCCAGAAGAATGGTTTTATTTTGCATTTAGGAAATTAAAAAGCGCTAATAAAATACCTGCGCTTACCCTGCGCCCCAAGTCTACTGCATTCATTTCCTGCAGCCATCCTCAAATCCACATTGTTAAAACCAGAAAATATCCCAGAACATAATGCTTCTACTGCAATGGGCTCCACCAAAGCACCAAGGAATGCTGGAAAAAACTTTCCAAGGAGGTGGGAAAAGGTCCATAAGCATTATAGACGAGGCTCATGCTGACACCCCTGTACCACCTCAAGAACAGTCTGTGGATTCTAATGACCTAAAAAATTGTAATACCAGAAGAGAAAGTTTTAATACTCACTAATAATGAGCCTGATATTGCTTAATCTTCTTCTGATAAATCTCCTATGTTTCTCACACTACCTCCACAATTCAAGAGTTTGGATACACATGTTACTGTTTGAGTCCCTAAAATCCCTGTCCATGCCATTGTTGAAAGTGGCTCCCACGTGAATGTCAATCCATCTAGGCTAATGAAACGCATCAAAATGCTCCAGAATTACCACATTACTTGGAATATGGCACGGCTGAGCCACAATGCACTTAATCCATTGGGACATATCCTTCTTTGCCCAAAAGCTTTGGTAAGATTTCTATAATTACCCCCAACATTGCATTAGATAACCTGAACTATGGCCTATCCTTCAAGACTCAGTTTCTCCAAAACTATTATGCAATAGTGCACTATATCGAGGAATTTTTATCCCTTATGGGACACCAAGTCCCACTGTTTTTTGAAATCTCACATGATGCCAAAATAGAAATAAGAGCTTATCCTTGACTATTAGAAAATAAAAGCCGAATTGACTGGCTTGAAAATCATATAAGGGACTCACATGTACAGATGCCCCATCCTGAGGTAGATGGCTAAGAAGTCATGTCAATTTATTTGCTTAGACGACCACTAACCACCATAGTCCCAGGTTATTGTTGACACCAGATTCAAATCAATAATTTCTTTAGATACCTGCTGGAGGTATGAGGCCTGGATAACCCATCTTTCAAGGAGGTTTTAACCTGTCTGGAAATTTTAGATCCCGCCTATTCTGAATCCATATTATTATTGCTGGCTAACCTCAATGACAAACCTAGGATAGTGGGGCCTAATACTCCAGCTGTATAAGTTTGCCTCTTACCTGAATAGGCCTCGTCATCCATAGCTTTAAAAGTATAAGGAATTTTGGGTTAAAAGCACCCCAGTAAGTATTTTTAGTCAGCACCTGTATAGAGCAAGAGCTCACTAGTGAGCAACAGAGTCAGACTAAGAAATATTTGGAAGAGTACTTGGACCTCTTTTCAGCCTTTAGGTCTGACTTCAAGAAAATGAGGGGTGTCCTACATCAGATATAGATTGGGGCCCTCCCCAATTTGGCCCCATACCTACTGAAAAAGTAAGGTGAAGAAGCTCAAGTGACTTTTGAGCTCAAGCAAAAACTTGAAGCCAGGCTTTTAGTGCCTTTGTATAGTCCTTAGGCCTCCCCTCTCTTGTTGGATCAGAAGAAGGATGGCAGCCATTGTGTGGTAATGAACCAACACTGACTCAATTCTATTACAAAGAAGGACATTCATCCCTTTCCCCATATCATCGACTCTATCCACTTGCTTGAAGGATCACAATACTTTTCCGCTATGGATCTTGCTAACAGATAATGGCAAGTAGAGCTTGCCCTTGAAGATCGATCCAGATGTGCGCTTATAGTCAATGAGGGTCTATTTGAACCCATAAGGGTGTCCCAGGGCCTGTGCAACGCGCCGGCCACTTTTCAACGGTCCATGGATGGAATATTAGGGACTTGAAACTATCCTATGCTTCTAGTAACTCAATGATATCACTATCTCTTTGCAAACCTTCAATGGTCATGTGGGACACCTCTGTGAAGTCTTTAACTGTCTTAATAAGGATTTTATAAAGCTTAAGCCTTTGAAGCGCTCTTTCTTCCAAATGGAAATGGAATTCCTTGGACGCAAGGTTTAAAAAGCTGGTATTACTCATTTTGGACAAAGTTGAAGCCATTAATAAAGTGTCATACCCTCAGAGCCTTAGGGATATTAAAGTATTCCTGGGTATAATAGGCTATTATCTTCAGTATATTCCTCAGTTTGCCAACTTGGCAGAACCCTTGGTCTATCTCATAAAGAAGAATGTGCCCTTTGAGTGGCGGCCTAAACAATAACAGATGTTTACTGCGTTGTGTATCACTCTTTGTACTAATCTATTTTAGTTCATCCATGTTTTGACTGACCCTTTTTGCTTTTCATGGGCAATAGTGATGTCGCCGTCTGGATAATCATAGATCAGCATGATGAGGATCAGGTTGATCACCCATATCTTACTTCAGCAAGAGCCTGAGCAAGGCTGAATGGGATTATAGCATTAGTGAGCGCTAGTGGCTGGCTGTTTTATTGCAATTAAGCATTTTTGGACCTAACTCTATGTCACTCACTTCACCATTATCACTGATCACTCCTCACTTCAATAACTGTAGCAGGTGAAAGATCCAGATGGACGGTTAGCCAGATGCGCCCTAAGGCTGCAAAATTACTTTTCATCATTGTCCATCACGCAGGAGCAATTTATCAGAGAACTGATGGTCTCTCTAGGATGCTGGTACTTGTGGCCCTGACCGCCAAGGAAGACTGACTACATGACCTAACAGGCTATCCTAAATGATATGAGTTGAAGCTCTTGAGATTCTAGCTGAGCACTAAAAAATGACCTAAGAAACTTAAGTTTAGGACAGAATGATATATAAGAACTTTAATAAGAAGAATCCCATATATACGCCCCTCTTCTTGAACTGATGTTATCCTAGAGATGTATACAACCATGGGACACGGTGCAGTGAAAAAACCTCATGAATGGCTAAAAAAATGATGCTATTGGGATCAGATGGATGAGACCATTCAAGAGATCTAGTGGCTTCTAAGGCTTGTAAATCCCAAGATCGGGACAGCCCCTGCTATCAGCACTCAGTCATGGCTTGGTCAGGCCCCTTTAATGCCAATAGCATGGGTGTAGTGGGCCTTTTTACCACCATGTTGCATGATCATAAGTATATACTCTTAGCCATGAACCATTTGAATAGATGAGTAGAAGCACTTTCTGTCCCTGCTACCACCGCAAAACCATGGGCCTATACCTTATTAGATCCGTTTTTACTAAGCATGGATGTCCACAAACTTTTATTCTGGACAATGATCTAAATACTACCTTTTAAGTACTACAAGAACTTTAAAGGTTTTTTGAAACTAACCAGAGTTCTACCTCTCCTTACAACCCTTCAACCACTGGGGTGGTGGAACAAGCTACCAGAACCCTCATCTCTATCTTGCAAAAATCGGCCGCCTCTTTTTACCCACTGGAACCATTACTTTTCCAGAGCCATGCTCGCTTACCAAATAAACTACCATTGAATAATTAAGATGTCCCCCTTTACAACTCTATATGGGCGTGCTCTCTACCAAATGGCATTCAGCCCCTGCTGATACCTCCATGCCTGAAAACTTTAATTTAACCATATGGGCCTTAGCTGATAAAATTGTTAGCTTCAAGCCCTAGCCATTCAAGGCATTGTCACCACTTTAGAAAGGGAAAAATCTAAAACTAATATCGACTGACCCTAATTACCCATTTTTCAATTAGGTGAACTATTACTAATTTTAACACCATCTACCAAGAGGTCAACAGAATAAGCTCAACGTTCTTTGGTCTGGACCTTATAAGGCCATTAATAAGGTGAACTCAGAGTACTCCATTGTCGATGTTAACCAGGGGATGGAGGTTGACCAAGTACATAGCTGGTTCCTATGTCCCTATACCCCCTTACACGATTTTGAAGGGGCTTTATTGGCATACAGTGGTTGTGGGATTCATAATCCTAACTCCTGAATCAAGCCTTAATAAGTCAACTATTGAGCCACTACATATGAAACCAAAGTTTGAAGGCATTAATGAGAACATCAATCAGGAAGCATCACATGCTTGAGAATTGATGAAGATGCCTTCAGGAATTTTATACCTGCTTCTTGAACCTTGAGAGGAGCGACCCCACCATTACAATCATGAGGACGTCGCAGAACAATGAGGACATCGTTTAGGTGGCTGATTAGAAATCTATTAAAGCTTCTGATCATACCAAGCAATGAAAGCTCCCTAGGAACCACATCCTAAACATACTAAAAATATTGACACTTTCTAGATCATATTAGTAGTATATTTCGCCCATTATTCTGGAGTTTCATATTACACTACAAAATTGTCAAGTGTTTTTCTAAAGTTACTTAGTTGGAAATCATTTAAAAAAATTGAATATAGATTAAATAAAGCATGCAAAAAAGCTAAACTTTATTAGTGAAAGGTTCAAATATCTATAGGGTTTGTGTTGGTCCTCTTCCAATCATATCTTTCAATTGACAAGTGATCAAATCTTCTATAAGTTTTCTAATCAGTTATCACTTAATCGTTTATATTTGACTTGATGAGATTTTCATTACAAATTTCTTTGAAGTAACCAACGTTGGAAACTCAGGAGTTGAGGAATTAATAAGGGTTAAAATAATTAAAATCCTGACACTTCCCTCAATATTTGGTCACAGAGAAGGATGAGATCATAAAAATCTAGGATATATGATTGAGGATTATACCAGTATCATCATAGATTATATATAGTCTTCTAGTGCTCTTTGGAATATTACTCTATAAGTTAATATCAATTAGACTCCAATTCTCAGTTCTGCCACCAAGGCAAGAGTGATTATAAAACATAATCTCTAATTTGATATTCCGGCTATATTGGAATATGTTACTACTTTTAGAAGTTTCCTTCCTTCTAGTAGCTCAATTGACTCCGTAGCTTGAGCTTGTAAGAAGATAAATTTATTGGCTATATTTAAATATTTAACTCAGCATTCTCAGGAACACTGTCATTTAGGATAGCTTGAACGCATGATGAAACTAAGGGATCTCTTTCATAAATACATTTTGGTGACATTTTGATAATGTGATGGTAACTAATATGATAAGCCAGCAAAGCACTAGGTAAGTAAAAACTTTATAGGGAAGGATTGGTATAAGCCATTTTTCTTATAATGCCTAGTAAAGTTCTATAAACTCAATTAATGGCTCTGTTTATCAATGAATGGTAAGGAACCACAAACTTATGGATGGTGTCAAATATTTTGGCAACTATTGTAATAATTGATAAGTAAAGATAATCCCATTGTTGGACATAAGAACTTTAAGAAATCCATTTTGCATAATAATCTGACAATAGAGAAGTAAGATCATAGCTTTAGCAGTAGGAATAACAATGGAAATGGCTTCAACCCATTTATTTAGGTGATTGACAGCCATAATATATTGATGACCATGCAATCCTCGTGGTAAGGGACCTCCAACATCAATTCTTACAACCTTAAAGGCTTCATAGCAGGAATATTTGATGTTGATAGATATGGTTGGAGGTACTATGGCTCTTACAGATGAGGCAAGCATCATTAGCTTTTTGATAATGAAGGCCATATTATTCCAATAGTAACGGGTTTTTAACCAATACTGAGTTTTCATTAGGCCTCCTATGACCTACCTGGTTAAGTACTTCCATGATAATGTTGAATGGGAGTTGGATGCAGGAAAGGTAGCCATTTAGTGTGTACCTTCTTGAGTAATACCCATTCTTTATCATCATATACATTTAAAAATTAATTTAAGAAAATTTTAATTCTCATTGGACTCCTTATCCCATCTTAAAACATACAATTAGTTCATATAACTTTCCTCCTTTTTTGGGTCCAAAGTTAACACAGGAAATTAGGTAGGCCATCAGCATTTTGATGTTTAGAGCTAGAGTGATGTATAATAGAAAATCGAAATTTTGTAACTGTAAGGCTCAATTGGCTAATCATCCATCTAAGCCTTTCATATTTTGCAACCACAATATAAGAGTGGTCAGTAATAACAGAAAAATGATTTACATAATAGAAGGGGCGAAAATGTATAATGGCCATTACAGCCAGACATTTGCGTTTGATTACAATGTTTATTGTTCAGCTTTAAAACATTTTTCTGTAATAATCCATGGTATGGTCAATTTATTTTTCATCATATTGGGATTAAATAGCTCCAATAGCTACATTACTAGCATTGATGTGTAATATAAATGGTTTATCAAATTGAGAGTAGACTAAATCTGGAGCTTTAGTTAAAGCTTAATTAAGTGAGTTAAAAGACTGCTCTTGAGCTGAACTCCATTTAGATTGTAGTCATTTTTGCAGTAGATGAAATAATGATTCGGCCATGTCATCAAACTTGGATATAAACTGCCATAACCTACCATTTTTAAAAAGATTAGAATATCTTGCAAGGTTGTAGGAGGAGACATTTTATTAATGGCCTTAATTTTGTCCAGAAGAGGTTAGATCCCTTTTCAAAGAGATTTCATTACCTAAAATTTCCATTTCTTTTTTAGCACTAGTGGTGCCCAACCCAAAAGGGGGAGCTGCCACGCATCTTTATTTGCAAATGGGCCAAATAAAGGGATTACTAAAAAAATTCTAATATGGCACCTCAGCTAACAGTTTAGGAAGCTATATCAGAAGGTGAAGAAGCTTTGGAGAAACTTTTGTCTGGCGCCCAATTTAGATAGTGGACCATGATGGACAGCATCAGGGTGGGAACATCAGCGACATGGGGTAATAAGAGGTACAGTAGTGGGTTTTCTTTGTTTATGAGGCCATAAGTGTCCATCGCCTCAGCATATTGAGCAAGTTGATACTCAGCAAAAGTGATGAGAGCAGTCACACAAGTAAATGAATTGATGCGCCGTTGGGTTTCAGGAAATTAGTGTCAAAAAGAGAGGTTTTTACTGCATTGATGCAGGTCCAGCTCGCACCATAAGTAGCTCCTCAATCTTATACTTCGCCTCTTCCTCAAAATCATGAGGGAAATTGGGGATAGAAATATTCTCAACCAGGGGTTTCATTGCCTCATGGAGTTGCTGGCAGAGTAGGGTGTTGACAGGAGCTGCAGTGGCTATGAATGCCATTTTAACTACATTTTTTATAAACGGGATAACCATTTTTAGGACAAATATGGTGGGGGCACAATTCAAGATAGATGAAAACTCCTCCAATACAAAATCTGGTTTGACGTTATATGACTGGTCACTTTCATCAATCCAATCAAGACACTCCAAAGGACCTGAATCAGCTAAAGCTGGCCCAGCCACTGGAGTTGCAAGTTGTCCACACCGGATTGGCTGCAAACTGTTGACCATAGAAGCTAAGCTGAAACTGTTTAAGCCATCAGTTCAGGTTAGCATAAATTGACCAAATTTTCATAATAAATAAAATTTTGGTTGGCTGTGGCTTTGGAAGCCACACCAGAATTTTCTGAGGTTGGGGGTGGGAGAATTGAACCCCACTCAAAAAATTTGGGCGTGGTTGCAGCCAAACTGATGCCAGAGGTGGGAGCGGCGAAACAGTAGAGGTCCTAAAAATTTCCATTTCATTTTTTTAAAAAAATTATTTTGAAGGTTTATTTTTGAAGAGGAATTCCAAATCTGCTTACAAACCTTGAATAAGTGGTCTATTTGTTCTTTTTTTAGAAAATACTGTGATATCACTCAAAATAGTAAAACACAAGTTAACTTTAAATCTCAAGCATTGCATCCATGCCCGCTGGAAAGTAGCGAGGGCATTACTTAACCTTTGAGGCGTCTGAGTTGGTTCATATAGACCTCCACCAGAAATTAAAGCACATTTGGCTCAATCTTCAGGCCTGAGAGAATTTAACAGTAACCACTGGCTAAATCTATAGCAGAAAATACTTAGAACCTGCAAGTAATCAAAGGGAATAATTAATCCTTAGAAGTAGATAGTTGTCATGATGGGTTACAGCATTTAACATTTAGTAATTCATGACTACTCGCCAGATCCATTTTTTTATCAGAAATAAATGGAAAGCCCAAGAGCTACTGGAGTGTTTTATTAGTTTAGCCTTCAATATCTGTTCAACTCTTTAGTAACCTGCGCTTTTTCATTTAAAATAAATTTAATTTATATAAGAGGATGATCCCCAGTCTCAACAGTATGTGTTACTCCACTCATTTTACCAAAATCATGGTATGTTTCACAAAGATATCCAAATACCATCAAGAAATTGATGAACTAATTTTCTTGCTCTTTGGTAATATGTTTTCCAAGAGTGGGGGCATGGCAAGAATCTCCATATTAGTTTCCAGCCCATATTCTTGTAAACTTACAAAGGCTTTAATATAATAAACCCAGGTTAGAGGCAGTAGCTTAGCATAGGCTATGAAGTTTTCCAACCCACAGTATTTAGCTTATCAGTAAGAATTTTCTAGCAGGACAGTTAAAGCTCCTGTATAGGCATAATCCAACACCACAGGACATTGTAAATTTACTTAATAGAAGGGTTTGCACACTCTTTTCAAGATTTTAATATGACTGGATTAAGCCCTGAAGATCTAAGGCATATTGGTGAGAATCCGCCGATTTGGATGATTGTTTACATGTATTAGAGCGCTTTGAAATGAGGTGATAATGGGAAATAACATTTTATTATTAGATCGCCTACAAATAAGCCAATAAGGCGATGTAAACATTTGATGAATTTAAATTAGATCACCTCAAAATAAGCGATAAAGAAATGAAGAATACCAGCCAAAACCAATAAGAATTTGTGAAATAAAATAGTCTAAGCTAAGAAGATGGTATCATCTGAAGTCGCTGATATATAACTGAGATGGGTAATTGAAAGAAGGAGGTTGTTAATAGTAGAGAGAGTGGAACAGCAAAAGTTTCTTTATTTATTAAAATAAATAAAAGTGTCGTCAGGGAAATTGCTCCAATTTTATTATATTTTCCAGCGTTTTTGGATGAATGACAATCACCATATTGTATGTCTGTTGTTCAGTGGGTTTGACCTATGTGACCCTTCGGAAGATCCAAATTGTACCGCCCAAAATTATAAAAGTGGTGCTCACTTCAGGGGGCCCATTGATCAACCACTAAAAAATAAAAAATTCCAGTTGCTGGACATGTCTCATCAAGCTTGCTTTGCCAGGGAATCTTCAGGCAGAACTGCATCAGCTGAAAATGAGAAACTCAAATTCACTTTTGACATGATGATTAGAAAACCAGATGAACTTCTTCAAGAGTGGAAAGACGTTATGCACCAGCTTGACAGCACATTCAGTCAAAAGCATTTTCTGGGACAACAAAACAGGCAACTCGCTGATCACTTAGATGACACTACCTAATGACTGCACTGTGCAGAGCGGAAATTGACTAGTAAGTCCCAGCACCCTCATTGGGAAGGGGAAGAATGACAAGGAGGGGAAAAATACAACAAGGAATATGACGCTGGCCAAAGCTACTACACCCAGGAGGGTAGCTCTAGATATGAGTATGAATTGGAGCAACAATTCCCTCAAGTGATGTCAGTACTGCCCACCACAGAGGCCTACGCTACCTCCAAAGCAGCGGGCATATCATTCTCCGCTGGACCAGCTCCTCATTGAGAGGCTGCTTATGGGTCTTAACCCATTCCTCAGTTCACCCCAAAAAGTCATGTTTATGAGCGAGATGAGGAGGTCAATATTGAAAAGCTTCTTATATTTGATCACAATGAGAACATCCAATTCTACTTTAAACGTTTTGAGTTTGCTGCAGAAGGTGCCTTGGATCAGCATAAAGCTAAATTATTGATATCTGCCTTGGACATTGGGATTGCCATTCAGGTCACCTGCTACCTTCCAAGCAGCTCCTTTATCTATCAATAAGTAAAGGATACTGTGCTTTGACTGTTTGGGGGTAGCTCAAAAATGTTGCAGTGAAAGGTGGAGTTCTTGACTATCTAATTCTGCTGTAATGGTTTTTCATAGAGTTTGCTGACCAATTTATGTTGGAAGCTCATGTGCTGATTGAGGCTGCTATCTAGCAGAAGCTGACGTGTGAATCACAAAAACTTCTGTGGTAGAGCCATACCATGAGCTTCATAATGTCATTTCTCCAATTTTGGACGATGACGTTCCACTGCTCAAGCTTTTGCAAATCTTGCGCCATACTTCCTCAACTTCCCTCCTCCCAATATGGATCAGAAACATCCTGCCACCGCCGGACCCACTTTTTTGGGGGAATATGCTTTTCCTGCTCCCATTACATCCAGTAACTCCTGGCCTTACTCTAGTACCGCACCTCATCCTTGGCCAAATTACTCCCAACAATTCAATTTACACCCTGGCTCTGTTTACGAAAATCGTCAGCAGCCCAACTTCTTACCTGGAACTAGGTACACTGAGTGACAGCAATCATCCTATTGACCTTGCCCTGGGTACGCTGATTACCAACAACCAAGTTTTTGACCTGGGCCCTTTTATGAGAACCAAGGATGTAGTTCTTATGGGGTTAATTGCTATGAATGTGGTCGCCCTTACCATCTGGCATGGAGTTGCCCTAATCATCATGTTCACTACGTGCAGCAGAATTAATGATACCAAGGAAAAATGGAGCGGAGTAGAGATGGGACTCTCTACCTCTGCTACCCAACCTCAAACATCCCACCTGAATCAATTATAGTATATCCAGCTGAGGACCCTCAATATGTGACAGGGTTTTATATCAGCAATCAGTTGGAGGAGTGAAAATACTGACACAAGCGCAAGCCAAGGCTGCAGTAGATGAAGGACCTCAGGAGCAACCAAAGCTGTACGCCTGCCAGATGTTTAATCAAGCTTCCTCAGACAAGCCAAATCCGCCGCAGATGCACCAACTCTTAAAGGAGTAAACACCACCCTTCCAGTAGACGCCATTATTAAAGATTACCTCAAAGTCAGTGAAGGGATTATGAGTTTTTTATGTGAAAAAAGATCTCATAAACGTCCACATATTAAACAGTCGATATTCTTCTTATTCTGAGTGTACATAATGTGATAGTTTTAGAGAAAATAGAGTTTGTGCTAGAATAGATACAGGCGCTACGGTCAATATAATTTCTACTAAGTTGATGGTGAAGTTGACGTTAAAATCTGATGTGGGCCATCAAAATGGTGCACAGAACCACTGGAGCGGAAAGCACAGTCTCTGAGGGAGCGTACAGTGCACTATCTTTGCAGTTTGGGTCCATTGTCATTGTAGCTCCAGCAATAGTTCTACCAAACAATAATGATGACCTGCTAATTGGAACTGCTTTCCTGCAACATTTTGGGGCTGTCATTGATATAACGGAGGAAACCTTCGAAATTTTGGGGCATTAGAGCCCAATTTACTTTACCTCTAGTGGAGTGCCAAATGATCCAGTGCACACGAGTCATATCAATCTTGTATATAGTGACAGAGTGCTTCCAGTCCGCTATCATTGACTAAAGACATGACATGGCCCCTTACCCTGCAGATATATGAACATTATGGGCTACCTCTCCGAGCTGCTGGACCTATATCTATTCCTTCTGGACATCAAGTCATAGTGAACACTGAGTTAGAGGTGGAAGCGACAGTTGGGCTTTATGGGGAGGTCATTGGGCCCTATAAACAAACGTGGATTGAGCCTCATGTGGCTCCAGGGATTATAATCCCAGGCCAAGGAAAGATCAAAGTTTTTTAGTGAATTTCCAAAATTAATGAATGCAAATCCGCTAACAAATAGTGGCGTATTTACACTTGACCCCAATTGAGGAGGTCCTTCAGGTTCACAAGTTCAGTTTGTTGGATAGATTAGGTCTAGCCGCCGAGTCACAGCCCAGCGTAATGTCTGTGGTAAAGTGGGAGAATTTAATAGGGCTATCAGAAGAACAAAAAGACCAAGTGATAGCTTTATTTCAAAACTATAAGGAAATTTTTGCCATTGATGACAACGATTTATAGTGTGCTTGGGGGTGGTCTATCAATTGGACACTAAGATCATCATCCCATAAGGGCTTGGCCAATCCGCCAATCAAGGGCAGCGGGGGACATTGTCACTGAGAAAATTGATAAGTTTATGGAGCAAGGGATGCTTGAACCATATAAGAGTCCATGGTATTTGCTAGTTCTAATTGTAAAAAAGAAGGACGACATCAACCATGTAGTAATAAACTACTGGAAGCTCAACAGTATTACAAAGAAGGACTTGTACCCTTGCTGCGGATTGATGATATTTTGAATTGGTTAGGGGGAGCTCGTTATTTCTCAGTGATGAACTTGATATTGGGTTACTGGCAAATTGAGTTGCCCATGTTGGAACAAGAAAATGTGCTGTAATCACTTCCAAAGGCCTTTTCTAACTGACCCATATGCCACAAGGGCTGTGTAATGCCCCAGCTACGTTCCACCGCCATGGACACTATCCTCAGCGATATGAAGCTGTCATGTGTCCTTGTATACCTCGATGAAATCAATGTTTTTCTTAAACCTTTTCTGAGCAGCTTGATCATCTAGAAAAAGTATTCTTCCAACTCACTGAGGCTAAAATCAAGATTTAGCCTCATAAATGTAACTTCTTTAAGGACCAGTTGGAATATATGGGGCTTGTGGTAAACTCCAAGGGGCTGAAGCCACAGCTAGCCAAGGTGGAGGCCATCCAAAAAAGAACTACACCTAATAGTAAGCGCAACATAAAGGTATTTTTGGGAATGGTCAGCTACTACCGGCGCTTCAACCTAACTTTAGCTGTATTGAGGGACCACTATTTGAGTTGTTAAAAACGGATGCCATGTTCAAATGGATGAAATCCGTCAATACGCCTTCAGCCTACTTCAGACAGTGCTGATCAGTGCGCCAGTGCTACACTATATAAACTTCAATAAAAGAGTTTATTATTCAGAAAATGCATCCCTTTACACTGTTGGAGCGTTCCTTTCTAAGAAAGCCGATGAAGGATTGGAGAATCCTGTTGCATACTGCAGTCAAAGCCTTAACTGCCATGAGCATAATTATACCATGACTGAGTAGGAGTAGTAAGTAAAGATCTTTGTGTATAAGCAATTTTAGGTTTAAATGCATGGGGTAAGGGTTAAAGTTGTAATGGATCACGCGTTATAACGTTGGTTGTGAAATCTCAAGGAGCCTGAAGGGCGTCTAGCCCAATGGGCTCTTAAGTTTCATGCTTACGACTTTAAGATCCTCCACTTCCCAGGATCAAAGCATCAGAACTATGACTGTTTATCCAGATTGCCAACCATTGCCATGACGGCGGATCTCAGTGATATGATGTACAATAAGATGCGCAGCAGAAAGTACAACAATGAACTGCCTCAAGTTTAAAAGTGTTAAATGATATGTGAGCAAATACCTTCCAACAGAATGGGGTGCTGTACAAGCGGTCTGTAGATTCTACAATGAACTATCCGCGACCCACAGGATGGCCTGGTATTATTATGAGTGCACATAAGGCAGTCAAACATGATGGGGTACGCAAAACAATGGAACTGTTGCACCCTTGGTACTATTAGGAAAGCATGAATTTTGACATGCTTAAAACCATTTACTGTTGCCACCAGAGTCTAGTGAAATAAACATTCCGCCAGAAGACCTTATACCAGTTAGTGAAACCACATTTTGCTTGGAATACAGTATCCCTGGATGTTTTGGGCCTCTACCAATGGGTGATAACTGGTGTAAATACATTCTGGTAGCTGTTGACCACTTGAACAGGTGTGTTAAATAACGGGAAATACAGGATTTGGGGGCGGTTAGTGTGGCCAAGTATTAATGGAATGTATTATCTAATGACATAGCTGCCCTTAGTTCATTTTTGCTGACAATGGAACCAAATTCACCTCCCACATCCTTTCCAATTTGAACGGGATAATGGGCATCTACAGGGTTCTGATGACCCCTTATCACCACAAGTCTAACAGAATGGTAAAACAGGTTAATGGGACCCTGGTGAACATCCTTAGGAAGCTAGTAACTGATAGACCCTCTGTTTGGAGTTCCCTCTTGTCTACCGCCGCCTTTTCTTACAATATCAGCTATAATTCCGCCACAGGGAAGAGCCCCTTTCAACTATTATATGGATGACACCCCGCTCTTCTGGCATTGCTTTATTTGTGCATAGAAGATTTCAGCAGGATGGATCCCCACCATTACTTGACAAATCTAGCTGACAATTAATCAAGTTACAAAAGAGAGTTTTATCTTATAGCTTGGCCAAAAAAATCAAGAATCCTAACGCTGATCAAGTATGGCATAGTGGTTTGACTCAATTCTGAGAAGGTAAGTTGGTTTTGTTCCACGACCAGCATGGGTTTGGGCAGAAACACAAGCTGGCTAACATATGGGTTGGTCCATTTGAAATAATTAATAAACTGGCATTGACTCCCACACCATCAAAGACCCAGAAAGTGGTCAAATCAATAATTGCATGAACGCAAAGTTTCTCCAAGCGTACAAATTTTAGGTACTTTTTGTCCAGTCAAAGGGGGGGGGGTAATGTTGAGATTCTGATATGACTGAACGGTAAGCCCTGAAGAGCTATGGTGAAATGGTGAGAATCTGCCGATTAGGATTATTGTTTACAAGTATTCTAGCACCTTGAAATGAGGCAATATTGAGACATAAGAATTATTATTGGATTGCCTACAAATAAGGTGATAAGGTGATGAGACATTTAACAAATATAATATAGATCGCCTTGAACTAAGGTGATAGAGAATTGAAGTTTGCCAGCCAAAACCAATGAGAATTGGTGGAATAGAATAGTGTAAGATAAGAAGATGGTATCATCTGAAGTCGCTGATATATAACTGAGATGGGCAATTGAAAGAAGGAGGTTGTTAATAGTTGAGAGAGTGGAACAGCAGAGAGCCATTGTATTTATTAAGAATAAATAAAAGTGTCATTGGGGCTTTTGATCCTATTTTATTATATTTTCCAGTGTGTTTTGGACCAACGATCCCCTATTGTCTGTATGTTGTTCAGTAAGTTTGACCTGTGCGACCCTTATGGTGGATCCAAACGGCACTGACCAAAATTATAACAACCCTTAAATTGCAATAAATGTATTTTAGGAATATAAAAATGTAGAAAGATGTTGATGATATTTTGGGATTTTGGAGGAATAATGACTAAGGTTGGAGAGAAAATAGCCATACCTTTTCATTATTTGCGGTCTTGAAACTTATCATTTGAGGTGGGTCTGCCTTGGGACAGTTATACCACACCAAGAATGTTTTCTAGACAGTACAGAATTAGAACTCAAAACCTGAACTAGGGGTGGATCAATATTTGCGGTCTTTGGTGGTAGATAAATTAAATTCCTTTCAAATGATATTGTTTAGATTAGACCTCTTTGACCCTTCCAAAAAACAAACTTGACATCTGATATTTTGAATCAAAATGTTTTCAGATAAAAGTAAAGGGACTCTATAGACTGAAAGAGATAAAGATGAGTAAGTGTAATTAATGATCCTATTGAATCCTGTAAAAAATTAGTACAAAAGAATTTTAGGATTTAAAGTATTCAAAACAATAGTGAGTACCATAAATGATGACTTCCCAATTTTTAAAGAAAGGGAGGAAAAGGCCACAATTGAACGCGAACTCTGGGGTCCTGCAGTATCATATTATTCTTAATGGGGAGTTTCTGGAGTAAGCTTAATTCTTTTTATCAGTATAGATATTATATTTACTGAGGAGCCAGTATTGATAATGTCCTTAACTTTGACCTGAGTTACTTAAAGTTCTATTCGAGTGATTACTCCAAATTGAGAAGGTAGCACCAACAAGGAAGGCATGACATAAGAAGAAGGATCATCTTTATCAAATTCTGAAAGTATTTGGTCATCTTTTTTTTAGTACTAGATGGTCCCAAGTATTTGGTCATCTTGATCCATACAAAATTAATTATCAAGATGATAAACTTTTTGTTGTCTTATCTTTCGTTCTTTTTATAAGCTTCCTTATCAAAGCAAAGGTCCTCAGAATAAAATTAACGGTGGCAACAATAGCATTGAACAGCTCTGATATTTTAAGATACAGCATATACCTTGGGGATAATAGGTTTTGAGGGTTCATAGACTTGTATTCTCCTCAATAATCGAGGAGGCAACTTCAACAAGGCTTCTTGTATACTAGGATACTTCATAAGTTCTATTTCACAAAATGAGACAAACTTACAATTGAATTCTTGCAGAGAAGGATGACATAAAAGCGTAGTGACATTGTTTAGATTAATCCTCCACAAGCTGCCAAAGTTTGAGCTTCCCAATATAACCTGAAAGCGAAGTCCTTGATGGTTTTGTTCTTTTACGCGGCTGTATCCCCATAAAGGCCTGTTTTTGGGATAATAAAAGATTGCTCATTATAAAATTCTTTTAGTAGAACTTCTTTGCCCTGAGACCAAGTGTGAAAAGTCATCAAATGAGGTACTATGATGTCTTGGTCTAGACGAGTAAGACAGTTAGGTAGATATTCATCTTTTAATTAAGGCTTTGTTAGAACTTTTTCATCTAGTCAAAGAATAGAAATAAGGCTTTCTTCCCCAGAAAAATACTCATCCTTAAATACCGGTTTAAAACTCATTGGTGAATTTTCTGATAAGAAATGTAAACCTGGTTGCTCCAGTTGAGTGATAATATAAGAATTAAAGTCAGAAGAGTACTTTTGGTTTGAATCATTAATCTTTGTATAAACTTAGCTAATCTGTTCACTTATATCATTTTAGCCTACTTTAGCATCCAGCTTTTGAGTTAACTCAAGGCTTTGCTCCTGTTGCGTCTGGAATTGGAGTCCAAGGAATCAAGCTTCATTTGAAAAAAATCTTCTCAGCTTCCAACTTCTGTAATAAGGTACAAGAATCCTTGCCCATTTTCCCAACTTGTTCAATTCATCATATTAGGAATGTAATGACAAAAGAGGGTCAATAGGGGTTCCATCTGGAGATAGGTTGCAAACTGTGGCTCCCTTATGAAATTGATTTTTAACCATTTAATCTCTGGTGAGAAACTTAGGGTTATTTTCCAAGCATGGTTATAATCCAAGGCGCTTGGGAGTTGTAATGGTCCTGAGGGTCCAGGAAGTAATACATGACTAGGGGGCCAGGGAGGTCTGGGTGGTCCTCCCAGCCCAGGAGGTCCACACAGTCCTGTTAGTTTAATGAGACCAGGAGGTCCAGTTGATTCACTAGGTCCAACAGGTCCACTGACTCATAGGTCCAGGGGAACCTGTTCGTCCTGGAGAACATTAAAATCTGGGTGGACTCTTAATCCCAGGGGTTTCTTCCGCTTTTCTAACTCAGATTTGAAACTCGGATTATATTTTGTTCCACTCTTAGAAGACAATTCTTAAAATTCTTCTTCCACTGACTTGATTTGATTAAGTATTCTGGTAATATCGTTTCTACATTTTGTATGAGTTTCTTAGAATCGCTCCATTAATTGAGGGTTGATAAGTTTGTATAACCCATAATCCAGTTGAGCGACTTGCTGTTGTACTTCAGTAGTAAGGTTAAGTTGTGAAATAATTGTTTCACAATTGACTCTGCTGAAATCAATGGCATAATTGTAAAATTTAGAGACATAGATATTCAGGAATTAAAGATTTTCCAAATAGGTTAATTAGTTATTGATAATAGTCCTCAACACTTGTAATAAGAGGTATTAAGAGGGATACATAATGCTAAAATATAGCCCAGTACTAATCCAGGGCAATTGGGAGGTTTAAATAAGTCCCTCATTGTGGAGGGCACAGCACTGGCCCTGGACCAGATAGAACAGATCCCAGGAAAAACACCCCATCCAGGAGTTGTTGAATGTTTTTCCTTAAAGCTTTGGGCTGCATTTGGAAACTTGAAATAATTTTTAAATTGGGAACATTTAGCTCCAGATTGGCTTAGAATTTCAACATGGACGGAGCTCTTTGAATCTAAGTCCTATTAGTCAGCACCCATTATAGTATACTACCCATCTTTATTGTTGTGAGAATCTTCAGGTGAAAATTGAGGATCCGTATTATTGATAGACGGTTTCACAATAATGTAACTCAGAGGCCCCTGTAATGAACACCTCTTTTGGAGTTTCATATACTTTCCAAAAAGTGTCAGGTATTTTTTAAAGTTACTTTATAAGAGTCCCAACTAAAGAAGAGAGCTAAGTATAGATAATAGATAAATGCTCGCGTAATAGACTAAATTTTACTGGTGAAAGGTTTGAATAATTGTGGGTTTTGTGGAGGTCCTTTTCTGATCAGATTGTTTCAGTTGACAAGCAACCAAATTTTTTCTAATTTTAATTGGGATAGACTTGATCGCTCATTTGACTTGATGAGATTATCATCACCAATTTCTCCATCAATAACTAATGTTGGAAAATTAAGAGATGAGGAATTTGTGAGGGTTGAACCAGGCTTCTACCAACACCCTCACCACCAACATCTTTATGGGGCAATAGAACCCCTTGTTGAGGGTATTCCCATCCCAAATTTCCCCCATGATTTTGATGAGGATGAAAAATATGAAATGAGGAGCTCACTTTTGGTTTAAGCCATGCCTGCATCAATGCAGCAAAAACCTCCCTTTTTAATCCCAATTATTCCCAAACCCGCAAGCACATCAAATCTTTGCTTGTGTGCCTGCTCTCATCACTTTTGCTGAGCTTCAACTTGCTCAATACATCAAGGAGATGGACACCGCCAGCCTTAATAATGGAAAACCAACAATTATACCTCATTATGCTACATGCCACTTATACCCCAACCCCTATGTTGTCTGCCATGGTCCGCCAGCTAAAGCAGGTGCTGGACAAAAGTTTACCAAAGCTTTTTCACCTTCTGATATGGCTTCCTAATCTAATAATTTAGGGGCTAAATTAAGATTTTTATTTCTAATAATCCCTTTATTTGGTCATCTGCAAATAAATATGCGTGGTGGCTCCCCCTTTTAGGTTGAGCATAACTAGTGCTAAAAAAGTGAGGGTTGAACCAGTTAAAATTCCGACGCCATATTTAATATTTATTGACCTCTCTGATAGTATACAGCTTCAAGCCCGTTTTTAAACTTTGGCTAAAGTCAAAAAACTGTTATTCTGAGAATTATAGTTGGAGATAGAAACTGAAACCACATGCTATAGTATTAAGTAGAATTAACTAATGGATGTTGAAACAGCGAGTATTTGGGATTCAATGTGCCATCACATATGCTAATGAATAAAGCTACCGCAGCAGATTTATCAATAATAATTGAATACAACTTTGGCAACAACCTATAAAGTCAGGAGCTGCGAAATGAGGTATATGTAAACAAGAAATCAACCTTGCATCTATATTTATTTGAGTCAAGCTGACCAGGAATGAACATTACTGAAACTAAAAACTAAAAACTAACATAACTAATTGGTTCAAAAAAAATGCCCAAATGAGCGGATTGAGTGAAGCACTTTGAACAAAACAACCAACCAGATGGGCAGCGGAAACCACTTATCCCTCCATGGCAGAAGGGGAGGTGGGGTTGGGGGGCTTATCTTTGGCAACAGCTTCTTCCTCCCATAGTAGAGTGCATATCAAGGCGGACAGTAATGGCGTTGGGGCATCTGTGGCATGTGGTTCGATACCACTAATAATTGGTATTTCATGGAAATTGTCAGCTAGGTAAATGGCACTGATGTATTTGGTTAAAGCATTTTCAGCTTTAATACAGGCATCTGAGAGTTTAACAAATGTGGCGACGTTGGTTTGGGTAATTTTAGCTTTTGGATTCCGTGATATAGTTGCCACGTTCTGGATAGCATCATTAACAATTTTGTATAACCTTTTTACTGTTATTTTACTCTTTTAAGTAAGAGTTTTGGGGATAACAGGAGGTGGAATTCCTCCTGTGAGCATCGCCACTGATTTGGCGACAGCTTTACGAAGGGGGCAACAATCTGGTGTTGCAGCTGCTTCAACTGCAAGCTGGTAAGTACTGCAAAATGATTCAGCATTTGGCTATGGGGTATATAGTCAAGGGGGTATTAGGCGTCCCATTCTGCATTAACAAACCGCTCAATTTCAGAGATGTTCCTTAAATGAGCTTACCTGATTTGTCAATTTCAGCCAATAACTCCCATGGGTTTTGGTTGAATTGAATTGGGGAATTGTCATATGGTTGAGTTTTGGCTGATTCATTTGAGGAAGCATGGGATCAAACTGTGATCCAATATGATGCTTAATTGGAGGAATCATTTTTGGCATTGGGGCGAGGTGGAGGCTGATTGGTGGCTGCAGGTGCAGCTGCAGCTTCCAGTTTTGGGGGAGGTAGGATTGTGCCCCATACCAGAACTTGTATGGGGTGAGTGGCCGATTGGAGGTCGGCAGATAAGTCATCCAATCTGTCAGAAGTGGCTAAGGAGGGGCACTTGCATTTCAAGTGGTTCAACTCAAAACATGATGTGAGATCGTCCGCCCACCCTTGACGTGGGCCCAAAATGGATGGTTGGGCGCTGAAGGAATAATGGTGCGAGGGGGAATTGAAATGGTAATTTACTAAATTCAGGGCTGATCATGGCATATGCCTAAGCCTAGCGAGTCATGTGGCCCCATTTGGGACCAAAAATTGTATGGTGGGGTTGGAGCCATAGGCTGCCAAACTGTGCATCAGCTCCTGGTGGAGCACTTCAGGGGGAGGTGGATGGGCAAACCAGCAAGCTGGACTACCAAAGTGGTGTCCTCTGGGATCCAGGTCCAAGTTGTGGGGAGAGGGGTGCCCTGGAATACCAGGGGCACAGTTGCTGCAGTGGCAGCATCAGTCTCACATGTAAAGCTGAGGTTGAAATACCCTTGTAGGGGCAGAAATCTATAAATCTGGCGGGTGTCATCACTGCCTGTGCCATTTTGATAATGGCTTAGTTGTGGTATGGGAATAGTTTCCCATATTTGACCCTTAGGCCATAGCGCATGTTGCTCAGGGGGAGGGGGAGCACCAGGGGGCAGCGAGGTACTGCTTAGGTATGAGCAAGGTGGGCGTCGAGATCCTTGGGAGTAACAAATCATCCCATGGGTTTGGATTGACTGGGCGAACCAGTCCGAGCATGTTTTCCTGCCAGATGAAAAATGGTGGGGGGAGTTTCACCGCTGCTCCAAACTGGAACAGCTGGTGGAGAATCTGGGGACATCAGAGCAAAACTACAATGGGCGATTAGGATTTGTTTTTATTAATTTGTGTAATTTTCTTGAAAAGTTACACCAAGCAGAAAGAGAGTTCAACCTTGCATCTAAATATGAAAAAGTATAGAATTATGGAAATGATATATGACCAGATAGCTGTTTAACCAATTGCAACATTTTCTCCCACTTGACCAAACATCTGGGAACAAAGATGAGTGGTGGCATAATAAATTGTTGAGAACTAGGGTCTGTTAGCTAATAACACAGCTAGTAGTTCTTCAGGAACTCAGCATAATCTGCTTAATAAGGTGACCTCTAACAGGATCCTTAAATGTGTAGGCATCATTGTTTTTCCAAAAATGATCTCAAAAGTCTATTGTTGGATTTTTGGGCTGGGAGAGGCTCGCTGGTGCTTGTTTACCAAAAATACAACAGTTGGGGACTGAAACCACTGAAAATAATAATAAAGATAAATAAACTTCAAAAACTTTAAAAGTTAAGAAGGTTTTAAATTTTTTAATTAAGCGCTGCAGGGGATAAGAAAAAATGAACCCTTTCAATATATGAGCGTTCAGTATTTAAACTGTATTGAGGGCAAAGGGAACTTAATGATAAGTTTGGAATGGCTTGTTACAGTCTGAATAAAAAATGTGAATTCAGCTTATCAAAACTCGGAAAACTCACTTCACTTTGGCTGAATGATGGATGGGTAGCTTAATTTTTGGCAATATGTACCCATGGGGTAATGATTTTAATAAATTTCAGCAAGTCCCCATTAGCTAAAATTCTTGTACCTTGGGAACCTCCGCTAAGCCTATAAAAGGGGGTGGTCCCCAATTAGGTGTTTTAAGGGAACTGGATGTGGTTTGGGGAGAACCTCCAAAGGACTCCCTGGTACCTCGCATTATAGGGGCAATTCAACTTCCCAACTTTATGTTAATTGCCCGTTTAGTATTCATAACTGTGTTACCCCAATTTGCGTGGTTCCACCAAAAATTGGCTAGGGTCTTTTGGCTAATAAAAACTGCTATTATCATTTAAATCGATTTTATCATTATTGTGGACTTGTAATTGTCTGACATTTCCCCCTTTAAGCCAATTTTGACCCACAGCATTCTTATCTTAAAGCCAGGAGGGCAAATGTCCAAAAGCTATTTCCATATGTGCTCTAGCTTATAGTTTATCTGAGCCCATGTGTTACATAATATAAAACCAACCCCCTTACAGAAAAATGGGTTAAGGCCTCTGGCTTTATTATCATGTTTCTTAGTACTCACTGTTTAAAAAGTGTCAAAATTTGTACTCCAGAACGTCCCAAATTATCTCAGTATTGAGCTGTTAAAATTTCTAAATCGTCTTTGCATGAGTTGAGACTTCCAGCATCGCTTGGAACACTAACAAATGAGCCCTTACCTCTGACTAGGAAATGATTATAAAAGAGATTTGGGAATCATCTTAAGATGAGGCTCCATCTCAACGCCAAGGGTTACCATATAAAGGCCTTGCACAATGGGAGGCCAAAATTCAAAAGCTGATCCAAAAGAAAGACTACAGCTCAATCTATTTTTAAATCTGAATTAAAAATTCTGATTGACTGATACTTGAGCGCTCCATCCACCACAAGGATCCTAAGCACCATATAGTATTGAAATTTTATAAAAACTAAAGGGGATCATCTTATTTTCTTAACAAATTGAACCTATTTTTATTATCTTAGTTACAATATTTGGTATCATAACCCAGGATAGTGCACAATATCAGATCTTGAAGAAGCAAATATGCTACGCATCACCTCTTTTCAGCCATTTCAAAAACAACGCCTTCCTAAGGATATCCCAGCTTCCAATCCTATGGCTCTGTAAACCCAAATTTCTCAAGATTTGGGTTTTTGTACAAAAAGCAAAAATTTAGTGCTCACTACAGGAACACTAAGCTGTAACCAGTAAAAGCGCTAATCATGAATCATAGAAAAATAACAATAACAGATCCCCTCCTACCAATGGGGAGAGAAGCAGTACCTAATAGTTTAATACTTCACAACTTGAGGTACACCCAATTCAACTTAGGAGCCTTGAATTTTGGGCTACATTTTATTCAACATTCCCATGCCAAAACCTGGTCAGTTCTACCTTCAAAATGACAACATCTAATACCATCAACAGCTTCTTGATAGGATCTACTCCACAGAAACCTGATCTAGCCATTTGTGAGCTCCTGAAGTACCATCCTACATGTGAAAAATCTATAGCTCGGCTGACTTAGCTCATAATGAGTTGTTTAGTAAGGTATAGCCCTACAGTGAGCAGTTTGCCCATATGGCTCTCACTCCATCTACTCCAATCAATTGGTTTACATAATCAAGGAATACTACGCAATTTAGGGTTAGTATAAACCATATATTCTAAACTGGATGAATTTTATTAAGCTGCATCTATGTATGTTTGTGACAATTAGGAAGCTATTCAGGATAATCGCCGAATAATAATGACGCTAGAAGCCAATTTGCCTTGCTAGACACTGGGATTGCTGGGTATATGGATACCCACATTACTCATAGACTGCAAAGTGAAGTCTCCAAGGTCCATAAGTACATTCAAAATGCCACTTAAGAGGTTGTCACCAAAGCCCAAACCTTGGAATATATCTTAACCTTATGATTGAGTCCCTTCACAGCCATAATCGATCAGCTTCAGTGCTATAGTGAAATTGTCATTGAAGGATCTCAGGAGCCTGAAGGTCTCAGGGTCTTGAAAGTCCAAGAGACCTGAGGAGACTGAAGGATAACCAGGCTCCAGAGGGCCTGTGGGCCCCCTGGCCCTCCAGGGCCATCTATTTCTCAGGCTGAACATCCTGAGGACTCCTGTCATAACATAATCCTCAAGAAGTTGGAGGAACTTTAGAAGCAAATTGAAATTACTACTTATGGATGTGGAGTAAATCCCAACGGAAACCCCATTGATCCTGCCATTACATTGAGTGCCCTTGACTTTGAACTGAATAATGTATAAGAGTTCTTAAAATTTACAGACAAATGCCTCGATGAGATGAAGCAAAGATTCACAAATATGGATACTTGTGTTAGTTTCTATGAGTGTAAGATCTTAGACTTAAAATCTCAAATCAATCAGAAAGCTGAAGCAAGCGCACTTAACTGGTGCTAGAAGTTGCAGGACGATATAGAAAAGATTTATGATAAATTGACAACAGCCCCCCATGGTTATGATGATTTGAGGTCCACCTTGCCAAGTCAGATTATTGATATTGGCTCATGCCCTCTTTATGCTAGTTGGGTCAACTTTTAAACCCAGATTTAAGGGATGGTTCATCACAGAACAATAAAGCATCGCTACAATATTAAGACTTATGATAGTGCTATTGAAGAGGCTAACACTTTTAATAATAAGCATATCCATTTCTTATATGTGGGGAAATTCAGAGTTAATAGACCCTCGTCTTCAGGATTGTCAGACCTGGGTCCATGTCAAGATTACTCTCATATTAAAGTGTAGCTTGGATAAGACCCTCTAGAGTCAAAATAAGCATTCATGGTCATTTGTCTCACCAAAGAAGAAACCCCCTCTGACTTTTCATGTTGCTTTTATGCTAGTGCTCAAATACTAGTTAATACTAATTAAAAAACTTTAAAAGACGCTATCACCGCCATCCTTTACGGACAGAAATAAGGCCTGAAGTTCAACTCCATACATTAGGAAATAAGCAAATTATGACTTGCATCTGTGACATCAAGGGGGTCCTCAACGAGTTCCTGCGTCCAATTTAAACAAGTTATTATACATGGTTTGACTCCAACTAGACCCAGAGTGCATGAGCTAGAGGCAAAGTATAAAAGAAAATGCCCGCTTATTTTTACTATAAGGGCTGCTTACACACCAAGGAGAAGTGCTATAAGTTTTGTGCAGAAAAGAAGAATGCAAACTATTGAGAAAAGAGAGTTCAGCATGAAGGCAGAGGATCTTTGTGCTGAAACCTCCCCATAAAGCCTCTATTTAAGAATGAAAGCCCAGAAGAGGTCACTATCGAAGAACACTGGAATCTCGAGTTTAACATCACCAACTTAAAACTAATAGATTATGCCTATTCTTATGATGAGCCACCAATGTTTCTCACCCTTCCACCTCAATTTATTAGTTTTCTCACTTAAGTTGTAATTATTTTTTCACAAAATTTTTTTGATTGGCATAATATAAAGTGGTTCTCCAGTGAACTTAACATTATTTAGGTTATAAAGAATATAAGATTGCTCCCAATCTGCCCCATTACATTGAGTATGGTACTTCTGGGCCTCAATGCACCCGCTCCACAGGAGCCTATGCCGCGCTCCCCATCCAGATTTAGACAATTACATCAAGCACTGCAGCTATAGATCTGGATAACCTTAGCTATAACATATTGCTGGATACCCAATTTCTCCAAGAGCATGCTGACATCATCCGTTTTTCAGGATGATTTCTATTCATGCTTGTTACATGCATACCCTTATATCTGAGACATTTAAAGAATCAAGGAATGTACAAAGGCACTAAAATGTTTGCTTGAGATTAAAAACCAGATTAACTGACTTATTTACCACGTCTGAGGCTCAAGAGTAAAAAAACCTCCTCGCATATTACTTGGGATAGAAGAGATGCATGTATATTCACCCAACCCAAGGTAATTCCTCCAGGGTCACAGATTATAATCAATACCAATATTCATGTAAACATACCACCTGGGACATAATAGAAACCCGCGGGGCGGACAATTCATCTGTTGAGGAGGCCTTGACCTGCCTGGGTATCCTCAACCCCCACATACACTGGCTCCATTTCCATACTACTGGCTAACCTGACCCCAAAGGACTGCACAATTGTGCCTAACACGCCCATCGCCTACATACGTTTAGTACTAATTAGAATATTTATTGTGCCTGCAGTTTTGAAATCTCCATGACTTTAGTTTAGAAGAACATTACCGCAACTCTAGTACCACCTTATTAGGGAGAATCTTACCCTGGAACAAAGTAGGAAGATTAATGAGCTAATGTAGGATATTCATACCTTTTCATTACATCAATGTATCATTTTAGCAAGATGAAAGGGGAATTGCATGATTAAGAAATGTAGGATATCCTACCAATACTATCATGCCCTACCTAAAGAGCAAAATGGAAAGGACTCAGGTCATAAATGAACTCAAGGAGCTTTAAACCTCAGTGCTGTTGGTACTCCTATGATTTCCTTGTGACTCTCCTCTCATTCTTGTTCAAAAAAGTATGAGAGCCATAGTGTGTCATTATTTAATATCATAAGATTTTTGTTTAATGCAAAAAGATAGCTAGTCCCTTCCACGGATCAATGATTCCCTCTAGCTCCTAGCAGGGGATTAATACTTTTCTGCAATGGATCTTTCCAGTGGTCACTGACAAATCAAGTTGGCATTAACGATTAATACAAGTGCGCTCTTATTGAAGTTAGGTATTTTGAAACAACTCTAATGCTCAAAGACTCTTTAATGTCCCTGAAACCTTCCAGCGAGCTATGGATGGGCTTCTAGGCTATCTAAAGTTATTGCGTCCTAGCTTACTTTAATGATATTACCTTATTCTCAAGACTAGAAAAGGTCACCTTAATCATCTTCATCAGGCTTTTGATCGCCTCTGAGAAGCTTCATTAAGACTCAAATCCTCCAATGGTTCATTCTTTTAACACAAAATAGAATTTAAAGAGAAAGCAGTTACTAAATAAGGGATTTAGCCTATGCCAGACAAGATTGCTGCTGTAGAAAAAAATTACGCCGCATCAAAGCCTCCAGTACATTTAATTGTTCCTATGCATTATAGGATATTACAGGCATTTATACCCCAGTTCGCTGACCTGGATGATACCTTGGTGTACTTACTCCTCAAGAATTTACCCTTAAAACGGAGCCCCAAACAGGACCAGGCCTTTAATATTCTTAGGACCGCGCTCATCTCTCAGCATGTGCTAATCCATTTTGAACTTTGACCAAACCTTATTATTGTTTATAAATGCTAGTGATGTTGCTGTAGGGGTCATCCTAGCCCACCTGGATGGACAACACGTAGACTGACCCATAGTTTCTTTTTAGCAAACCTTTAACGAAATCTTAACAGAACTACAGCGTCACTTAACGTGAATGTTTAGCAGTATTTCTCGCGGCTAAGCACTTTTGACTATAATTATATCGAAACCATTTCATTATTGTCACCAATCACCCTTCCTTAAGGTGTCTCCAGAAAAATGAAAGATTCCAACAGTTGTTTGGCTAGGTGGACTTTCCAGTTGCAGAGCTACATTTTTCAATATCACATCATGTGGGCATGAATCATAAAAAGGTAGATGGGCTATCCAGGATGCCGGCCTTTGCTGTAGTATTAGGTGAGGAAACCACCTATATGACATGATTAGTCAGCCAGAGCGATGGGTAAAGAAAACTACTGAAACATTAAAGATGTTACGCTCAATGCTCAGAACACACAAATACAATATGTCATATTTTATAAAAAGTCGATGGGAAGTGTCTTCCCTACCTATGACCTTACTTAAGGACAAAATTTATTCTAGAACGACATACCCATGTAAGACACGTGGTGTCAAGAAAACATATGAGTGGTTAAGAAAGCAATTCTACTGGGACCACGTACTTGAGACTATTCAGGAGGTTTTAGATGCTTTATTGACGTTCAGAATTCAAGGTTGGCTGAACCCACGCTTTCAGAATGAAGTTGTTACCCCATTCATGACATTTAGCGTCTTTAGTATGGATGTCATAGGGCCCTTTTCCATGGGTCTCAATGGCCATCGCTATATCAACCAAGCCATCAGCTATCTCTAGGTGGGTAGTCCATCTTGGTTCCTACTGTTACTTCCAAGGCTACTGTCTTACTCTTCTTTCGCTCCATTTTCACCCAACATAGGTGCCCCAGAGCTTTACAATCAAACAAAGGTTAAATTTACTTCCCTAGATGTCTAGGAATTAACCTCCATTTATAATACTAGCCAACATCTTACTGCACCCTACAACCCTTTGAAAAACGTTTTTGTTGAGTGGGCCAATGACGCCCTAGTCTTAAATCTCCTTAAAAATGCTGCCACGAGCCCTATTTAATGGAATCACTATATGCCATCCGTTCTACTTGCCTAAAGGATCAGCTACCTCCATGTGATCAAAATATCCCCATTTAAGGCAATTTATGGTAGGGTGCCTTGAATGCATAGTAGTGTCCAGCCTCTACTAGAGACTTCCTCTCCCAACACCACATAATTGATGATGAGAGCACTAGCTGATAAGATATTTTAGCTGAAGGCACTAGTCACTCAAGTAATTGTCACTACCACCACCAAGTAGAACTACCTGGTCAAAGTTTAAGCATCCCGCTACCTACTTATTACACATTGGGGACCTTGTATAATTCTTACATCACCGCCCTGGTGGTCAGTTGTATAAGTTAGATGCTTCCAGGTCAGGACCATACCATTTACTCTATAAGGCCTGCTACACATAATCTATTGCTGATGTTGTTTAAAGCACTGTATTCAACTGCATACATGCTAAGTTCTTGCTTACTTATGTCCCCCTCCACCAGGATCTTTTATGGGGAAATTTAGCACATGTACTCCAAAACAGCCTATGTATCTAATCTTACCAATAAAAAATTATGATCGTCCTCTAACGGTGTTGAAACTTCCAGAATTAAAATAGCTCATTGATAATGAGCCCTTGCTTCTAATTTAGAAAGAGCTAGTAAATTGTTTTGGGAATCATCATGAGTTGAGATTCCATCTCAACTCCAGGTCTACCATCTGGATGTCCTTGAACAATGGGAGGTCGAAAATCCTGAGCTGATCCAAGAGAAAGACCATGGTTTGACACTCATATTGTATGTAAAGTAAAGATCCTGATCAGTGGAGACTTGAGAGTCCCATCTGCTACAAGGCTCCTACTCACCCTTTAAATATCAATATTTTTTAATTTTAAAGGGGATCGTTTTATTTCATTTACAAACTTATACCTATTTTCTATCATATTTATGGTTATTCAGTATTGTAATACAATTTAATTACTCTGGACCAGGAGAGAGAAAAAGTACTACATCACCTCTCTCCAGACATTTATAAGGACCAACCCATCCCAAAGGTTATTCAACAGCTTCCATTCCTATAGCTTCACGCACTCAGATTTCTTAACATTTTTTTCTTACAAAAAACCAAAATTCATTCATTAGAATATGCTCCACTCTGCAGCTGAATTAAAGTCTGCGTCAGCTTTTTATAAATTTTTTATAGGAAAAATCTTCTTAATGGACAAAATAGTATAAGGTTGGGGGAAGTTTTGGTTGCTTTCCGTAAAGTAAGGTGAGCAAGGAGTTCCTGAGGCTGAGTGAAAAGAGAGATTGTATGCAAAAATGGCGGAAGGCAAGTAGAGGTTCCAGCTGGATGCCTTGGCCATAATCATCTTTAATAGGATTCCAACAAGAGTACCATTTTTACTTTTTTCTATGGTGCCGTTGGTCTATAGGTGATAGAGTGTATACAGTACCCCATGTATAGCATCAAATCAATGAGCTTTGTGATAATTAAGATTTAAAGTTAATCCCATTGTCTGTCAAAAGAAACTGAGAGCATTAATGCCATTACTTTCAAATTCTCTAGAATAAGCTTAGTTCTGTTTGTAGCATCCAGGTCTTTAACTTCTTTGACTTCCCCCATTTAGTGTGTTGATTATGGCTACAATTATATATTTAAATTGGACATAACTATTTATCAAAAGGAACACTGCATCATAGGAGATGGTGCTAGGCAAAGTTGGGTTAACCAATTATAGGAGGTGGTTTTATGGTAAGGGGTGTCGGCTTGGCATTATTTACACCAATTAAAGGTCTCATGAATATCAAAATGTAATGAATCATAATAGTGGTTGTTTCAACAGCTCAAGAGTCTTTTTTAAAAGCCCATGATAGTCGCCTTGTGGGAACCAACAATAACATCAGTTTCATCTATTGGTCAAGATAACCAAAATTTCTGATTACTAATGAGTTTATAGAGCTTCCCATTTTTGAAAATAACGTTCTTTGAATTCTATAAGAGCTGAACTTCTTCCAATTTGTTGTCATACTGTTAAGTTTTCATCTTACCAAAAAATTTATTGGCCACTTCAGCTACTAAGGTCAGGTCAGGCAGTTGAGAAAACCCATCTTTGTTCTAGAGTTTACTTTGGGGCTGTAAAAAGTAGGATAGTAAGATTCAGTATCACAATATGTGATATGAAATTAATGTCACAAGCTATGGCAATCAGTAGATTAAGTAGACAGAAATTTTACTTGTGATTATCAAAGATTTAATATTCCATCATAAAGCTAATGAACAAAGACACTACGGTAGAATTGCCATTAGTAATTTAATATAACTTTAGCAACTACATATAAAGGTGGGGGCCACAAGGCAAATACAATAAAAAAATTAAACCCCCTATCTAATTATTAGTTTGATATAAGTTTAGGAAATAATATATGACCATATGGTTGGTCAAACCAATTTCAACACACAAGATATTGCAGTTGCTAATATTGCTTTACATATCATGTAAGCTAAAATGAAATTCTGATAATTCAATACCAGAATAAGTTTAAATTATTGTTTGTTAAATATATAAATTGAAGACACAAACATGTATGCTATTTTTCGTGATTAACCTAGTATTTTATTTATTAATACGTTATGTTTTAAATACTTTTGTCTTTTTTAAATAAAACTAACTCATAACCTAACTATGATAAGTCAATATATATGATTTAAGCAGTTTAGTTCTGGTACTAAACACCAGAAATATTAAATGTTAAAGATCTTATATTCTCTTAGGACACTCAGAAGAGGTGCATATAGAACAAAGCACACAAGTTCTGATCTATACTGAATAATGGCTGAGTAAACAAAAAAAGTAACTTGTAACCAATATTATCATATATGATAGATTTTTTTCTAATTATCTAAGCAAGGTTGAGGTTTATTAATGAGTGCAGTATAAGTCATCTTAGCTTATATCTACAAATATTTATGTTACAGTGCTAAATAAGGCGCCATTTTGGTTTATAGTATATATGGAGATGAGTATTTAAAGAGCAGGATGCTGTTTAGTGAAAATAAAATGTATGAAAAATAATAAAATTGCAAGTACATGGTGAAATAAGATTACTTTATGGTAATCATTAATTTTATTAATATATGAGTCATTGTGTGTATATGCATGCGTGTATGTGAAATCACATTATCTCTTGAATGAATAGACCAAAATTCACTAAACTTAGCACAAATACCTGCTAAAGTTAGGGAAAGGTTATAAAATTTCTTAAAAATATATAATGATTTTAATAGAAGTTATTTTAGAATAAAAAAATGTAAAATTTTTGTGGCAGTCATATATCATTTTCAGCGAGAGTTTTGGCATTTCTTTGTTGATTTGATAGGTTTATAGGCTTTAGTAAGCAGTTGGTAGTTTTTTAATTGATTATTAAGATTTAAATAATCAGTTATGGATAAGTGGCATTTTGATTGCTATAGGTTGTTTTGATGGACTCAATGTTTTAAGGTAAGTGATTTATGATCTAGTTAATCTTTTTTTTAGTACTAGATGGTCCCAACCCAAGGGGGGGATTCATTGATGTATGATCTAGTTAATCTTGAGTGCAGGAATTGGGAAAAGTTTTATGCTTGCTGGTGCTGATTCAGCCAGATATCCACTAAATAGTACACTAAAAAATACTTTTGAGATAAAAGTAAAAAATGGGGGTTTATAAGTTTTTTATTAGTTGCAGCCTGGAGATCAAAAAAGCAACCTCTTGATATCAGAATGCTTAGTATTAGAATCATCTCAAGGCTTGAAGTTAGTCAGACAAGAAATTCATTATAATCTATGTGTATCCAAATTAGATAATATAGGCTATTGACCTATTGGATCGTTCAAAAACTCACCTTAATCATGAAACAGTTGATGAATGGCGATGATAGGTAGTTTAGATCCATGGGGTAAATTTTGATATATTTTACCCAATCATTTGATGGGAAGATATATGCACATTGTGAGGCCCCCTCCAATCCCTATAAAAGGGGCTGATTCTGCAGTGTGAGTTGAACTAAATCCGTTGTAAGATGGGGATGGACCTCTGAAGGGCTCCTTGATTCTGCCGCACAGTTGGTGTAATCCAACTGCCAAAAACTAGTGTTATTGCCTGTGACTTATTATAAAAGAGTATCCCAATTTGTGAAATTCAAATGAAAATTGACCAGGGTCTTTTGGCCAATAAAGTCATTATTTCATCCAAAATATTATCATGAGATTGCACTTGTAATTGGCTGATATATTTGATAAATTGGACTATTCTCACCCAAGACATTCTTTTGCTGAAGTCAAGATGCAATTGTCAAGCTTTTCTTTCCTGTTATTATCACTTTTATTAATACAATTCTACACAATTTCTCCGAGATTGACAATCAACCTGTAATATGAGAAAATTTGTCCGCAACAATACAAGTTGGGCAAAAGTGGCCAGCACGAAAGGCCCAAAGCCCTCCCAACCCACCAGAGAAAAACGCCCCAGCAGAATGTTGACACACCCTCCCACCAAAAGGGTGAGTACAGCGCCGTACCCAGAGTTTTGCAATTCCTGCAAAATATGGGTGCATATACCAAAATCAAACACTCCCAACCCTTGTTCTCCCTTGAGCACAGCCTTAGATTTATGGTCAGCGATACTACCTTGAATCATGGGAAAAATGGGGAGGCCTTCTCCACAACTTTTTTAAACAACGTCTCAGTAAATTACAAAAATCTACACAGAGGATGGGTGGACGTCAGGTTCATGTCCGTGGAAGAAGCGGTGGATGCAGCGAAAATTAAATTCTCCATAAAAATCAACAATGAAGACTGCACCATCTGCACAGTGTGCATGCGATGGAATAAGGCAAATAACCTATTCATCATATTTGACTGACTCCTGAGCACTGTGCACTGTAATATCCTCACAGATGAACTCCACAGGGGCCTCAAAGGTTACAGAGTTATCAAACAGTTCAAATTTGAAAAATTCCCCCTCCTGCCCACCTGTGCACAGGAAAGGCAATAGCCATTATTGAACTGGATCAGGATGTGGCAGAGGATATCACCCTCATTCCCCGCATGGTGACCATCAACCTCCCCAATGGCAGCATATCTCACCCCTTCCATATCACACCAGAACACACCCCACCTATCTGCAAATTCTGCTCAGCAATAGGCCACAAAGACCATGCATGCCCCGTCAAGTGCGGGATTGAAGCACCAGAATTTTGTGAGGACAATATGGATGAAACAAGCCCAACTTTCAGCAAAATTAAGGACTCCACTTTTGCCTTCTATTGGGGTGAAAGAGCTGATATTGCTTTGGTTGAGCCTGTCTCATGCAAGGACCGCCGTCATGCACAGACCGCCCGCAAGCAGGCCACGAATTCTGCTGAGACCCAAACTAACACCACAATTTCTACAGAAAAAAATTCAGGCGGATGCCATGGCAGCACAGCGGAATAACCAATCAGATCCTCCACATAAAGCCCAACACAACCAAAACCATGAAATTTTTGAACACAACCAATCAAACACCTCCAACCAAGCGGGAGCAGATCCACTTTGCACCACTGGGGATCCTCCTAGCCAATCACATGTGATAGGTGATGATATGGAAGACCACTTCAGCCAATCACAATGTGACAACTCCTATGACAAGACCCAACCACCCCAACTCCTAGTTTCTGCCCATCAAACCCACAGGCAAATGGCAGAAAAAATTCTTTTAATGAGGCAAAAGCCAACCCACGCCAGACCCAAAATCCACGGAGTAATCCAAGCCAAAAGAAACTGAACAATGCCAGCACCAAGGCCACCGACCAACACACTGGAACAAATATGGCTAGTCAACCCCATAATTGCAGTATGACTCATGATAAGGAACTGGGTGACCTCAGTGGGTCACCTCAGCATTCCTGATGTGCGGACTACCGCAATCAACATAGGGACGCTCAACATCATGAAAGCCAAGGCCCCACATCCCAGGCCAAAAAAATGGCTTTCCTGCGCAATATCCCCATAAACATCTTGGCTATCCAAGAACCCCACTGTCCACTGGGGGAGGAGGAGTCATGGTCAACCATGCTCCTTCTGGCAAACTCCCTTTGGACACACAGTGGGATGGTAATTCTAACAAACTGTAACCCTCCAGTAAAAATCCAAAGCACATCCTCCCACCTGGAGGGACGGCTGCTCCTAGCAAACCTCGAGTGGATCAGAGAGAATTTTTCTGTGGCATGCGTGTATGCCCCAAATGATCTGAATGACCGCCAAAAATTCTTTTCTGATATCCTCTCAATCCATTTCTCCGAGGCAACATTTTTCATAGGAGATTTTAACTTCTGGCTTAACACCAATACTGACCGCTGGCCCAAGTCTAGGGCTATACCCCGCGGCCACACAGAACTATGCATATTAAAGGCAACGTTGGGCCTATGCGACACCATTCCCATACAAGCCCCCACCCTGGCCAACATGACAAGGCCCCACCACAACAATAACCAGCTGGTTTCAATGACCCAGATTGACCTGATGCTCACCCCTGTAGACTTCCGGCACCAAGTATCAAACTTTACAACAACAATTATCCCTTTCTATGATTATTGAATGGTCTTGATAGTGATATCATCCTCAGAAAAATATGAAAAACCACCAACCTGGCACAGAGTTCACCTGAGCACCATCCACCTTCCAGAGCTTAAACTTTGGATCAAGATGGTGCTAACAACACAGAAAGAAAGACAAACACCTGATGGGAATTCTATCGCCAAGTGGGAAATATTCAAGGATCATGCAACCAAGAAAGCCTGCCACCTAAACTCCAGAAAAACAGCTGCAATGTCCGCGACAATCAACAAGGCTATCAGACAGCTTCAACACTTAGAAAACAACACACCTTGTGAGGGATACACCCCCCAATGGGGCCATCTGTGGTTCCAGCTATCAACACAGTTAAACTCCCTCTTTAGGAAACACCAGCATTACACCGAAGTATGCTATAAAACAAAATACATTTTATCCAGAAAAACTTGCATGGCCCAATTTTTCCGCCATTTTAAACCAATTTCAACATTGGCAACCTGCACACAGGTTCACTGAGCAGATGACACAATGACATCTACACCATCAGAAATATCAGCTGAATTACACCGATTTTACACTGACCTGTACATGGCGGATTTTACATCAACTAAAAAAAATTAAAAAATTTCTATCATCCGCTAATATTGATACTATAGCTGGCCAACCAGACCTTGCAGCACCCATAATTAAAGAAGAACTATGGGAAATAATAAGATCAACCCCATGCAACAAGTGCCCTGGGCCTGATGGGCTTCCATATGAATTTTTCAAAAAATATTTTAAAGATATCGCACCAATACTACTAGCAACTATGAATAAGTGCCTGGAAGACACATCCCTTCTACCTGGTGGCCAAGACGCATACGTGGTCACACTATTCAAAAAAGGAGACCAGGCAGATCTAAACAACTGGCGCCCAATTGCTTTCAACAATACTTACACTAAAATACTAACTAAAATTTTAGCCAAACGTTTGGGTTACATTGCCCAGACAACCCTCTCACACCATCAATTTGGATTCATCCCAAACCGCTCAATTTGGGATAACATACATACAATTGCCAATATCTGCCAAGCTAACCCCACAGGCGCCCTTGCTTTCCTGGACCAAAATAAAGCATATGACCAAGTACACTGGGGATACCTAGAACAATGTCTGAAGGCCTTCAACCTAACACCCTGCTTTATAAACTGGGCGCTCCTCCTAAAGCGCTCAGCCAAGTTTGCAATCAGAGGCCCAGGCTTCCTAACCAACACCATCACCCCCCAAAGAGGCCTCAAACAAGGTGACCCACTTAGCCCCCTATTACACAACTTCACCCTTGACCCCTTCTCCGCATTGCAAACTCAAAGCTCACCGGAATCAGGTTGGAGGGACAACCACCAACCAAAATGCTCGCTTTCGTTGATGACTGCGTTGTTGGAGTCTCAGGCAATATGGATGCCAGGACGATTGAGCGCATCATTCACCAATATGAATCATTGAGTAATGCCATGCTTAACAAACAGAAAACAGAGGTAATTGTAATGGTCAAATTCAGCTCAAACTGGGCCCCACCCCCACACCACCACAGAAACCAACCAACCACATACCTAACCACACAACAAAGACCCAAGCCAATAAAACCACTGTGCTTACCCTTTTGCACCCCACCCCGCCACTGACCCAGTCCGTCATCTGGGCATATGGCTAGAAGCTGGTGGATATGCTCTTGACACCATAGAAACCAACATATTGGACAACATCACAAAAAGAATGACATGTATGCAAAGGAATAAAGGCAGGCTAACTGGAAGAGTTGTATTAGCCAACTCCCTGATCCTATCAAAGCTATGGTTTGCTGCCCATGCGATCCCTTTCTCCGCCAACTTCACCGACGCAGTCTACAAGCTCCTGCATAACTGGCTATGGTCAGGATACCGTGCACCTATCAGGCTGGAGACCATGTACAGCCCACGGAAGAAAGGAGGGATGGGGCTGCTCAACTTCGTGGAAAGAGCTACGCAAATCCTAGGCTCATGGATAGCCTCCACGACGTCACCCAACCTACCATCCCCCCACTGGGCCAAGGCAGCCCAAACCAATTTTGCAAGGGCACTACATCTGAGGTCCCCCTCCAATCCGGCGACCCTGATGAAGTACCTTGTAACACACCCAAACGCCATTAGACCACACAACACCAATTGGTATTTCAAACGCATCCTATACAACCTAAGACAAAGGGATTGGAGCTTCTCCTATGCACAGCAATCCGAAAACAATCACCCTCAAACTGGATATGTGCAACTCCACAGAGGACAAACGGTGTCTAACGTACCTGCCCCATTACCACCCTTCCCTCTGTCCAGGATTGACTACCTAGACCACCAAGACGTCCCATTTGACTTGAACACCAAAAAACAGGTGTGGAACCTCGTCACCTGCCCCCTCCTATCCCCACAAGAGTGCTCCACAATGTGGCGATACATGCGCTGTACTTTAGAACAGCTGACTGTACTTTCTCAATGTTCGAGACATGCGCCATCTGTGGCGGACCCAACACACTAGCACACCGCCTGGAAGAGTGCCCGCCATCTGCGCATATCTGGGCCAACGTGATGCACCTGTTTCAACAATCACCTACAACCAAATTCCGACTATCCCGCAATATCATGGCACTCAACATGGCCTCACCTATCCCCAGACACTGAGGGCTCTAATTGTGTGCATTGCAATATGGTCCATTTACACAATTACCCTTGATGCCTTTAACGGGATCTTCCACAATCTCAACCAAGCCATCATCGGGTTCCACAACCATTTGGCTGACCACTTCCAAGCCTGGCTGTTCGGCTCACTCCAACACAGATGGAAGAAATGGATGGGCACCTGGATTCCAATCTGGTTCCTTCGTTATGACATTGAAAACCTCACAGTCTTCATAGGCGGTACACCCTACTAGCCCATGAGTTGCCATACCACTCAAGGTCTAGCCACCCACCACCCGTGGCCCCCAGCCACACCAAAGTGTGCCAAGTCGTATTTTTTGAGTTTCTTTGTTCTGCGCTCTCTTCCTATTTCTGTTTTCCACTTTCCCTGCTCCTACATATCGGATGTGTCTGTCCCCTGGTTGGCCATCCTTGTATAAATAAAAAAAGATGCAATTGTCTGATTTTGATAATCCAACTAAATTTGCTAAGTGATTGGTAATTTTTGGTTGATTTGACGGGATTAATGGTTTCAGGTATATGGTTGGTGTTAGTAAATTCAAAGGTTTAATGTTATAGGATGAGTGAATGTTGGTTTTTTGTTTATTTGTTGGACTAAATGAGTTCAGATAAATGGTTTTTGCCTAATTATTTCATTATCCTTCCTGTTTTTGATGAGTAAAGGAGGTTTTTTGTAAAATAGGCTCAAAGGTTTCAGGCAAATTGTTTATGTTTATATAGTTCAATAGGTTTAATTGGTTTTGGATGAGTGGTTAGTGTTTTATATAAATTCAATATATTTGACTTCTTCTTATTTTTATGCAATGATCATCTACCAAAATAGAAACTAACCAACTGGGATTAACTGTTAAACTTTGACCCGCTAATAATTTTTGTTAAACTGGGTATTGCTAAAAACTAAGCTAAAGATATCTTTACAAAAGTATCATTGCATTTATATGTTTATTTAAGAATCTTTCATTTGCAAATTATTGTGACTATTTAAATTTTAATTGTGACCCAGTAAAGTTTATAGAAAGATGAAATTTTTAGCTTGCATCTACTGCCTTTATTAATACAGTTTATGGCTTTCACCCAATACAGTAACAAACGGGAATCTCACCCCAATAGAGCTTGGCTCATAAAGTCATCAGCTCATAGTTACTAGTTTTAGTATATAAATAAACATACTCCACCATATGTTTAATCAAATTAGCAGGGTGCATCCACTGACTTAAGTGTTAAGAGTGTCAGCAATAGACTGAGTGCACCCTAATGACTCAGCCACTAACCGTGTGATTGAAATGATTAATTTTGTTCAAAAGTAAATTTGGGTGATCATGACCCAGTGATGGCTTCTCAGCCACATTTAAGACTGTCATCTAATGCCTGGTGGAGTCTGTGTTTTAAACCAATTGGAAAGCCCTTGGCAAAGCAAGGTATTGGTGGCAAGGTCTAAAAGATTTCTTTCTTGGTCCATTACCCCCTGTACTGAGAATCTGTCACCCAAGGATGGCAGAAGCCTCAGCTACTGCAAGGATGAACTCTAGCAATGTTCTCTAATCAGGGAATTTATTGACAAAAACTCAGTAAAGATTTTTGGGTTCAATTTTAAGTTTAACTCAAATGAAAGACTTTCACCATGTTTCCTTGACAGGGTTCAACCCCTTATTTAAATAACCCCTTATTGGCTCATAACCTTGATATAGTTGTAGTTGCTTTGGGATCCAAATTGATTCACCAGACCACCAAACCCATTGACAAAAAATTTAAAAGTGTCAGTAAATGTCCCCAAATTTTCTGATACTACCTAGGAGCTAAGCGCCATATCCCATAACGCCCTCATAAAATATAAGCTGGTGCAGAAGGAAATGCTTAGCTATAGCTGAAACCCCACTCAGAATGTGACACTATGGTAAACTCTGTAGTTTCCATGTGCAACAGTGACTCAATAGTTTTTTAAACCATAATCCCTATGACTTCAGCCACTTGGCGCGCCAGCAAGTTCTGGAAGCGCAGCAAAATGGTGAATTTTAACATAATTTTTATCAAGTTGGAAATAATATTCAAATTGTTGTGCATCTGCACTGAGCGAGCCCTTGAGAAGATGAAGATGCAATTGGATCACTAAGTAGTGGAGGCAGAGTCAGTGAGGATCTAAAACCTAAGATGCTAAGGCATGGATTGGGCAGGATTAAACCTCTATGACGCAATGGAGTTCAACAAAGTGGTTATCCATAAAGATGGCGCCCTTGGAAAAATCTTGCATCCCTAATATACGGAACTGAATGCATATATCAAAATGTTCCTCAACACTGCCAGCACAATTGACTGGGTGCGCCATGCTCTTTCAACCAATATTGCCCTCAGGTTTTCAGAATCAGAATGGGACACAATGGGAAGATTATCATCCAACTAACTTTTTCAAATTAAAGTGAGGTTTAGACCCAAGAAGCGGGTTAAAAGAGTTACTTTGATAAATTACCCAGAAAAAATGATAGTACAACTTGAAACAACCCAAAAGATTACATCAAACAATTCAAGCATAAAAAGCCCAAAATAAAACTTTCTTAATCAAAATGAATGGTCATCAGAAATTCTCTTTTCTTTCATATTGCAATCACTTTTGCAACCTATTCAATTCAAAACTGAATCTAGTTAGATAATATCACAGAGGAAATTAGTCTGCGCCCATGTCAGGGAGCAGTTGGGCAAGTAAGGTAAGAGGAGCAGGTGGAAGGCCCATGGCCTCCAACATTTGAAAACGCCCCAGAGAAACTGGCGGAATAGACAGTAATTTTAAAAAAGAAGCGGTCACTATTTCTCTGGAGATACTCGCATGGCAAGCATGATGCAACCAGTACATCAACACGCCACACTCCCAGCCACTTTCATTGGTGGAATTCAGAGTCCGCATGTTTCTGGACATCCAACAAACGGCCTTATGGGAAAAATTTTGTGAAGATGTGCACACAATTTTCCTGACCGCGGTGTATGTCGCACCTCACTCCATGTCACACGGTTGGCTGGACCTAGGTTTCAAAAGTAAAGAGGCAGCAGACGAGGCTGTGGCGGTGCACATAGTGGTCAACCTCCCCAAAGGGCAATGGGTCATCAAAACCAAATGCACCAGATGGACAAAATCAAACCAAATTTTCCTCACGTTTGACTTTTTGCCTACTACGGTAAAATGTGACACTTTGGAACAATACCTGAAAGATGTTCTTGCTATATATGGCGAAATACAATCTTTTGAAATGCAACGCTTCATGCTGATGCCACACCTGTGCACCGACAAAGCCATCACAGTACTGACCCCAACTGAGGAGATCATGAAGGACCTAACCCAGATCCCGCACTCCACTTTTATTGATATTGCAGGGCATACCACCCACCCATTCTGGGTGACTGTGGACAGCACGCCCCCCATTTGCACCCACTGTGATACATTTGGCCATAAGGCGCACGCATGCCCCACCAAGGAGGGCGTCACATTCCAAGAGCACCCCTCAGCGGCCATGGCCAGCGGAGAGGCGCACTACAAACCAACTGCAAGCACAAGGAGGCTTTCCCATGGGGAGCACAAGGCTGCTACCAACTGGTAAAGCCTATCTTCCCGCAAGAGCAGAAGAAGGCCAAGCAGGCCTGCAGGGCCGCGGTCAAGGAAGCAGCCAAAGCCACCACCGCTATCCCACACTCACAATGCCAGGAGGATATGGAAACCTTCACAGCGGAAGCAACTCAGGAATCCATCAACCAATCAGATTGGGAAGCCCATGCCAAGTGGGCCATTCAATCTGAGGATCCAATAAGGATTTGATCTCACCCAATCATTGCACCCTAGCTCCGGTCAAAACTGACTTGAGACCCATCCCAACTGAAAATTTTTTTGACCTGCTCAATGGTGCACCAAACTCATCCGCACCATGAAAAATTTGTCCAACGTTGGGAAAACAAAAAGCGAAGGCTAAAGCCAATGCAACTCCTTCCACAAAAATTAACAAAAACCCTGAAAGTGTTGCTGCTAACACCTGCACTGCTGTGAAGGCCCATGGGGATCTAGAGGAGGCTGGTGGGCCCAGGTGCCCACCCCCTCGCACCTAAGGTGCAATGGGGTAAACCTTCACTTTAGGGACATTGAATATCGCCAGACTCAAGGCCTCCCCATTCTGGGCTAGGAAACTGAGTTTTTTACAATACAATTTACCCGTGGATATCCTGGCCATCCAGGAGTCCCATTGTCCATGAGGTTCTGAGGAAGCTTGGAAAACAATGCTCCTCCCATCCCTATCCTTTTGGTTGAAGCACTGTGGGGTGCTAATTCGGAAAAATAATTTTTTCAAATTTTGTCCTCAGAAACATTCCTAAAAGGCTGAGTGCTTGTTGTCACTTTCTCATGGGCTGACGTAGTACATGCAATCATCAACATCTATGCCCCAAATGGTGCACGCGAGCGTCAGGAATTTTTTTGTTGGTCAAATCCCTCCCACTACCCCCAGACTCTTTCCTAGTCAGCGACATGAACTGTTGGCTAAACACACCAACGGACCGGTGGCCTTCCTCACCCCACGCCCCCCAGGGTCACGTAGAACTGCGCGTTCTAAAGGCCACCCTCAGGTTAATAGATGCGCTGCTGCAACATGCCCCGCTGCTCAAAAACATGACGCGCCCCCACGTCCACAACGGCCAATTAAGGTCCATGACCCGCATTGACCTTATCCTAACGCTGGCGAAATTCCAACCCCACATCTCCCACTTCAAAACAACAAAAATGGAATTCTCTGACCATTGACTGGTCTCGCTAACCTACCACCTACCTGTCACAGCTGCTAAGGCCCCACATTGGTGCAAAATCTGCCCCTTTGAGCTCGCATCGCCAAGATTTTCCATGTGGGTGGAAGCGGCAACTTTGGCAAAAAGTTTGTTGCACCATTTTGCGCAGACCCCATTTCCACATGGGCAACTTTCAAAGATGACACCATCCACCACTCTCACCATCTCTCCTCCAGATGCTCATGAGCCACATCGGCAGTCATTTTGCGCGCTCTGGCAGAGTTGGCACACCTGGAGTCCAACATCCCAGCTACAGGATACAGCTCTGCATGGGGCCAGAATTGGGTGGAGGCAGCCGCCCACCTCAACGCACTCGAAGGCAACACAAACATTGGGTTTGTGTTCAGTACAGGGCCACACACATCACAAAAGGTGAAAGTGCACCGCACATTTCTTTAAAAAAATTTGCACCACGCCAGAGCGTGGCCTGCACACAGGTACAAAGATTGGATGATTCCATTGCGGATACGCCAGCTGAAATGGCAATCAAAACACAAAAGTATTACTCAAAGTTGTACCAATCAATTTAATTCAGCCGGCCAAAGTGGCGGAATTTCTTGACAAGCCCACATCCACACCGTTTTCTGATACCTGGAAATAATGAATTTGATTACTCCGACTGAATTATGGACAGCCATTCGCGGTGCGCCAAACTGAAAATGCCCAGGCCCAATGCCATTTCTTATGAGTTCTACAAAAAGTATTTCAAATATATATCCCCATTGCTGCTCGCCTCACTTAACCAAAGCCTGTTGGAAACGCGCCTCCTACCAGGAGGACATGAGGCCTTTACTGTCACACTCTTCAAGAAAGGGGATAAGCTAGACTTAGCCAACTGGCGCCCCATTTCTCTAACAAACACAGATACTAAAATTTTAACAAAAATATGGCTAACCATTTAGGGACTGTAGCATCTGCCACCATCTCCCAAGAACAATTTGGTTTCATACCCAGAAATCGATTTGGGATAACGTGCACTCTGTGGCTTTTGTATGTCAATCCACAGCCTCTGGGGCACTTGTATTCTTGGACCAACAAAAGGCCTATGATAGAGTAAACTGGGAATACCTCAGGGCCTGCCTCCCTCAATTCCGCCTACCCCCTCGCTTCATCAACTGGGTGATGCTGCTCACGGAATCTGCAACAATGGCAGTCCGTGGCCCTGGCTTCCTAACGGAAGTAGTCCGCCCTCAAAGGGGCTTGCGACAAGGGGACCCCCTCAGCCCACTCTTATATAACTTCCACTTTGACCCACTACTGCGAAATGTGAATGCCCAACTCACTGAGGTCCATGTGCCAGGCCAAGCCCCAGTCAAGATAATGGCATTTGCAGATGATTGTGTGGTTGGGGTGTCTAATAATCAAGATGCACGTGCGCTTGAAGCTCTCATCCAGGAGTATTCCTGGGTAAGCAACGCGGCACTGAACGCTTCCAAAACCAAAATCATCCTCCTTGGTCGGTTTCAGAACTGCTGGACCCCAGCAATTAGTTCCCAACCCGGCCTTCTGCTCGCCCACGTCCTCGCCCTACTAACTCAACACACACCGCCCCAATGGTGCTCCCCTTTGTGCCACGTCCTACCATAGGACCAGTACGCCATCTGGGCGTGTAGATGGAGGCAGGCGGATATGCGTCAGCATTAATGGAGTGCCATATTCTGGATAACGTGATGAAGCGAATCGCCTCTCTCAGAGCCCACCCTACTTCCCTTACTGGCAGGGTTGTTTTAGCCAACTCTATGCTCCTCTCCAAGGTCTGGTTTGGAGCCCACGCCATCCCCTTCTCCCCAAGCTTCTTCAAATCCTTGTATGCCTTGCTGCAAGGATGGCTTTGGTCAGGCCGCCCTCCACCAGTATGGCTAGAGGTCATGTTTGTCCCTCATCACCATGGTGGCATGGGCCTGCTTGACTTCAAAGCCCATGCTGCCAAGATCCTGGGCACCTGGATTGCGGCTGTCACCGCCCCTACACTCCCCTCCCAACACTGGTCCCGCGCAGCCCGCTCCAACTTCTCCCGCGCCTTGGGCCTCAACAATCCATCGAACCCCCACTCCCTGATGAAATACCTCACATCACACACATCGGCCACAGGTCCTCATGGGACTAAAACCCACTACAAACGAATCCTACTCTCCATGCGGAGTGCTGAGTGGAGAATTCGTATTAGCGGACATACAACCCAAAGAGGCCGCCCCTCTCCTCAGTTCACACAAGAGGTACAGGGGCTACCCATCCATGATGGCGTGATCCCCATTCGGCCCCATGTCCTATCCAGGGTGGACTACCTGGACATGATGGACATCCCTTACTCCATTGAGACCCAAAAAACTATCTGGAAATATGTACACTATCCTCTGTTGCAGCCTCAAGTCCGCTCCCATGTGTGGCGCTGCCTGAGGCAGGTGTATCATACAGATGAGCGCTCTAACACTTTAAACTCATCCTGTGTCGTGTGTGGCCAGTATGGAACGCTGTTTCACCGCCTGGAGAAGTGCCCTACCTCTAAAGTGATATGGCGCGAAGTTCAACGTCTGCTGGGCCAGGATCAAACGCATCCCTTCAGTCTGTCAGGAGATATGTTTGCTCTATCAATGGCCTCCTCTCTTCCACCCTCCTCCGTGCTTTGGTGTATGCAATTGCCATGTGGACCATCCACACGATTGTCTTAGATGCCATCTCAGGCTCCACCCCCACCCTCCCAGAAGCTGTCCACAGATTCCGGTCTCATTTGGTGGACCACTTTCAAGCGTGGATGTTTGGATACCTCCCACTGCATCGCTGACAGCTGGTCTCCTCCTGGTTCCCAGTCTGGTTCATCAAATCAGACCCCTTCCTCCACACATGTTCAGTTGTGGCTACGGCCCCTCCACACGTTCCCTCCCCCTCCCTATAAGTGGCGTTCCCGCTGGCAACAAGAGATAGCATCACTTCTCTGGGGTGCCTTCCCTGGTACTAAGTTTTGTCTCATCTGAGTCATATTCAGAAGTGTCTGTCTCATGGTCGGCCTTCCCCACAATAAATTTAAAAAAATGAATGGTCATCAGAAGGTCAGGTGACAATTACTCAAGGTGGCACTTGATGCAGTAAAGTAAAAAAATATGAAAAAGGGCAAGAATCAAAAAATTTTTGATGATCTACCTAAGTGATACCAATTCTTATCCAGATTGGTAAATTAAACTTACAATTTTATAATAAAAAAGTATGCCACTCTAAAGGGCGGTTAGCCAAGCAAGTAAAACTGCTTCCACCCCTAGTGCAGGTTTTGAGTTCAAAACCTGTACTGGTAGAAAACATTCTCAGTGTGGTATATTTGTCCTAAGGTCTGCCCACCTCAAATAATTTAAAAGTATGCCACTCTATGCATTGTTCCATCTGGAATGCAACGCCTGACCAAGAGCCTCTCATCTGGATACCCAATCCATTATTTTTGTTATTGTTTTCCTTTTGGAGCTTATATTGTTAAGTATGACATATAAAACCCCCTCTTATATACTATAATAGAAGTTAAGTTGTTAATTCTATTTCGCATTTTAGTACTTGACTTCAATAAGTACATATAAATGTACTTACCATAAAGCATATACTAGAGCTGGTAGGACATAAGTGATGACTTTGCACCTATATAAATAATATACTTGTCATGCGTCTTAAACAGCTTTAAGTATAGACTTTCAAACTTCTTGGACTTGTCACTCTCAAGCTCAGTTCTGGAAGCCTACAGTCTGGTGATCACTAAAGGGGACTCAGCTGATGCTCAACAATGCGCGCAGATAATTGGTTGCAACCTGGAAGATAACTGATTAATACTTTCACCTGTTTGGTGCACATTGGGCATGGTTAAGAGGATGATTGAATAGTAATTCCACCTATTATCACATCATAAGAAGTTCAAGAAAATCCTATGGAGCTTCCCAAATCTCATCATCTAATATGGATTTCCAATGAAGGAATTTATGAGTTAATTCATGGAGTCATTAACCTAGGAGAAAGAGTCAGGTTACAAAAGGGCATCCGCCATGAACAGGACTCTTATGAACCTATATGAATACAGTACTCTCTCAGAAAGTTACGGTTTAATTAAAAACCTATCTCACTATATCATAGAAAATTTTACACCTGCAATTTAACATATCGTACATTTGATAGGAGTCCATAAGAAGGAATTTCACCTATATATCAATACCAAAGGCCTTATGAATGGTCTATGTGCAGGTATATGATTCAGCATCATAAAGTATAGGGGACATCCACCATTTGATCAAGGAAAACCGTTCATACACAATTTATCTTATTAACAAATGGGGTCTATTAATCCCAGTGTTATTAGAAGGTGGAGGAAGTATGAAGCTCCTTTGTAAAGGACATCTTGGAGTCACATGATAATACTAAGAAATTACTTAATGTCTTTTCTGAAGAGCTCCAATGACAAAATAGCGAAGCTAGTTAAAAATGGCAGCTCAAGCATCTACCAACCACTATCAGGAGGAAGAACACATTAAGCTCCTTAAGGCTCAGCTAAAGCAAGCCTTACGACGAATTGATTACTAGAGAGGCCCATATAGCCTGAGACCACATCAGCTCAGAAACTATTTTCCAAGTGGCCTGGGTTGAAAAGGATATGATATCCCATGCATCTCAGGAGTCTACTTTTTTCATTATTTAGCGACTGAAAAAATTGTAGAGCGACTTGAGAGGTAAATCCCCCAGTTGAAAGGACATAAAACCAAATCTAATGTTGCCATAATGAAGCTAATAGTTCTGGAATACTCTCACATAAGAGCTGAAAGCCAAGACTGACAAGCCTCTTCAGAGAAACGTATTTAAGGAGAAAAGATAGTATTTGAATTGGCGCATTGGAGTACTAAGGATGAGAATAAGGTTTTTGCAAACATACTACTCATTGACTCGCCAACAAATTCACAATCTGGACATTCACATTTAGATGTAGAGAATGATAAAGTCATTCTCAAGAAGAAGAATTTATTCACTGGGTGTTAAGCCAAGATTTACTATTATGGAAATGGACAACATCAAAAGACCTCTACAGGATCAAATATGTTGACTCAAATGGCAAGTTGAACAGAACGATGTATGAACTAAAATTATTAAATCCAAAGCTTCTGGGGTACACGCCATTATATGTTTGAAGGCAAAAACTTTTGCTTACGTTTAAGGGCAATTTTACACCTGGAGAAGGGAGTATCACATCTTTCCTCTATGTCTCAAGGCTGTGATGTAAGGTGTGACTGATCATAAAAAGGATAAGCATATTCTATCTTGTTTGAGAATTATGGTTCAAGAGGTTATAAATCTCACATGGAATTCTTGAATACCTGGAGAGAAGTGAAGTAAGAGCTTATAATTTTTTAGGGCCAAACAGAGCCAGTTTATGAAGAAAAAGGCCTTCATGATAATCACACTATGGCAAAATGAAACCCTTTCCAAATTTACCAATTGTTTTATATAGAGGCTCGGATGCTGATGACCTTTGAAGATGTATACTTTGTATGATGCTGTAGCCGCCGTCATTGTGGTTTTACATAATAACACTGACCTAGACATGCACGTCACGTCTATCAGAAGAAGCTTTAAATCCATCTTAGATATTAAAGAAACCTTACTATATGTGGTTGATATACTCAAGTTAGAAAGCTCCCAGATGGCCTCCAAAAAATAGAGTGTATTCCGTGGATGATTAAAACTAAGAAAGAGGAGATGCCAAGATGTAATTAGTGTAAGAAGAACAATCATACTTAGTATATGTGGTTTAAATAGAACCCTGCCCTTGCTTTTCGCGGAAAGATAGGTCAGATGTAAGTCAGGTACCTCTAGAATTAAATGAATAAAGTACTTGAAAGCAAAACATTGCTTTTATTTTCCTTGCGTGCACTGGGAATGAATTTAGTGACAGCTCTAAATGGGGTCAAAAAGACACAGGTTGTTACATTTTACGTTCACCTGATGAACTTGCCATTCTCATTCTGGACTTCTTGAACGCCAAAAATATTAAATACAGCCAGGATCTTGAAGGCACTTGCCTCATTCTGGTTATCAGTTGTCTCAGGATAATGAATACAGCCAGTGATGCTGATAAATATCTTACCTTGAGATCTGACCCATCTCAAGTTTCAGGTCTACTAGAGTTCAAAAGAAGTGTTCCAAGACTGCACAAAAGCCATTGCAACGATCCGCTCCAATGAGGTGTTAGCTCTCCCACCAAAGTTTGAATGAACTATTATAAAAGTGGAAGTGGTAATATAGAAGGTCTGAGTCATGGTTATCTGTTTACAATAACAACCATCAATGTTGTTTCATCCCGCCTTATCAAAAAGATTAAGCTCGCCCAAGAAGTTGAATACACTCAAAATACAGTAATGCTGGTACAAATAAAGTTAAGTTGATAGGTGCATATTAATAATTTTACAATATGAGTTGCCTAGTTAATTTTATCTGCTCCTGCAGTTGCCCTAAACAAAAGTCAAAATGATATACTCATTAGGATGTAGTTTATAATCGAGTATGAAGGAGTCATTAACCTGAAAGAGGGATAATATCATTACTCAACTATGAAATACACCTTGCGCTAGATAATAAAACCCCAATAAGAAGTAACACTTGTCTGGTCAAGTACCTGTAACGCTTTACCTTTACAATATAATACCTCTGAAAAAAACAAAAATGCTACCTGATCCAGTATATACTGCAGTGGGCATACCCGTTTATGCCACCAAGTAGGAGAAGCTAACTAAGGGGAACATAGAGTGATTTCTATTAATATATCCCTGAGTATACTGCCAAACTAATTGATACATATCACTAGTATTGATGGGGTAAATAGTTTTGATCCAGGAGTTTTGCAAGGAGTCACAAAACAGCCTATAAACATCCTATTGAGATACTACTTGATAATCTACCCAGTCAAGGTATCTTAATCAAGAAAATCAAAAATTGGAAAAGACAATTACTTTCAATTGATGAAATTGACAAGGTACATTTTAATGGTACTCACCTAGATTTTGTCATACCCAACAATACCTATTTTGAACTATTCTTCTAGTCCATATATTTGATAAATTAAATCTGGAAGAACTTGGGAAAGTCTACCAATAATTGAAGATTATCAAGATGTTTTTTATGACAAATTTTGACTATGTTTATATAAAAGAAAGTACACATATTATTAATGTAGGAGATTTAACTCCTATCTGATTGAAGCCATATTGGTATTCAAAGGCAGAGGAGCAATACATGAAGACTGAGCTCAAGCAATTTTTGGATGCTGAATTACATTTGCCCTTCCAGAGTCTATGGTCTTCCCCATTGTTGCTCATAAAAAAGAAGGGTGGTCACAGAATTTGATGGATTACTGGAAGTTAAACAGCCTCACTAAAAAGGACAGTTATATAATTTCAATGAATTGACGATGCTCTGTATTGACTCTCCGGCTCAATTTTCTTCTCATAAATGGACTTGTTAGCGGTTATTGACCAATGGATCTATATCCAGAAGACCAAGAAAAATGCGCATTGATTCGCATAAAAGGATCATTTCACTCTATTTCTTCTCTCATAGTAATTGTGCAATGCTCTCACCTCATTATAACGAGCAATGAATCACATCCTGCAAGATCCTGAACTCAGCTGTATGATTGTTTACCTAGATGATATAACGATATTTTATAAAACATTAAATGGCCATCTAGACCACCTCAAGTCTGTGTCTCAACGACTAAGAGAGAATCACATTAAATTAAAATCGGCAAAGTGTACCTATTTGAGAAAAAACTAAAATTTTTAGGACTCACCATCTTGTAGGAAGTAATAAAACCATTTTACACTAAGGTTGAAGCAATCTCTAAAGTTTCTAAACTGAAGAGGCTCTATACATACATGTTTTTTAGGAATGATGAGATATCACCATCATACTATTTATAATTATAAAATTCGAAAAACCTCTTGTTTAGTTGCTTGCCTAAAATACTCCTTTCAGTTGTGGTGTAGAGCAAAGAATTGCATTTTAGAACATGAATGATTTGTTGAGGAGAATAATGATTTTACTACTTACAGATTATATAAAACTATTCATTTTTTTCCAAAGCTCTGACTTAGCTGTAGGCGCCATCCTCTCTCAATTAGATGTTTGAGGCATTAACCACCTGCTGTCCTATTACATAGAAACTCTTTTCAAACAGAGAGAAGTAATAGCATTACAGAAAAAGGGTGGCTAGCTATTCTCCTGGTGGTTAAACACTTTTGGACCTTTTGTTAGTACAAATTTTCACAAATGGTAAATACTACGCTTCTTTACAATATCTAAAAATATGAATGATACAACTGTAATGATAGCTCAATGGGCTCTCAGAATTCAGCACTATGACACAAACATTGTCCATAAAGCTGAAATAAAGCAGATGAACGTAGATGGACTGATATACTGCCCTACTAATTTTAATTACAATATAGCTGAACTTTTGCATGAACTACACATGAAGACAGACTTTTTGGAGGAGAAAGATGAACCAGTTCCAAAAATTCTGGAAATGACACTCACAAAATACTAAAGTTCTTGTGGATTATCATACAAGAAAATTATAAATTACTGGTTACTTTACTTACAACCTTTGGAATGGGTACCATTTATAATGGGAACTCACCACACCCTTGAACATGAATGAGCCATAAAGACTTACAAATATTTCAAGAATGATACTAATTGGAAGGTATACTGGAATATATAGTAGAAGACTTAGATGTATGCATTAAATGTAAAAACAAACGCCATTAAAGTTCAAGTACAATTATAATAATTTTATCACCCCTCAGAAGTGTTTTAATACCATCAGTAAAGATTTCATAGGCCCTCTCCCTGAAAATTTAGGAAAAAGTTAATACAACATCGCAGGAATTGATCATTTCATGAAGTGGGTTGAAGCAATTGTGGTTCCCTCACAGACCACCAAGGCTACCACTAACAGTATATATAAAAACGTTGCTGAGAATGGCTTCCCGCAGGTACTTCTATGCAATAATGGGAAAAACTTTACATCAAACGCTGTGAGGATTTTAACTACAAACATGGTAACTCAACAACTATTTTCAGCACCCTACGACCTCTCAACTAATAAGAACGTAGAAAGAGTAAATGGAACGCTATTTTTAATATTACAGTAAATGCCTTCTTCCAATCTGTTACACTAGGACTAATAACTTCCAAGTGCATTGATGGCTTACAGGATAAGTTTCCATTGATTTAACAAAAAAACTTATTATAAGGTCTTATTGGGAGAAAACTTGGCCTCCCAGCTCTCTTAGTCCGCAAAGGTATTATTGATACCACTAAGAAGCCAAAGAAGTGCTAAGACGATTAGCTCAAAAGATTATTCAACTTTAATTGAAGGTAATAGCAAACCTGGGCAAAATAGTTACAAGAGAAGGCAAAGCAACAAATGCGAACCACAACCTTTTACCCAATTTTTTAGTTTCTGGATTTAGTCTTGTACTACCACAATTGCATAGCACTCTTAGGAGGAAAATTGGATTACATCTGGGATGAACCATACGCTATAACTTATAGATGCATATATGAATACTCAATTTTTTTAAAAACTGAAGTCACTATCATCTGCGTTGGTAGCCAATTCCTACTTCAGTACTCCCCCTTTCTAATATTCTTGAGGGGTGATGTTGTATAGCAAAGTACCAGAAAAGATAGGAAGGGTATTAATCAATTGCATACCATGAGAGAATTGGCGTTTTAATCACAAAAGGGGGTTGAAGGATCTTATCACTTTAATACATAATAATTGATGGTCAGTAAGTCTCAACTTTATACTAGGAATTTTCTTTAGTCACCATGAGCCCAAAATACCCCAAGAAAAATTTCTAACTGGTCAAAGCAAAGAATTACTCAAATGTCAGGATACCACTTCATCAGGTGACATACAAGACACTATGTTATTTGTACCCTAAAAAGGGTAAGAATCTGGCATTTACTCAATGTTGACTTGAATTATACCAAGTCTTGTCATACATGGGTTATTCAAGGCACATTATACCTTTAATTATTATGCTATAAAGGTATCTATAAACCTAGGTGAGGTATACAATGAATAGCATTGATTCAAATAGACCCCTCTACTAATTTATTGCTCATTTTCCCCTATAAGAATTATATTTTTGAAGTAAAATATTAAGAAACCAAGCCTTTTTAATAAAGCTACACCATTCTATCTAAATCTCTTTTAAGTACCTTAGCATCAGAAAGTGCCTTTGCCGCTCTTATCATAAGAATTTACTCTAGTTGATGGGAGCTAAGCATGACTAGACACCCTAAAGGTAATCAAAATACTTGTGAGGGTCTTAGACTTTTAACAAAATCAACTGTCAGGCTTCTTGGGAACAGCACCATCAAGTCATGAAAAATGGATGCCCTACAAGGACTCCTTATTACTATAAAAATTATGATAAAATTGCCTAAATTATATATAAATTTCATCATATAATAAGAATTTAACTAAAAGTAAACAAAATTAATAATTTAATTGTATTTCTTAGACAAAAAATGTTAATGTTTTGAACTACAGAAAGATATAATTCTTATGACAAAGTATAATAGTTATAAAACCAAAATCTCATCCATATGGTGTCACTAAATTTTGCTTTTCTCCAAGGGTATCAATAATTAATGACTTTACTGCATAAAAAGTGTTTGAGTGTATTTTTAAGTTATTTATTTATCTATAATCTTCTAATAAGTTAACTAATCTTCTACTTAGATCCTAAAACATAATACCTATTTGAACCTTCACAGTATAATTTTTGGGTATAAATAAAAATCCTAATTCATCTCTTAAAAAGTTTAATCCATTTAATTTATAAAAGTAATTTTCACACTATTTCAGAATAATTAAAATCACATTGTAAACATAAAGTTAATAATTTTGTGATATCTGCGGAAAAAGTATGTAATTTGCATTGTTTTCTATTAGACCTAGTGCACCATTTTAAAAAAGTAATAAGTAATGTACAGATATCTGAAACTTTATAGCTTTATATCACTTTTAATTATGTTTACTGGTTATGAGCACTTGTTTGTATATAATAAAGAAGTTCAGGATCCTGCTGCTGCACAATTTGCAAAAGAAAGGGTCAGAATTATTACTTATATAAGGCTATTTCTGGCATTTCTACCTTTAAGTAAATTTTACTAAAAATAAAGTCATGTTAATATGAACAACCATATATCCATACTTGTATCCTTTGACCATAACACCTTAGCTAAAGCTTAAACCATCCTCTTAAACTTCAAAAAGTTACAACCTATCAAAAACCATGATAAGTATAGCAACAATGAACAAACTTAGTTTTCTACCTTAAAGATAAGATATTAGCTAACTGATTAAATCCTATTACTTTTTAACTCAAAACTTTAAAGTATATATATATATTTTGATTAGTATGATGGACTGATTTTTCTATAGGGTGCAAATAAATTTCATACTAAGGCAATTTGTAGGTAATCAGCTAGTTGTATGCTTGCTGGATCTAAACCGCCATTGGTTTCCAAAACGTTTTTTATTAATTTAAGTTGAAAACACTAATAAATAAAAATTTGTGGTTTAGAATTTTATTAGTGGAAGTGTGGGAAGAAAAAAACATACCTTCTCTATATCAGACCATTCTGTATTTAAATTATATTGAGGGTCAAGGGAAATATAAAGTTAGGCGTGTGGAATAGCTTGGTAACATCCAATTTAGATATTATATTAAATCACCCTATTGGAGTTTGGGAAATTGGGGTCACTTAATTGAAATGACTGATGAGATGGTATTGTTAGGCAGAATGTGCCCATGTAGTAATGATTTGATGTACTATAATCAATCACCATCTGCTAAAATAATTGCACCTTTGGGGACCTCCATTACGCCTATAAAAGGGGGGTCCCCACTTAGGTGTTGAATTTGAACTGGCCGTGCAGGGGGAGAACCACTCAATGGGTGCCCTGGAATATGCCATATGATTAGAGTAATCCAACTGTTAGATTTAGAATTATTAGCCCGTTTAGTAGGTGGCAAAGTGTTGCCCCAATTTGTGGGGTTCCACCAAGATTTGGCCAGGGTCTTTTTTCCAATATTGTCATTATTTTCATCCAAAAAATATCATTATGAGATTGGCATGTAATTACCCAAGTATTTATTAAATCAGGTTATTCTTATCCAAAACATTCTTTTACCAAAGTCAAGGAAGCAATTGCCTGACACAATTTAAGGCTACACAATCAGGATAGCACACCAAAGGTATTTTTGAGTTCATTAAATCAAGATCGATTTATAAGTATAATTGGGTAATACAATCCTTTAATCAGAATAAGAAGGCGTCCTGAGTTCATAGGTTTAATACAATGATACAATAACCTTTCCAAAGTAGGAGAGGTAGCCCATGATGATCTCAAAGCCAGATGTTTAGTAAAATTATATGTAGATAGTTTGAGAAATCTAACAATCAAACCTATATCTTTATAGATTATAAAAATATCTATAAAATTTGCTTTGACAACCTTCATATGATTGATTATGGATAAAATTTGGCGAAGGACACTTGAAGGATAATTATTTTTGCCTTTGAAGGAAGTGAGCAACAAGCAGCAAAACTTACTGTTTATCAATTTTTTGTTTTAAAGGTTAATGCCCATTCTATTAAGATTAAACAAGTGCCCTTGACTTTCAAAGAAACACTTAAATTTTTTTAAGATAATACGCTCTCACTTTTCTATCTTCTTTAGATCCTAACATCTATGAAAACTCTATTTCTAATTTACTTTTTAGTTAAAGCTAATTCTAAGGCCTTAGGCCCCTAAAGCCCCCTGTAAGTCTTAAAGTGATGCAGCTGCAGCTGGATAAGACAGGATACCCTTTTCTATAAAAGACTTTTCAACTCCATAACAAACCAAAATTGCAATGAGGGGGCACCTGAAAAATATAATGGATGAGTGCTGAGCTTGTATCATCCCTGTGCGGGGCCCAAAATCACCATCCACATGCCAATACTGACAAACTGTACTCACATCAGAAATCTCTATTGTATGTTGAGCTATTTTTCAACTGTAAGGGAGGTTGTATAGGGTTCTTACCACCAAATTCTTCCCAAAGATAATCCCAAGGCTCTGCCAGCTAAGATCTCCCCTATTGAAGGCCCAAACTCTGTCTACATTACCGACCAAACCCTCCTAAATGTCTTTAATGCTGGTTTGACTGTTACTCCAGGTGCAGTGAGAAATATCGCCCGCTTTTTATATTAATTACCACCCTATGCCTGAATTGCATCATTCCCTCATGCTGTGACAAATTGAATATTTCAGCTTCTGTTTCTAGTTTCCCTTCCACCTTTTTTATTTAGCATAAGTTAAATTTAGAATAATTGGACCATTACTAAGTTAGACTCTAATTTTAAATTAAACGCATCCACAGCCTTACCCAACAAGGAGTAGTCTAAAATGGAAGACAACCAATTCTGATTTGCCGTCTTATATCACAAAAAAGGTTTTGAAAAGGGGGACAAGTGATCATCTAGTACTAAAAAAAGGGGGACAAGTGCAGGTCAATATCTAAAATTACACAATATAAATTTGAGATTATTCCCCTTTAAGATTATCTTTGAATATAATATACTCCATTTCTGATGTATTAGGCCGCAGTTTAATCTGGTGCATACATATAATTTATCTAATGATTTCAACTGTCTTTTGAAATAACACTATTTAAAGGCTAGCATCTATCTTCTTAAACACAATTACTTATTGCGGCCGCTAGATTAGTTAAGAATAACTTTTGATATAAGGCAAATTTTAATAAAACCGCCCTCCACTAGGGGAATTTTAATCCCATTATCAGCGTTACCAAAGACATACAATTGCTTATATCTGAGATCTTGTTGCCCTCCCTGACACTCCCTCTCAGTTTTTCCCAGATAAACCTACAATTGACCTCATAAAAATTTTAGCATGTATGTGATGAGCATTCAAAGATAATTAATTGAGCCTTAAAATCCCTCAAATTCCTCTCAGGTCAAAGAATAGAGTCATTTAAATGGCTGTGAGTATGTCATTCTGGGTTTTTTGTTTAATCAATAATTTAATACTACAGACTGATAAAATTATATTTTCCCGCTTTATTACATACCTGTTCTACCTTGCCCTACCTATTTTGGGAGACTTAGGCTATGTGGCAGTCAATGAATCTTTAACTGAGACATGTAACCAATGTTGCTTAAGCTCAAAAAATATTTAGGATTAGAACATACCTTAATGTAATTCAACTTTAGTAAAAGCTACCTTATCTAAAGATTAATAACTCAAAGATTGTGAACTACATGATTAATCTAGACTAGCTAAACTTCTTTATTAACTACTAACTAAGTGAAGGTTTTTGGGATCCAAAAATGGCAACTTATCTTACATGCATGAGAAACTAATAAAGACTCAGAAAAAATCACACAAAATCTATAGATTTATTATATAGTTAATTGGGCTAGAGAGTGGATCACATTATTCAGCTTGTAGCATAAAATTATAATTAGATAATCAGAAAACAAAAGGCATATCATAAGACCAATGAAAAGAATAAAATTAATAAGAAAAGTAAGTATAAAAAGATTTATCACTATGACAATTATATATATGAAATACTGAGATGAGCTTCTGACACATATCCAAGAGCTCATTTAAATATAACGTTCTGTTACAACTTTGTGTCAAAAGTTCATTTTTATCCCTTTGTACAAGAGTGGGGTAAAGTGGGATCCTTTTCAATGAAAAACATTTTAAACTCAGCAATTAACAGAAAAACCCAAATTTTCTAATTTAACTTTAAAAGATGGTAGTTTTCTTAATTTTGAATTTTTTAATTAAACTTTGACATATATGAAGATAGTTTTTAAATAAGAAATTGATTCAGATCAATTATATTTACCTTAAATATTAAAGTTATCTATGCTTCAGTAGCCTTTTTTAACATAAAATTCAATATAAGCTTTATGTTGTCATATATGTTGACTTAACTTTGAATATCTTCCTTTTCAATCTTTTTTTGTTAACTAGACCTAACTAGAACAAAGCGGACATCTAAGTAATAAACTCATGTTGCCATTAGTTTCCCCATTAAAAACTCAGCCTTTCAAAAGTGTCAAGCGCTGTTTCTCATTCTTAAAAAGACTTTTTTGTAAACGAACACCATTATTTATTGTACCCATTGTAAACCTTTTAAACTATGCTCCTAAAATCAGAATATCTTTGTATGTGACTAGGAAGTCAAGTATAATCATTTTTTATGGTTATCATATTAAAAATCACCTTTAGCCCAAATCTATTAAGTATTTTAAAAGTTACTACTCATAAGGCTTTACTATATAAGGAACTGTAGGAATTAAGTATTATGTTGCGCTTCTATATAGTATTCCATAAATAGCCCTTGTAAGGAGATAGGTGTCAAGCAATAAAGGAAGGTGAAGAAGTTTCAGGTTGTACTTAAACCTGTGAAGTGGTATGCATTTGCCACGAACTACATTGTGGTGCTCACTATAGGGAGCACAATCAACCAATTATTTACCCAGGATTTATATAGACAAGCATGGGTACCAACCCAACTGAAGCAAATAACAGATATGACCAATCTATTGTATCTATGTAATCCGCCTATCTATTCTCAGTTAGCATGAGATTGAACAAATGTCATTTTGTGGATATAAACTCCTTAGTCACCAAAGAATTAATTTTATGCACTATTTAATCAACCACTGATATAATCATGAAAATTTGCTTCAGGATTATAAGCTATATTATTTGAATCATGTCCAGAAAATATCCTTCATCAGTAACATTAACCTTCTTAGACAAATTTTATATTAAAATTCATAACCATCTGTATGAATCTCCCAGAGGAATGTTGTCAGACACCATACATTAATAATGGAAGTATCTGATAAAAACCAGCAGAACAATATATCTTGCAATATCTAAATAGCCAACTGGGGGAACAGTTTTCAAGGTGTATAACAAGCGTATATTTCTTAATTAACTTAGAATTTAATTCTACTAATGACTGGAAAACCTATCAGCCAGATGAACCTCAACGTTAGTGAGATTAGAAACAAGCTATAAACTATGGAGGCATTGGCACTTAGAGGGTCCATTAGGTAAAAGGTTTTAATTAAAAGCTCAAAATGGTATCACTGCTTCTTGAGCTGAGGCGCAGCAAGACAAATTCATAGAAAAAATCAGCCAGTACATACAACTGAGATTCAAATTGTGGAGCAAGACATTAGCAGTACTTTTGAAGATACTAAATCTCTTCAGGAAGAACCAAGCTTTTCAGAGGCAACATGTCTCCATGCTTCAAGATATTGAGGCATTGTAGGACAACTTCATCACAATAAACAATGATTTTAAAGATATATTGCACACCAACAATGACCTTTATCACATATATGAACTATGAGACATTAATAAAGACGAAAGAAGACCTATAATGCATAGTTCAGAACCTTTAATAATCAAATTAAGGGCTGAAATCGCTTTAGTGGAACTTTTAAATAGTAATTGTAACAGTAATTGGAGGAACTATTGTCATGGGAATGCACATTAAACTGACTCAAATGAAGGGCAAAGTCTGTGCGGCCCTAGAGATCTAGCTCAGTACAGGTTTGTATTTAATAATGAATCATTAGAGTAGGGACCAAAATAGTTAAACCAGACCTCAATGACCCATGCGAGCGCCAATTCTGGCCTTACCTCAATCCTTAGTAACTTCAGCGTAGGATCAGAGTCACATTAATGAACCCACCAATCCAGGACCCCATGTTGAGTCTTCCAATACTGTCCTAAGAACCACCGCCCCTGGAGTGTCATTTCACCCTTTTCAGTATTTAACCTTGTTGACTTTCACAATTTTGATTAACATGAGAATATGGAGTCCTTCTTGAATAAGTATAAAATGACCATTCATAGATTTGACAATCTCTACAAGGTTACCACTATACTTTTTTGTTTAAAAAATCAAATCTGTGACTTGTTTATGTCTTACTCTTAGAGGAAAACTGGAGCTTTGCGGTTTTCAAGAACACCATGTTAAGAGAAACTGGTAGTCCCAGGAGGATGACCACTTCCAATGCTAAATTCATAAATATCTGAATTTTGAAAACATGAGACCATCAATTAGTATGTATACTGGTACTAAAAGACTACGTCCTGTTGAGAGAAAAGATAAAGACTAAGTAGGATGTGAAGTTTGTTCTTCAGTTCTCTAAAAAAATTGCTCCAAGTTACACCGATATCTATTGCCCACCTTATTGGATAATTAAGACACACTGACCATGAACGGATACTTGAATCAAGGTGAGATCATACTTGGTCCACCTAATGTAGAGAACGTGAAACCCACTCTATTCATCATCTGGGTAACCCTCAAAGCAATGTGCCAGCTAGTACCCAGTAAGTGGAAGTTTTTGACCTTGCAAGGATAAACTGAAAAGACCTTATGGATCTGTCACTCCAAAGGTTATTGACCCGCTAGCTGCCCAAAGAAAAGGCCTATTATAAAATGTCACTTTTTTGTAAATAATGAAGACTATGGAAAGTCACTTGACAAAAGTGGGGATAATATATTGATGGTCAGCATCTATCTTATTTTAAATACATGAAATGTAAACTATGAAAGTACTATAGACAACCCAAAGCTACCTTACTGAGCTCATATAGGCCATGAAAGTGCTTTTAAACCCTTATGCTACCCAACTAGAGAAAGTGAACCTAGTTTTAGAAATGAAAGGAACTTGACAACCTTCCCTTTAGAAAAATTAGTCAACTTTGTTTTCCCCAAAAAAACGTTAATGCCAACTTTCCAGAGTCTGAGGAGAAGATTAAGCATATAAATGATCAATTTGGTACCCCCATTGCTCCTTCAATAAAAGCAAATATTACTAATTCTATATTAAATTTATATTAATATTCTTTTGTATAAAATGAGATTGTGAATTAGTTTATAATTGTGCCACATTCAATGATATCTCAAGTCATTTTTTAAAGTAACTAACCTCTGCTCCCTTAAGTCCCACTGTCAAAAATATGTAATGGCTGTTCAGAAACAACCATTAGTTAAGGACCCTAAAGCAAATTTCCACTGGGGTTTGGCCCCCATAAAGTCAGCTCTCCAACTGTAGTATAGCCCTAAACAATTTTCAACCTTTAGTTGGTACCAGCTTCCTCACATTTATGGAAAAGTTTTTGAATATGATTAAAACGTCTTCAAATCCTGGATGAGTTGTTGTCCTTACGTTATTCTCAATTAAAAAGTTAATTTTTCTAACTACAATAATTTTATCAATATTAACTGCACCAATGGAGTAAACTATATTGCTATCTGAAACTATAAACTGTAATTGGTCTCCATAAACATTCTCAAAAATCAAAGTATGCTTTTACAAACGTCTACAAGCTATGAGTTAATTCCTGAGGATCAAAGGGTTAAAAACACTGGGATGTCTATGATCTGTCTGATGGAATGTAAAGAGAAGTTCACTCTCAATGAAAACATCCATTGATTAAGCCTGAAGCAGCTCCTGTGTTAATCATTTCCAACCATAAAGATATTTTTTGTTCCCTAGCTAGATTAATAACTAGGAAAATTATCATTAAGAAAGTAAATAAAGTAAAAACTAAATTTATCTCTTGCTTTACTAGTTTAAATAAAAGCAAATTTTGAAGTTAATATATAAAATCTAATCATAATATAAAAACTATTGCCACAAAAAATTAATTCACTTGACGCCTGCTACCCCAGTGTGTGGTGGTGGGCGCTGCCTTATGGCTTATTTCAGCCACAGCCAAAGCGCTCCCAAACTTTCTCCACTAGCCCTCCTCATACTACTTGGCTTTAAAACACCTCAGGAAATGATCTGCCACCTCAAAAGCTCACAGGCGGTTCTCCACAGCCACTTAGTGCTCCTTCAAAGCAACTTGTGTTTCAGCCTTCAGATCAAATATAAAATCCTTAACCTTATGCTAATGCAACCCTTTTGAGATAGCCACAACGGCTTATAAACCTGACATATTTATTGATTTTCTCCTCTTCAAGGAGTATTTTAACTTTGTCTTAGCATCTGAAGCCCATTTAATAACATCAAATAAGTTTGAGATTATATATATAAATTAATTCAATTCCCACCATCTGTACATGGCTCCTGGATAAAGCCATTCTTGTGGTTCAGTTTTCTGGGTTTCCCTCCCATCTATACCCTCAACGCCTTTACCAAGAAATCAGGAAGGTTTGGCTGCTTATGGCACTGACCTCATGTTGCAATTCATACTTCCAAATGGCGTGGATCATTTAGAAGGGCCTCAAGCTTTTGTGACAATCCACTCTTTATACTAAGACATTGACCTCTTTATACCCCCTGCACTATGAGCAGATTTGCCTCTGATCATCTCTTTATAAACACGCGTCAAGAATGGTCATGCCATCTGTCCCTTGTGCTTTTACTCAGCTATTCAAAGTGCAAGTGCCCAGCAGTTTCCACGCAGCTGCTTACGCAACTCCACTTTCCAGATTATGCCCTGCTGCTGCATCAATAATTTTCGCTTGGGGAACAATTATTCATCCCCATGCCTCAAGCAATGCTGGCTCTGCTCCCAATGCCCCAGCCAATCAGAGCTGGACAGGTAAGATTTTTCTGAGCAGGTTGATGCTCAGATTAAGCTAAACTGCCATAGTTGACTGTGCGCAACAAATCAATTCCCACCACCCCTCCAAAACACATTGATGGACCAGCGCTGGCTGAACAAATCCATTCAAGGCTCTCAATGGAGTAGTGATGCGTCTCATGCTTATGTGATAAGCCTGAATTTACATGATTTTTTTAAAATATCCAAATTTAACTATTACCATCATTTTCATTCTTGAAATGGTTTCTAACTTATATATAATTTTTAATAAAATGGCGGTTGAAGCAGCTGCTGCTCCTGCCAACACTATACTCTTTCAGACTCTCTAGGGTCAATAGAACCTCTTTGTGAGGGTATTCCTATCCCTAACTTCCACTGAGATTTTCCTGACAATGACAAATAACAAAATTGAGGAGCTCATGTTTGCTGTGAGCTGTGCTTACATCAATGCGGTAAAATTTTCTCCAATCCCTACTAACCCCTACCTGACACGCATTAAGTCCTTTATTTGTGTGCCCACAATTATTATATCTTCTGGGCATTGAATTGTTCAGTATGTCGAGGAAATGCATACTGCTGGCCTCATTGATGAAGAAAACCACACCTAGACCTCTTTTTGCCTCATGCTACTGACTCTACCCCATATTTTATTCGCCATGGTCTGCCATTTGAAGCGGGCTCCAGATAAAATTTCCTCAAAACCCTTTCTCCATCTGATATGGCTTCATAGGCTTATAGATGAGGTGTTATATTATAAACTTGCTAAAGATATTCCCTGTGTTTGTCTTACCGCAAATAAAGATGCATGGAAGTACCTATTTTGGGCTGGGTCCCAATAGTACTAAAAAGCAAGGGAATTTTTTTTCTGATTTCAAAACTGATCCCCATAGAAGAGGTCAACTAACTTAAAGTTTTGGAGAATTCATTATTTTTTGGCCTACTCCCATTTCAACTCGCAATGAAAGTGCATTTACTTTGCAAGATCATTTGGAGGTCTTATTGGAAGAATTAAAAGATCAAGGCTTTTCTTTACTAGAAAAATGCTTAATATTTGCCACCAGCAATAACAATCTAGGATGCACCAAAAGAATCTACCACATTGACACCAGGGATGCTAGGAAAATATGCTCATGGCCCATAAAGCGTAGCTAAGCCAACAGTGAAGTTTAAAAAACTCAATCATATTGCACCAAGATATATTTGTTCCTACTTGCAGTCCAAGCGCCAGCTCTGTACTTATATATGAAAAAGGATGGTTCCAAAAATTATATTAATTAAAGTAAATCAAGAAAACTAAAAAGTAATATTTTTTCTATAAATAATTTATGCCATCAATTGGTCAAGGGGTGCCAAGTATTTTAATGTCTCAGAGCTCATCAATGGCTATTGGAAGATCAATATGTTTTTATAGCAGAACAAGTAAAAGAAACTATTTTCATTATAAGGGTTATGTCAGCCAACGCATATGCCCCAAGCCCTTTGTAACGCTCCCATTACCTCTCAGAGAGCCATGGAGCCATATTAGTAGTTAGATATTAAACTGTGCCCTTATATTCTCAATGGCATCAACGTGCTTTGCACACCTTTGCAAAGCACCTGTCTCATTTGTGAAAGAGTTAAATGGAAAGCCAGAGATTAATTGAAAATTAAACTAAGCAAATGCAATCTATTAGAGACCCAAAATAAAACCCTAGACACATTAGTAGTACTCAAAGGATATGCCCCCACCTAAAAAACTTGATCCCGTTAAATGTATCAGGGCCCTGAAAACAGATGGGATGTGAAGGTGTTTTTGGAATGGTATGATATCAACATCAGTATTTTTAAGTTTTTGCATAATTATCTGAATCATTGTTCCATTTATAGAGTTGTGAGAGTGCCCTTTGATAGTCTGCAAAGTGCGAGAATGCTTTTAATCAACTTTAAATTAACTTTAACTCAGGTGCCTGTCATACACTACTTTAATCTCTATTGCCCATTTACCATCTAATCTTATGCCTCCTTGAACGCTATTAGAGCCATGCTTATTCATTGTGATAAGCATGGGGAAAACCATCTGTAGTTTTTTACAGCCATCCACACACTAATCAGGAAAACTATATGATAACAAACGTGAATGTTAAGCCATTATTTTTGCTTACAAAAAATTCACATTTAACTTTATAGTATAGAGTTCTAATTAGTCGTTAATCACGCCTCATTGCAGTGGCTTAAATATAAACAACTATGGACGTTTATCCTTTGGCTTTGAATCTTCAGGCTCTAAATATCCTTTTAATTCTAAAAGTTAATTTTCATAAGAATGCTAATGGGCTTTCTAGGTCACCCATTGTTTCTGAGTTGTCTCCTTATGAGAACCTGATGCTTGAAAAAGTAAATCTCACAATTACAATGCAGAGCAACCTACCTTTAGGCACACCATGAACTGATTATCTATAAACACGCAAACTGGGATGGTATACTCTACAAAATCTAGAAGTGATAGTCAAGGAAACTTTTAACAAGTCTCGTCTGGAAGACAAAATAATTGTCAAGAAATCCCATAAGATTGTTATTCATATGGGAATGAACAAGACTTTGAAGCAAGTCCAATAGAAATACACTGAGAATATATGATGTTTGATATTTAGGACATTTTGATAAAGCGTAAAAAATGTCATATACAACAGCCCTCCAAGGCCTCCACCGCCTATCAAATAGTTACATCTAATTGATCTTAGCACACAATCTTTATAACGATAGTTTTGGGCTCTTACCATTCAGCAATCTTAACCACCTTTACATTATGGTGGCCATAAACCACTTGACTATGTGGGTCAAGACTCAGCCATTTACAAATTAGGAGCAGTTACTAATGTTAAATTTTTCAAGGAAACTATTATTCATAAAAACAATGTCCGCAGGTTATCTTAATGGACCATGCCATTAATTTTACCTCTAAAACAATTACTAAATTAATTGATCTCAATAAAATTAGAGGAGCTCTAACTGCCTCTTATCATTCTGAGACTAACAGGACTTTCAAGAGGGTCAATGTAACTATGAAAAATTCTCCAGATATTTACTGCCACTTCTTCTCAATTAATCCTTTTTCGTCAGACTAATATATTCTCCTAAAATATTGGCTACTATATTGCCATGGAATTCTAAATATTCTAGTTTCTCTAAGTTTTCAGCCTGCCTTACCTCCCTTGTTGCACTCAATTGTAGAGGATAGGATGGTATCTGACATGAGAGGTATTTTGACCAATTGATCATGGCACTATATGAAGTTTAAACTAAAAATTTATGGAGCCGCCTTAGTCAAGATTTCAAATAGTTATCCTCAGGGTGCTATTCACTGAGGGACATTACATAAGTTCAAGGAAAGTAACCAGATATTATACTGCAATATATACGAATTAGAAAATCATAGGATGCTCACATATTGGAAAGGGCAGTATATAATTTAGAGCGTTTATCATTCAATGTATATCATCAAACACTTGCTCAATTAAAAATATCAACAAGTTCAAGAAAGTACCTAAGGCCTTACTATTACAATTAAACTACCCAAGACTTTATAAAAATAATGAGTCAAGTCAAGGGGGATATATGTTAAAAATACTGACTTGACTAAGATATCTAACTTTCCATTCCTTTTTTATTATATGAATATAACTAAAACAAATGAGGACATCTGAGCTATTAACTTGTGTTTGGCGTCTATATCATCATTTGCTTACCAGCCATTTAATAATTGTCATGCGCTGTTCCTCATTCCCTTAAAATTTTTCTTGAAATGGATACCGTTATACCTGATGTACCCATTGTAATTTTTTATTCATTATACACTTTTCAATTAGGCATATAAAATAAGGACATCCTTTTTGTGACTAGGAGGAAAAGTATATATTCCTCATGATTATCCTAATGAAATCACCTTTTGCCCAAACATATTGAGAATTTAAAAGTATTCTTGGACTTATGTTTTAGTATATAAGGAATTGTAGGAATCAAGTATTGTGTAGCGCTTCTATTAGTTTATCCATCTGAGTAGACTTTTTCTTAGGGACAAAGGATAAGCAATCCTGAAGGTGGATAAGTTCCAAGGAGTATCAAACTTGAATAGATGAGATCTGAATCACAAGTAAAATGGTAAAGTTTTTCAAAGCAATTTAATGTTAGTATTTATTATAATATTTTATTGCATATTTAGAGTCCTTTTCAGCAAAATTTTTGAGAAATGTCTTATGATTTTTAGTCTTAGCCTCATAACTAACTCTCAATTCTCACATACTATCATTAATAATTTGGCTAACCTTATGATAATCATCTCTAAAACAAATCCTCTTTACAAACATGATAATTATAAACCACCTCATGACAGTTCTAAAAGCCTGAACCGCCTATAATTCCACAATTGCAATAGTTAAATCATATAATTGTATGAACTCTTAATCTTTATTTTTCAGTACTTAATTTCCCTATCACTACAAAGATCTAATAAAATACTCTAAATTTAAAGTTGAGCTTTTAGCCAAATTGAATCTAGATGCAACGTTTTTTTAGAATTACTATTTAGAGCTATAGTAAAGTAAGATCAAACTGTTATAAATTTAAGAAAAGTTTTACATATGCATACACTTATCTTTAGCCCTCAGTATTTATAGTTAATTACTATTAATCATTTTATTGAAATTAAAAGTAACTTTATCAAAAAATTTACGTCACCCTAATTGCTTTTTTAGACTTATAACTTTAATTTTTTAATATTTTAGTTAAACAATATCAAGATATGTTTAAATTTAAAATATTATCCATTTATTTTTCTTACAAATAATGTCTAAAGATAAAAAACTATTATAGTTTGTGATTTATATGACTTTTAAGTTAAAAAGCTCATCATATCCTGTTGTATAGAAAGCATTTAGCTATTGGATTTTTGGTTATAGTTTAACTTAGATATATATAAAGAAAATATGTCCATGGTTTAGGGGGAGGATACCCCAGTGGTAGAATACAGACCCTCTACCACGACCTCCCCAAGTTCATTCCTGCTAGCTGAACTTTAGTTAGGGGATGATTATGCTGTGTTGATTTTGCACACCAATGCCCCAAAAAGAGATAGCAAATGGCAAAGGCGGTCCATGGAGTTCCTGGCCTATCATACACCATGCATGGTGGTTTTCCAGGTTTTATCCTCCTTTCCCATTTTCTTCACTTCCCTTCATTAGTGCAGTATCATCACCAGGTCGGTCCACCTAAAATAAATATTTAAAAAAATTTTAATTTAAAAATTTTAAAGAATTAAAAATATGAAATATTACGTCCTTTAGCTTGATTTAACATCAAAAGCAAATATTTACTTTATATAAGTAAAATGGTCAAATTTTAAGGTTTAATTTCTAAAAGGATAATTATTTTGTTTTGATAATATACATGATTTGACTATACATAAGAATAAACTATACTGTTAAATAATAAAAGCTTCTTTAAGTGAAATAGAATTATTAGTATAATACAATAGCAATTTGATGAATCTTACATTTTCTATAAAATATAAATCATCATTGTAATATCTCAAATTTACTTATATATATGATAAAAATATGTTATATAGCCTTTTATTTCCGCTATAACTCACTTTTTAGCAATATTAAATTATATACTTACATAAGTCAAGCTGCTAAGGCACCATCCATCATATAAGACCTCAGCTACGCTGCCTGCTGCCCCAGTATGGGGCAGCGTTGCTCCAAACCTAGAGTTTTCCATTCAGCAGAAAAACGCGCTCAGACTAGATTGATTAGTCAACCTAATAATCCTAGATGCTTTGTACCACTGAAGGACCTAGAGCTCATTCTTGCGCACGACCATCTGACTTACCCACACTCACTCACACTCCCTTGGATAAGCACTTGCTTTTGTCTCCAAGGTAACTATAAAAATTATTCTCATATGCTGACAAAGCGATCATAGAGCTCAACACTGCTGCATCAGTGTCAGCTGACAAAATTATATTCTGCCCTATAAGGGCTCTTTCAACGTTGTTTTCCCATCTGAGGTAGGTGTTTACATCAGCAACTTCTCATTTAATCTATAAAAAATTCATCTACCTACAACAACCCAAACTCACCTGTCCAATGACACCACAATGATTAGGGCTTTGAAAACCTCCCCTCACACCTCCTGCTTTAAGAATTATATGAAGGTTGATGTTCAGGCTTTTGGCCTATTGCACTAGACCCATTACCCTTATGAAGTTTCTTCCAGTGAAGAACGCCTTGATGCACCTTGCACAACTGCCACCATTCTCCCCATTATCCCAACAATGCTCAAACTTCCCCCACATGCCCACATTGCTGAAGCACTATATTTATTTTCAGGGTATATGTCAACAACGTCTGATAGATTTGTCCCATCTTCTGCAATTTAGATTATCTTTAAAGTACTGCTTTCCAACTGACAACCCCACCACCGCTGACTCCGTTTCTTAAGATGCACCAGCACCTACTGAATGGTGTGTCTTGATGCTTCCCCACACTTGCCACTCTCTTGGTAAGCCATTGTGAAAAATCTACCATCAATCAACTCTCCAATCTTACTCAACCTGAAATGGAATCAACCAATCAGGATCAGCCCTGGACCAACATTTATTCACAAGAACCATCCAACATACTCACTGAAACTCACCCTAATATATGTAACCCAATTTCCTATAATGGAAATTCATGGGTCTAATTGGTTGAGGATAATAAAAAGTGAACCCATTCCCATTGAGGATAACCATAAAACCTCAACCATATTTTGACAGATACTATTATGCTTATTTTCCTACTACCTTTATACCCTGCAACTGCATGTCAAGTCATTTCATGGTGACCACCAGCTTGTTGTTGAAGCATTCTCTTCCTCTGAATGGCATTTCCTCTGTAAGGCTGTAACAAAGTCACTTGAGCTGCTGATAAATGTCTAACCACCAGTCTTCACTTCTGATTGCCCCGCCTTTTTTAAGCAAAAAATCACAATGCTATAAAACATCACCTACATTCAGTCAAATTGTCGCTGCCACCGCTAATTTTGGCCCCAGATCCAGAATCACCCATTTATGACCTGGATTCCTTTGTCACCCTTACTGAGGCCTGACTCTAAGCTAAGCATTAACTGACCAATTTGAAGATGACTCTTTGATTGGATTGCATTTTAACCCACTCATTAAATGATATTGAAACACATACTTCATATGCCCCACGCCTTTGCTATCATTCTTGTGTTGTACCTTATATATTTTTCACGGATGGTGAAGATGATCCATACAACCCCCTCCTTCTCCACCTTGGTCAGGTAACAATTTACTTCTTCCATTTAGGTTGACTTACTTTTTGTTTTACTCATCCTTTTGAGTGAATCAATTCATTTTCTTTTACCTTTATAACTGATTTTAAAAAAGGAGAAGGGTCTTAATTCAACCTGTATATATTTTTTTTATGTTTATTTGAACATAACTCTGAAACCACAGGACCAATTTGGACGATCCTTTGTCCAAATTAAGTAGATGCTCCAATGTAGGTCCCATTTTTACTTTTGTAAGGATTAGTACAGTATCTGACCATTAAATTAGCAATATATTAAAATGGATAAGAAAAAAAGTTTCAAATGATTTTAGTTTATTGCTGGATAAACTTAATTCTGTAATTACTGGACTGATATTTTTAAAAATACTTCTTTGAATATGCCTTCATTTTTGGTAGTGGACACTGATAGTTTTACAGTAATTAAAACAAATGACTTAAGTAAGTAAGAACCAAACTGCATAGAAAACCCATTGAATCTGTCAAATAAACTAAAAACCACCAACCATTCATTTAAAAAGATTTAATCCATTGCATTGACCAATCACCAAATGAATACAAAAACCAGTGAGCCTTTTAAATCAAATAAACAACCACCAAATGGTTACTAAAACCAATGGGCTTAATGAATTGATTAAATTACCATATGCTTACTCAAAATTATTGCGCCTATCAAGCTTACCAAATAACAACAAATAGCTCACCCAAAATAATATAAATATTACCAATTTTCCTTTAGATATTAGTGATACATTCTATATAAACTTTTAGTTAGCTTTTCTAATTAAAAATAAATAAAACATAAGATGGTTCTAATATTAAAAATATTTGCGGCAAGTTAAACTATTTTTGATATATTTTTTATGAGACAATATATATAATAAATTTACAGTAATTTTTATTCTTATATAGAAACATTGAGGTTTCAAAAAATTATATAGATATAGTGATTATCTTAAAGTAAAACTGGGATAAAGAACCCCTTTTAGGAAAGTCACTAAATTGCTTGTGGAAAAAATAAAGTGGCTTAAAAAAATCTGGAAAAAGATAACTGCACAATTTTTTTAATAAAATGAACCTCTTTCAAAAAAGGCTCTAAAAATTATGAAATATTTGAGAAAATATGAAAACTCAACAAAACCCTATCTAAAAGTAAGCGCCATAATCCAATCTGATTTATAGAATTTTTGCTCATAAATACAAATTTGAGCTTATATTGGAATAGGTCCAAGTGTAAATTATATGTAACTTAGAATATACAATGGTGAGTATAAATTCTATAAATGGCTATTTTAAGTAAGTTTAGAATATAAATTAGATTTATTTGAGTTATTTGAGGTACGCTGACCAGGGGATGGACAGTACTGAACACAACACTCAAAACGACAAAACAAAACTACTAATCAAGTGGGAAGCAGAAACTGCTAACCCACCATGGCAGAGGGTGAGGAGGGGTCGGGGGGTTGGTTTTCAGAAAGACCCACCCCAATCATGGGATGTTTGTTACAATATCAGATCAGAGCAGAGAGCCAGGGCGTTGGGGCATCCGCATAGTGGGGGTTGAGGTCAGCGTAGTAGGAGTTTTCCTCTTCTGCATCAAGATAATGATGGGAAAGTGTTTCAACAAAAGCTGCGAGGAGAACTTCAGCTTCTTTGCGGGCTTCAGGAAGTTGCGTGAAAAGGGAGATACTGTGGTGGGTGATTTTGGCTGAGGGGTTGAATGAAGCAATCGTTGCAACATTCATAACAGCAATTTCAGCATCATCAAATAGTTTCAAGATGTCACTGCAGGGAGATTCAGGGAAGTTGGGGGGAAGAAGAGGGTGGGCAGGCCATGCTGGAGCTGAGCCACTGACAGGGCCACCGCGGTGCGTAGTTTTGGGCAGTGAGGAGAGGCCACCGCAGCTAAGGCGAGCTGGTGATCACCTTGGAAGGGGGCTGTATTGGGCAGAGGAATGAAATGGCGAGGGGTAGGGGTTTCATTAAAGTCAGGAAGGAAAAATTCCTCCCAACCATAATCGCTATGGCAGAGAGGTTGACCTGTATGCTTACTAATGAGGATATTACCTATTTTCAACAGTTTCAGCCAATAGATCCCATGGATTTTGGTTCACTGGAATAGTGGCATTTGAATTAGGGTGGGTGGGATTGGGCAAATGGGCAGCTGCTTGGGTGCCAATGATGGTTCAATCAATGCTCTGATTGGCTGGGGTAGATTTAGGTGGGAGAGTGAGGCTGGAGGTTTTAGGGGGGCTGATTTTCCATGTGGGCCCACTGAATGAGATTGGAGGGTGGGAGGGGGCAGCAAAGCGCCCCATACTGAACCTCCAGAGGGGGGCTCAGAAGCCACAGCAGCGGACTTGGCCTGAGGGCATGCTCTTTTTGCATGGTCAAGGCCAAAGCATAGGGAGCAAATCTGCCTACCATTATTGACCTGAGCCCAAAAGAAATGATCAGGCGCTGCAGCCACACTAGCGCGGGGTGGGATTTGTTGGGCTGTGGTAGGGTGGTGTGGTATGATGGTGGCTGTTGCCTGAGGAGCAGCAAGGCGCTCCACACCAGATGGAATGGCAAAGATGAGGTTGGGCTGAGTACCATAAGCCATGAGCCCTGCGACCAACTAGTCATACAAAACCTGGGGTGGAAGGTGGTATAGGAGATTTGCAAAGGATACCACAAGCGTGGTGTCAGAAGGGAGGCGAGTACAGGTTGTGGGAATGGGGTTTTTTTTATAATTTAGAGGAGTTTGTGCTGCCGCTTCAGCATCCTCCTCAGATTGGAACCCAACGTCAAAGTAGCCCTTAAAAGGGCGGAAGTCTATAAAGCCAGCTGGCGCAAAGGCCTCAATGGCTAGGTCAATAATTGCCTTATCAGCATATGGGAACAAACGCCCATAGTCCACTCTAAGGCAATAGCGAATGTCAGAGTGAGGGAGGGTGAGAGGATGGGGGTGAGAAGGGTGGACACGCGCCAGGTGGAGCGCTAAGTCCTGTGGGGGGACAAAACGGTTGGAAGCAGTGGGCGGGCTGTTTGAGCCCATCCAAACGCGCTTTCCCATGGGGCAAAAAACGCTAGGTGGGGGTGCACTGCTGCCCCACACTGGGGTGGCAGGCGGCGGAGCCAAGGACATCAAAGAATAGGTTTGGGCAGATGGCTGTGGATATATAAAACTTTAAATTTAAAATCACTCAAAAGTGACTTCGAGCGGTAAAAGAAAGTTTTTAAGTTTAGAATATGGAGCTGACTTCAAAATTGGTTTTTAAAAAACAATTTCTTGATTAATCCATACTTTTTAGAGCCTTTTTTTAGAGTTATTTTCTTCAAATTCATTTGTTTAAGTTTATCCATTTTGAGAGTTGGTAATGTCTGTCTCCTTGTCAGCTTACCATAATAATAAAGACTATCCTATTTTATTGAGATATAGTATACTAACAGAAGTTTACTAAACTTTTACAATATTTTTTTATTTACTCATTCAATGACTTATAATTGTCAAATTAAGATTTAATATGTGTATTAGCTTTAGTTCTGAAAAGATTTGTATTAATTACAATTTAAAGCATCTGCTAATGTCTAGATTTTTTAACTTCAATTTAAAAATATTTATAAGCATGAATAAAATATAAAGTAAGAGATAATTAGAACAAAACAAATTATAAGCTAACATGCTTTAATAAAAAAATGCATTTGTACAAAGTAACTTTTATAATTTGACTTTATAAGCATTATCAAAGTATAGTAGCACTAATTGAAGAAAAACTATTAACAATACTTATAGAACAATATCTTACATCCTAATTATATGTAGTAAAATTAATCAAGAGCTAAACTAATAAGAAAGCATCTAATTTGATATTTTATATGTTTATAATACATAGAAGACTAAATTAGAATGCTTAAGACTATATAGAACATAAATTAACAAAGTACACAAGGTATATATAGTCTCTAAAAGGCTTTTCATGTCTCATTTTTTAAAAATTTTCCCTTGACCTACATCTTTGAAATTTTTATTAAGGCTAATTTCCTACTAAATTACGATAATATAAATTTATTAATTTTATGTATTAGAACAACTATCAAACAAAATACTACCATATAAGAAGACCCTTCTATCTAAAAATTAATAAATTCTATACATACAAAAAATATCATTTTTGTTACCTTTCAAATTACTTTTTATCTAAATGCAAAAAATGTTGACCTTTGAGAAATAAGTTATGTCGATTTAAAAAAGAATTTTTGATTTAGCAGTATTAAAGCCCTTTTTATTTTTTAAATTTATAAAATTATTAAAGCTAGCTTTGACGTGTCTAGTACATTTTAGAATGCAAGATCATGCATCTACAAACATTAATATCCTATGTAATACTTTTTAAATTAAGAAATAACTCTATATGCATATACTCTTACCTAGAATACAAATATAATGCCAAAAGGATGTTATTTGTGTAAAAACCATTAGCCTTAATTTCTGTATGACTCACAAAAAATAACCTTCTACCTAACTGACCATTGAATTTCATTTAATATTTAATTTTAGACATAAAATACAGAATGGAAAACATCAATCTACAATAGAGGAATATTATAAAAAATCACCAAAATATGTCCATTAATTATACTTAGATAAAGTTTAGGCATTTAATCTTTGGGGATTTAGGATATTATTCTTAAACTCTAATGCACAAAAAGATTATTTACTATTAGCTCCATGTTCATATCTTATTTGCATTTTGTAGATTAATTATACATCTTCAGGTTAGAATATGTATATACATTGATAAACTTGCTTTGTAAGAAAGAGAACAAAGACCAGTCCTTTATAGTCATACTTTGGAGATATCATCTTATAAAAATGGTCTTTTTCACCATTTACCTTAAACTAAGATTTAGAGGGATCTCTCTAGATGACTAATGTCAATTAATTTTGATCTACAAAAAATTGTAAAGTAGATGATTTTTACTTATTTTTAGAACAAATATGTCATTTATTTTATATTTTTTTTATTCCCTAGTTCAGAAAATTACTAACATGATATAGGGAACATTTTATTCATAATAATTATCACTTTTAAGCCTTTTTATGATATTTAGTTTCACTAGAATGTTTTTTAAAACTGATAGCAATAATGGCTGTAAAACTTGCAAATAATATTGCTGATCTCACAAACCAAGCATTAACTTAAAAAATACTAACCCTTATGTCAACCTCAGTGTTAGCCATATTTACCCTCTCTCAGGGAGCATAGGGAAAAGAAGACCCTCTGAATGTGCGGCTAATTCACCAAGTGTCTGCTCACCAGAACAACCTCTGTAAACTGCACGCCCACCATCTCTGTGCACGCTACATCCTAACAACCTGGTGGGCCCATCCTACTAAGGAGGACATCGCCCATGAAGTTTTAATCACAACAGATCAAGTAGATGCAGCTCATCCCTTCCAGGAACTCTCCTCTCCTTTAGAGTTGGTGTATTCAGCCTCTCTACTATTGCTAAGATAGAATTTTCTGGCTCCTCCACGAGGGCAATGGCCAGCTATCTAACCATCAATCCTTTGCACATAAAGTTAATCACTAACCAATCTGTTAAACTAAAAATTTTAACAGGACAGCCTAATTTCCCTAATGATGAGACAACTGGATAATATTTTAATGACTGCACCATTAAATTCTCATTTTTCCAATTTAAACCCTGTAACTGGCACTAGACAAGTCAGCAATTTACACCAAATGCTTAAAATGACCTATGCAAAAATCAGTAGGGAGTCTAACACATGATTTCACACTCAATAGTTAATCATTTTAGGAAGTTGTATTACGCTGATGATGAACCAGCGCCCTCCTCCTAAATGGATGAACTTTAACATTAATATAAATGGGTCAAACCAACAAATTAAAGCCTACCATAAAATCAAGCGCCATGCAGTATTGGCACACACTGAAGCGCACCAGCTAAAATGTGACCAAAAAACTTACCCTCACCAGCTACTCATGCGTTATCTAAAGTTGCAGCCCAAAGCAAGCATAAGCTTACCATGGGAGCCACTGAGGCTTGGCGAAAGTCTTGGCATCTACGCCACCTAAAAATATTTTCTGTGAAGCAGCATTTATTGATGTTGTTAACAAGAGATTAAAAAAAATTTAAAGTGCAAAAAATTTTACCTAGCTCAACCCTCTTCCATGAAATTGAATTTACTAAGGGCATAACCTGTTGAATACTATACATGGGATTATTTCTCATACATTGTGGCAATTGTGAAAACATATCCTATTAAAACCATTATACATTGATCAGTAAAGGCCGCAACATCATTTGGGATTCATTAAAGCTGCCCTTTCTGTCCATGCTGCAACACTCAATGTTGCTATTCCGTATAGATTCCTATTTATCTCTAGCACATATTACTGCATTAAGAAAATATCATAGATAGTCTTTTCAACTCATAAACTCTATTAATCCTGAAAAAACCGGCTCTTGATCATAGTATAATGTAATTTGGGTCTACACTTTCAGTAGACTTTAGCATCTCCTCTTACTATGCCCCAATAGAAGTGTTATCAACAGGTAAGGCATCTTTTATCCCCTCCTTTGCTGTGGCCCATAATAAAGTAGCTCCTTACTTGGTAGTTGTTGTGGCATTCCAAGAGGTCCTCTTCGTTAATCTTGACCAAGCGCCCTCATTGTTCTTTATTCAACGCCATTAAACACTTGTAACAGCTGTAAAGATTTGAAAAACAAGACCTCAGAGCCACCACCTAGTGGCCTAAGCCATGAGAACGTTCCCACGTGTCTGCAGCAACACTTATGCAATTTACTCAATGAGTTCTCATTCAGTGCCTGTCCCCCAAATCCAAACTTAATGCAGTAAAAACTGAAATGCCAGAAAGAAGGTTCACACATTCTGAACATTAGCCCCTCAACCAGTGGGCACTCCTTAAATCTTAAAGCTGACGCCCACAAAGACTGAGTACAAAGCCTCTCCAACAAGGTTTTCCTTGTAGTTACCACCACTAAGTGTTTCAATGCATCACTATCAGTCAACACCATCGTTCTATCGCAGCAATTCTCAGCTCCAACAGAGCTCAGCTAACCAACATTGACTGACAAATTGCTCCCGTGGAAAACGTGATTTTCAAAGAGCCAAACATTACTCACACAGCTCATCTCTCGTGGCTCCCTTGTGGTGCTGGAGAATATGAAATTTAATCTAAATAATCAGATAGGGACACTTCTGAGGTTGCTACTGTGCTCCCTATGGGATTCCCAGCAATTAAGTAAGAAGCATTCTAATCTGAATTACGGGTCCTCCGCCTCTCATTCTCCTTCTCTCAAACCCCTAGAAGCTCTGATAGTTTTAATAACCAAATTCAAGCTAAAGAGCTTATGAATAGCCGCTTTACTGCTGCAGATTGACGCATTGTCAACCCCTAGTATGTGTGGGGAGCAGTTATGAACCCTAACGGCAGCACCTTGGCCCTGCAATACATCAACACTTTGGGATGCATGATTTTAAGTGGAGAAACCTCTTTTTACAAAAATTCAAATCTGCGCATTTTATTACCGCAGTCCAGGGACCTCATATTTTCTTTATTAACATAATGAATTTTATGAACGGGTTAGAGGCAACTCCTTCTATACTAACCATTCCGCCAATAGATTACCTGCTCTGGTTTTAAACCTAATATCTTTTAGAGGTATCAAAAGCTTCTTCATACTAGAAATCTAGCCACTCCTGTCATGATTTTTTGCCATCAGCCTCTACCTGCCTAGCACAAGTGTTGAACAAAACTTGCTTCATGGAGGACATATAAAATTCGATCTCCCAAAGCACTATCCTAAGGGAGATTTCACCAATACCATAAGCCGCATTTGTAACTCTTACCCTCCTGCAACAAATTAATGCCTTGGATCCACTAATCTCTAGGACTTCCTTCACACTAGTGGCTTCATAGATTTGCTGCCACCCTCCACGTCTGGCCTTAGTTTTATGACCAGGATCCAGTATAATGGAGGTAAATTTCAGTCATAGTTGCGCAATGTCTTGGAGCTAATTGGCCCCCTTCTGGTTAATCTTGTCTCATCTCCAATGACACATAAAAATCATCTAAGTGAATACAGATCACTCAATATTGTCCTCACACCATGTTCAGAACGTTGCACAGTTTCTGGCTAAGGGTTGCTTCAGCCCTTCTTAACAACCCTTTTTCTAAGGAGAAGTTAAAACCATTCATGACAACCTCACCTCCAAGCCACATCACCTTGTACCCCCAGCTCTAATTGGGAAGCAACAAAGGCTTGAACCTCCCATGTTTCTTAAATCTGTGTTAAAGGCCAGAAGACCATAGCTTTCGCGAGATTCAAAAGATTGAAGCCATAATAAGGCATCTTAAACTAGACTGCACTCCTTCTCAATCTTCTAGTTGTCTGATTGAATGGGAAGCCTCATGAGAAGCTAGATTCTTTCAGAAAGATGCTTCAGAAAGAATGGGATGCCAATTTACCGCCACCCTTCTATTATACCAATTGAATACACCCCACCTGCTTATTCTATAAGAATCAAAAAAGCTTAATCAACAATGAAGAAAATCACTGCACTAAAATCTAACACCAATACAACAAGGGTAATAAGTTTTCACGCAGTAAATACACTTTTTACTTTAATCTATATAATGATGAACAGGTGGACCCGTTGGACATCCAGGACTTCCTGTGGAAGATGCCAGCGCAGCCTACTGACCCACGGGCTAGTGAAGCTCTCCAAGGCTCAATTTCCTGTTAGGAGGCTATAGGGACCTCCAAAAAAATCCATCTCTTGAAGCCCCTAGCCCTGATGGCATACCCTTAGATATGTACCTTCTTAAATCAAGAGTGATAGACAGAGCCCTTTGCAACCTCTTTACGGCACTTATGGCAAATGCAGAAGTCATTTACAACTCAAGAGGCTTAATCATAACCATCACTCATTAAAAATCAAGATGTGTAAACCTGTCCAACTGAATCCCCATAGCCTTGCTAAACACGGATCACAAGACTTTCAAAAAGCTTCTGGCCAACTTCATCCCTGCATGGGTGCAACCTCTATTCAATCCTTCCCAACATGGCTCCATTCTGTGAAAGTTGTATTAGATATCTATAATGACCTTCACGAAATTTTGACAGCAAAATTATGTAGAATAAAAGGCTTTGTGGCCCTTATGATATAAAGAAGCTTTATTATTAGATTGCTTTGAAGTACATCAATGCTTCCTTACCCAACACCTCTCCCTGCATTGCTGAGCTGGATTTTGGTGCTAAACGACCAACTCCACACCACAGTCCTGGCACCAACGGGCTTTACAGTAGCATTAGCAGCAGTCAAGCATGTTCTTTATTAAGGGACCCTCATTAATATTATCCTCTTTTATATCATCCTTGGCCCCCTCTTAGCCATCTTTCAAGATAAGTTTTGGGATCTTTGTCTGTTAAGCCCACCATCCACACATTGGCATTTGTAGATGGCACTGCAATTGTGTTTAGATACCATGAGGACGTCACTCCCTCTGCTGTGACCCTTGAGAGTTACAATAAGGCTTATCGCCAATGTCAAAGCTTTAATACAATAGTAATACAGTTTGGCTTATCTACCTTTTACCCGCCGTTTATTTTTGAAATCAAATGCATCACCTTATGTCGTCTGGGTGTCCTTACTAACTCCAAGAATTTGCGCTTAAAGAAAGTGAAAATTTGATCAAGAGGCTTTGAGCTCCTGGATTGCTAGCTGAAACTGTTTAAACATGATTTCACATGTTGAACCCTGATACCCAATGGGGTTTTACTCTATAGACTATGTTTCCTTACGCACGTTTGTCTAATAATATAAGTATATTATACATGGCTTACCATACTACTCTGTTATTGGGGCGGGGCTCAAATCCATCCACCAACAGCACTGTCTACTATTGTTTAACCCTTTAATGGATGGTACCTTGGCTTCTGAATGACCAATACTATACACCACAGTCTACTGCATGCTCATATGGCTGGTTGTCTGATGGGACGCACCCCTATGCCCCAACAATCCCGCCCTTAGCCAAACTGTGTCCGCATCTTTGTGTCTATCATAGAGTATCACTGATATCTTTAGGGGAGAATCTCACAAACTACACATACTGATGCTGGATAAAATCACTTTCTACATATGAGAACTAGACCCGCCTTGACCTGAGCCAAGTAGGCAAATGTTATAGCAAGATTTTCCATACATAAGGATAGCCCCGGCCATAGCCTTCATTCCCAACAATTGTTCATAATGTACAGGCTGTCACAACTTGGATCAATTCTAATTTCAGCCCTCCCATCCTTCCTCGCCTTCTTGATCTCCTCCATCTCACTGTGAGGATTGACCTTCAGGGGCTTTGGTAAGACGTATACCAACTCATTCTCTCAGCAAAGGTGTCCAACACCTTATGGTGAATACTCATCTGTTCTTATGAGACTGGGGATTAACCTGGAACTGCCTTCCAGTATTAAAGACGACCCCACTGTTTGGAGCCTATTGACTCCAACCTACATCACTTTTTCAATTGACCATGTGTCACTGCATTCCAGCCAAAAGTTTATGCGCTCCTTTCTCATCCATAAACTAGACAGCTTGTTCAAAAGCTGTTCTTTGAGCATATTATGCCTAGCTGCCACTAACCCCTCTAGTTCATGTCTATACCACGGCTCTCTGATATATTCACAACTTTATCCTTAGCACGGCCTTTGACTCATAGGTGTGAACCCTACCGCACATAAAAACAATTTGGAGGTATATTTCAATATGTACCTAAAGGTCTCTACCATGTCACTAACCCTTCCTACTCAGTATCTACTGCAGCACGGCTATGGTACGCCAATCCTAATCAATTCTTAACGTCATCTCCCTCCTCTTCAGTCACCTCAGGCTCTTAGAGCCCAGCCAAACTTAAGTATCTATTAGTTCCCCATCAGGTTAAGAATATCTAGTATTTAAAAGTTTAATTTGATATAGGACTAGTAATATAATTGGGGTAACTATGCTTTTTGGATAGTTTATACAGGTTGGGAAAGACAATTAATCAAGTTAAATAATTTATGAAGTAAGTTTTTAGTAGTTTTGGGACAAACCTAAGGGAAAAGAGGCCTGGCATTTTAATTAAAGATAACAAATAATTACAAAATCAAAAAATTTCAATTTAGTGCCTCAGTGGTTAGCCTAGGCATATAAATTGGATGGGGAAGGGGGTTAAATGATCTACATCCAGCGTTTACCTGAGATCACGCGTGAGAGTGGACAGAAAGGGTGTGGAGGGCTTTAGCGTCATGAGGCAGAAGGTTTTTAAACCATCAAATCTTCCCCAATAAAGCATGTGGTGTGCATCGCCTCAAAGTACTGGGCGAGCTGAAACAAAGCATATTCAATGAACTCTGTCACACAAGAAAAGCTCTTGTGCTGTTAATATGTCTGGGGTAGTAATGGTCAAGCAATGAGAGCTTGGTAGTAAAAGCGCATGATTTTTCTAAGCAAAGTGAGATAGTCAATCTCATTCTGGGACTTGTCTGGAAAATCAGCTGATAAACTTTTGTCAAGAAATATAGTAATGATTGTATATGTCCACATGGATGGTTTGATGGAGGAGGGTGTTGTTGGTGTCAGTAGTTCACTTTTATGCAATCTAGTGGTGTGTTTTTAAATGAGAAAGCTCTTAAAGGGTGGAAGAGGTGCTTAGGATTTGACTGGGAGGATGGAAAATCCAGGCTAATTATTTTCAGGGTATATGAAGAAAGGTCAATTAAGGGAAACAAATTGCTGAAAGAATGCTAACTATACATATGCATACATAAAATTTAATGCAGTTTATACTTAACTGTAATAATAATACTTTAGATCTTAAAATCAAGTCTTTTTTATGAATTAATTGACATGCATCTATACTTGGGGATTTTGGATTGTAAGACCAAAAATGATGATTTTGTCCAACCAAAGTTTCAGTTAATGTTGGCTATCTTCTAAAATCTGATTTCTGACAGGTTTGGCTTAAATGTGATCTATTTTAATTTCATTCTTTACTTTACCAACAAACTTTTAAAAACTTTAGATACCGTTTATAACCCTATAATAGCCTTATAAAGCTATATAGCGTATCAGAGCTATAATCTCTATAAAAGAGCTATATGCCTTCTTTAAAGGACATTGCTACCATTTGATCTAAAAACTCAAAAAAGCATTTGACACCGTTGATTGTATTTTACTTTGCTTAGTTATTTATAATATCAATATTGTAAAGGATGTTGATTGGGTGTTTTTATTTAGTAGTCCCTTATTTACCATTTTTATGCCATGTTATTTACAATTTATCAGTTTAAAAGAGGCACTACATATAATATAATTTAAATTAACTGTGTATCTGTTATAAATACTTATCTGTTTCAAGTATTGATAATGCCTTAATAAAAGTTATAAGGTGGCAGCCTATATGTATTGTACTAAATTTATTAAATAAACAACTAGAAGATATTTTTTATATATGAACATAGCTGAACTACCTTTTGATAAGCTTGAAATGATTAAATAATGAGTGACTTTAAGGTATCATTAAGTTAAAAAAGATATTCTTTATTACAAAAAGCATGGTCTAAATGTGAGATAAATGTTTCAGCTGTGATGTAAACAGTTATATGCTTTATCCTTTTTTAAAATAAATAATCACTTATTGGAGAATATAATTACCTTATTAGATAGCTTTATTAGTTGCAATATACTTAGAGGGGTTTGCATCTTACATTCCTCAGCTTGAGGTTCCTTACTGTAGTAAAATGTGGTAGAAAAACTTTAACTTATAGTTGATTGCAATAGATACATTTATGGTATAATTTAAAGATGAATGTAGATTATTCATCTTAGGATTGTAAATTATATGACAATAAAGTTAAAATAAATTTTAGATGTGCTTCTTTGTAGGCGCTTAAAGGAGGTGATTCCTGAGGAGTGGTATTATAGCGGAGTGGTTCCTTCTCCATTCTGGGTTGGGTTTTGATTTAAGCAGGTTCAAAACCAGCGAAGACTAAAAAACTTTGCATGGTATATTTGTCTCAAGGTTGACCCAACTTTTTTCATTTTTAAATAGGTGATTCTTACTAGCCATTTTTATATATTGTAACAGTATAAAAATAAATATATACAACTCTAACTAGATTAGTCACTTAACATGATTTAGGGGATATATTAATGTTTATAGTTTTGATAGATATGCAAGTTTTAGATTTTAAAAACTTTTTTCTGGAAAAAAGATATAGTTTAACCTGACTTGTACCTTAATCCTTATCTTTGGTGACACTTGTGATACTTCCAAGCTTCAGAACAAATAACTAATCTAATATAGTAAGGCTATGAAACTTTACTAGCTATTTCCATTTTAAGTTGAGAGACTGGTTGTGTAGAACTTTAAAGTCAAGTACAATAAATTAACATTGATAAACAACCTAGAGTTATGAATTTGTGACCTTTGTTTAGGGTAACTTTATCATAAGGTATTTATAGTTTTATATAATATACTATCATAGAAAGTATCTTTAGATTTCCTTTTTTCTGTACTTGCACTTATCTTATGGCTTTTTAGTCTATCTCAGTTTCTTTGGGTTCTAAGTTACTTACATTTTATATAATTATTTGATTAATTAAAACTAGATAATATATACAGGTTTGAAATCAGCACAAGATAAAAAAATTAGTGTGTATTTTTGTATCAAGTTTGTTCACCTCGTTTACTAAAACTAGTAAATATGATGATAATACGATATGGTTTTAAGAACATACATTACTCTTTTTTATTATAATAGACCATGGAATTACCAGGTGATAAGAAGGCGGTATACTCTTTATAATTATAAAGCGGTAGGAGGCATCATAAGTACCCATCTAGGCAAACTTAAAGCAATATTACTTCCTTTAGCTTTCTACATTTTGCACCTTTACTGTATTGTAAAAGTTTTTTTCAATTATGTGTGATATATGTTTTATGCATTAAGTATCACCTCAGTCTTTATTATAATGGTGCATGTAGTAATGATGTAAATCCTTTACATTCATTGCAATTATAAAACAGCTCAAGAGCAATGTTACAATATGCACTATGGGCTATAATTAAGTAGATAGATGTTTTAAAGAGTCTATAAAAAAGTAAAACTAGTAATCTTTTTAGTACTAGTGGTGTCCAACCCAAGATGGGGGTCCTCCACGCATCTATATTAGCTTCTAGATCTGGTAACGACTAACTTAATATAATATAAAACCATTATTAATATATAAAGATTATGATCTTTCTTTCACTTAAATACCTAAATCAAAGCCAAATTTGGATTTTTTTAAAAAAACAAAAAACGACTGCTCAATCAAGCCCAAATCTACCATTGTTGATGCAATTAATGCCTGCTGCCCCGCTTGGGGTGGTGGTGCGCTGCCATCTGGCATCTTTCAGCCACCACCAAAGCGAGCCTAGGCTGTCTCTGCTAGCCCTCCCAATGTTACTGGGCGTTATGTCCCCCCTTGGGACTTGGCCCACCACCTTGCAAGCTCTCAGGTGGTGCTCTGGAGCCCTTTGGTGCTCCCACGGAGCAATTTGCATTTCAGACTCCAGGTCAAATATGGGAATCTTTTCCCATATGCAAGCGCGGCCATCATTGAGATGGCCATGGCGGTTTTCAAACCCACCAGCTTTATTTACTTCTGCCCCTTTAAGGGGTACTTCGACCTCAGCTTCCACTTGGAAGCTGATGCCATGGCAGCATCTAAGCTGCCATTAATTTTTAAAAAATTGCTCCCCCACTGTTTGCACCTGGCTCCCGGATTAGGCCACTTTGGTGGTCCATTTCGCCAGGTTGCCCTCTTTCCTTTCACCAGAAGCCTCCGCCATGAGCTCACAAAGGGTTTGGCCATTTACGGCGCAGACCCCATGTTGCAGTTTGTGGTGCCCCATGAGGTGGATCATCTGGCAGGCTTTACAACTTTGCGATGATCCATCCATTTGATTGTGACACCCATCTTGCGATTCCCTCCTATACTGTGATCAGATCCACCCTTGATCATCCTTTTTGAGAGTGCATTGAAAATGGCCGCGTCATCTGCCCCTTGTGCTTCAAGCTTGACCACTCAAAGTGCAAGTGTACCATGGTTTCTGCCTCCACTGCTTCCATCGCCCCTCCTTCTGGCGTTACCCCAGCGGCTGCCTCACCCCAATTTTCAAATGGGGCATGATCCTCCCACCCCCTCCCTCAGGTGATTCTGGCACTGCTTCAAAGGCGCAGCTAATCAAAATTTAAAAGTTTTTAGAAATTTGAATAATTTGGCCAGGTTACAGAATCCTGAGTTGATGGCTGAAACACTTTTGGCTGAGCTGCTGTGGTTGACTGTTCATGGCCAATCATGTTCCGCCACCATCCCAACTCCTGTGGCTGGGCCAGCGCTAGCCAAGCTTAATGCATTTGAGGATCTTGATTGGATTGATGATAGTAACTGACCATACATTGGGAAGCCAGATTTCGCGTTAGAGGAGTTTTTTATTAATCCTCCTGATTTGCGCCCCCACCATTTTTGCTCTAAAAGCGGCTTTCTAAATTATAAAAATATCAATCAAATGGCAGTGGAAAGCCGCGGCTGCCCCTGCCAACACCCTTCTCCTCCAGCATCTCCATGGGGTGATGGAACCCCTAGTTGAGGGTATTCCTATCCCAAATTTCCCTTTCAATTTTGATGAGGATGCTAAGTATAGAATTGAGGAGCTCACTTTCAGTTTAAGCCGCGCTTGCATTGATACAGCGAAAACCTCTCTTTTTGACCCCAACTATCCCCAAACTCAACGGTGCATCAAGTCATTTACTTGTGCGCCAGCTCTCATCACTTTTGCTGAGCATCAACTTGCTCAATACATTGAGATGATGGACACCGCTGGCCTCGTTAATGAAGAAAACCCACAACTATACCTCCTTATGCCTCATGTTGCTGATGCCCCTACCCCAATGTTGTCCACCATGGTCCTTCAGCTAAAGCGGGCACCAAACAAAAGTTTCCCCAAAGCTTCCTCACCATCTGATATGGCTTGCTAGGCTGATAATCTAGGGGCTATATTAGGATTTTTTTTAAATTTATGATAATCTCTTTTTTGCCCATTTGCAAATAAAGATGCATGGCAGCTCCCCTTAAGGGTTGGGATCCACTAGTGCTAAAAAATATATAAAACTTATGTAGAAAATTGTGTATCATAGAAAGTGGCCATATCAGTACCATTTTACGTTAAGATATTGTATATTGCAAAAGGTTCTTTTAATGCTTTTATTCTAATTTTTACATAAGTATTATGGGATTCAAGCAATTTGTAAAAAAGTCCCCTTTATCTAGAATTATATAAAACTGAGGTCACATTCAAGTTTATTTCATTAACCATAATGCAGAACTGATAGCTTAAAAGTGACGTAGTCTTTTTCATAGAGATTCTTTTACAATTTGGGATGTACTATAAGATTATAGTAACTAAACACCATTACCAAGACAGCAAAACTTTAAAGCATTAGGCTTATGCAGCATACTATTTAAAATTTATGAGCCTTATTGATCATCACATGCTTGAAAATCTAATATGCCTCAGCATACTATCTTAACATGCAACTCTTTTCATTATAAGATGTAGCACATTTGATTCTTACCTTGGAAAAAGTTAGGACACTAGAGTTCTTTATTAACTTTCCCCTAGGTGGCCTCTCATGATTGTGTTTTTTATTTATAGTTAATAGTCCAATATTGAACTACTTGGTTATAATTTATGCCTTTATTGCTATTAGTCAATTTGGCTTAGGATTTTAACAATTTACTACTAGAACTAACGTTTACATGGCGGTATCATCATTCTAAGTGCAAATCACTTCATCTGATGCTAGATTAAGTAAATAAAATCATAAACTTTTATTCTTATTTGTATCTATTTTAAGTTCATTCTTCTTAGCATATAATTGGTCAGGACAATAGAACTAATCTAAAGTCAGCAAATTATAGTTTAAATTTTTGGTAGATGTCCAATTTTGTCCTCAAGTTATAGAACATAGATCTATTTTTATTTTATTATAAGCTTATAATACAAAATCAAGAGTGCTTAAAAAGTGAGCTTATTGACGTTATGTTATTTATAAATTATTATTATAGCTATAATAGCACTATGCATCTTTAAGCTCATGTTATATAATAGAAGATGATTGTTTTTCAACCATTTTTAATAATACATAAGGTACTATCATGTTATATTTTAAAGATTGCCTGACAAGAACAAAAACGCGTTGGTATATAGTAAATTAGGTGTAAATTGAAATGTTAAAATTATAGATATTATATATATTAATTTATTGTATTTTATAAGCCATCATTTTTTACTGCTTGTATATATAAGAAATATAAATTGGGAAGTAAGAGTATATGAACAGTGGCTCACTATTATGATAGATGATTATAACTTGGTAAACCTATATTTTAAGGATTTAAAATTTTACTCTTGATGTGATTATAAAAAGTACTAGGAATAATGGGAATTGAGCTGATATGGGTGAGATTCAAACGCGTTCTGATTCAGACAGAACCAGTGAAGCTCTATGGGTCAAGGGACAATTAAATTGATAAGAATAATGAACATCTTCAAAAGCTTTCAAAATCCTTGATTTTTTTTGAATCTGCCAATTTACCTGATAGAGGGCGCATATTATTAAAAAAGTTCTTGCCTTTCAGAGGTTACCTGAAACTGCCACCGCGACTAAGAAAGTCTGAGTATGCCAAAAAGCCTTTGCATTCCACTGCACCAATCAAAAGATCTTCATAGCTAAATTGATTCTAATTCTCTCACAAGGTATATGTAAGTAATCTTGAACTTTCGTGGCTTTATAAATGTTAACTTTTTGGAAGATATAGTCTATTTTCGCCAAATGAATCATTCAGGGTTTAGCCCACTGAGCAACGGTCAAATGATATGGAGATCGTTGACCTCAATTAAACGCAATAAAATTGATATATAAGACTAGGAGGCAATCGCCCCAACTATACTACTTTTATTTAATATAAAATATATAGCAGATCTCTGCTCACGCTCACTCTTCTTCTCCCAAAACCTCCTCCCCTTGATCATCTCATCCTGCTTATATTGTAACAACTTCAGATGATATTGCTTACATGGCTTAGTAACTCAATTCGCCGTATCTCATTGGTTGCATCAAATAACACAATATCGCCACATGTCGAAGCACTTAAATTATTGTTACCAGTTCAATTCCAACGGATTCCATTCATTTCGCCAGATGGCCTCAGCCAATACTGGTTCGATTCTAATGGCTTCCACTCATTTCGCTGGATAACCTCGGGCTTGTCGTCCAGTCATATCAAAATCACAACAATAAATATTCCCGATTCCTGATCAATTAGGATACCTTCAGTTTTTCTTAGTTTTTATCACCGTAAGTTTTTGCCTGTATTTAAACAGAGATCCTACCTGTTTGAAGCGAACATAGATTTCTTACAACAATATATTTCTGTTGAGAGACTGCCTTAGGGACAAACAACCCTAATCGATACCCACTGGAACTACATTTGACTAATAATTAGGTAGACTTTGAAGGTCCTGACCTTCAAAGAAAGTAACTAACCCCAAAAATGGTGCTTCTACCAGGTCCTTTTGAGGCTACCTGGTGAAGACCTATCTTCCAGATAAACAGTTCTAGCGACAATAGCCCTACTAATATGGAGGAGAATCAGAGTTTTACACAATGGGTCATTACCAATAATCTAGATATGCCTTTCCTCATACCCAAGAGCTTGAATTTAATTTGACCATGTTTTTTCTATTTAGGCCCTGGTTCTACTTTAACATTTCAGCCCATTGATGTCACTGACCTGTCTCAGCGTTACTAACTGGAACTATTACCACTTGTGGGTGAACCAAATGTAGCTGCTCCACACGAATTTCTAGCAGAATAACTCATCTATATTACTCTCCTGATCTTCCTAACAATGAAGTAATTGTAGCCCAAATGGAAGATATTTACAGTTCTTCATTGACACCATTTTACACCATCAAATGCAGTTACTCAGGCTACAACCCTGGAAATTTAACGTCAACTCATACTGTCTCATCAAAAACATGCACAGCTTCCTAAATTGTATGAAGCCATGGCAAAATTTGTTTAGACAACTGCAAGGCCATTTTGGACAGCCACCAAGAGGTCAAAAACAATCACCATCACTTGGCCTAGATTGGCACTGGAGTTATCTGAACCTGCAAGTAGAGCTTTCTCAGCAAATAATACATGAAGCCACTGACATGGACCAGCGAGTGGAAAGTGCTTTGTCTAATCTCATTGACCAAATCTATGATAATCACCAGACCACTGATTCCCAAATCACCGCCTTAGTTGCCCAGATACAGCAGTTGAGCAAACAAACTGCTATGCTTCCGATCCAGGAGGTCATTATCCAAAAAGGACCTTCCATAAAAACTGGACCTAGTGGGAAGTAAGGAGAACAAGGAAGCCCTGGGCCTGAAAGTCACCGTGGTCCTTCTGGATTCTCTTCACCTGGTGAGCCTTCGTTTGATGAAAACTTGAAGCCTTAATTAAGGCCCTTGAGTGACAGCTATTAATGGTGGCCCAAAGAGCAGAGATGATTATTGAAGGGGCATCATAATGTAAATCTAACCTTTGTCTCTTGTACAAGTATGCAAAATTACAGCAACATAATCCAACCTGATCGACTCCCAGGCCCAAGTAAACTGTTAAAATGATTGATAAATGCTAAGCTTCAAATAGTAGAGACTAAACAAGATACTCTTTAATTAAATTCCCTTTCAATCCACTAAATTAAAAAGCTCCATTGACTTCTAGATACTAAATCTTCCCTTACGCATGTCAATGACTGTTACACTGCATTTCAGGATAATATCTATTAAATCCTTCCCCAATTTGAAAAGGCTACTCCTCATGCTGACATAGGTACCACGGAACTCACTGAATCTGAGTGACCACCTTCTCCAAATACCTATGTTCTCTCTGAACCTATTGAATATTTTAAACCTAGATTTAAGTAAAGTACGTGCCTGGGACTGAAAGCATTCAGTCCTATCTTTTTGTGCATAAAGGTGAAATGGAACCCTCTACGGATTGTCATAAATGTCAACACATACTGCTTGTCTGGATGGTAAAGCTCAGGAAATCATGATTTCTTACTTCAAGATGTGTACCATTTGGGAAGCTTTAAAGGATTTTTTTATTAAAGAATTAGGAAGTAACCTCTCCCTTTCTAACCGCAAACAGGCTTTTATGAAAATCTGACCAAGACATGGGATACCAACATTAAATACAAAATTGGTTTTATCATGAAGCTAAGGCCCTTGCCTCCTGCTAACAAGTTAACCTAGATGACGCCATCGCCACCATCCTCTCAGAATATCATCACAGTACCAATCTCGAGCTCTACTTCCAGAATGCTAATAAGATGTATAAATCTATCCAATATCAAAGAATCTATAATGAAGATGCCAGAGCTGGAAGTGTGCCAACCATAAACTAGAGGATATTGACCTCATATTTAGCATTAAAAAATTCCAGATATCTAAACCTCGTCATAATTCTTTCTTTTATTGTGAAATTTTTGGCCATCAAGAAAGCTTCTGCTGGAAAAAGAAGGCTTATTAGGCAGGATAAGTGAAGTCAATCTAGGGCTTAAGGCACCCTTTGCTAATGAAATCACGCCTCAATCTCAATATACCGCTGCTCCATGCACTGAATGTTAAGTTCTATCCAAACATGACGAATTGGAGGTTTAGACTCACAGATTTCAAAAAATGTTTAATTTCTTCTTACTCCCCCTTTTTGGGACCTCTCCTCCAGGAAATTCAATTTACTCAATCCCTCATTTTAGTACTAAAATTACTTTAGTAAAATTAATCGTCCATAAATAAAAATTCTGGCCATAGTTGATACTGGATTTCCAGTTAACGTCTTACCTTTCCAACTAGTAAAATGGGTAAAAATAGATCTGGTTTGACCACTCTTAAGATTACAGAATAACGGGGCCACATCAGACTCTCTCTGGGCGTCTACTTATCCCTACCGAGTCAGTTCAGATCTCTGGTAGTTACAGCCCCAAAAAATGTGCTAGAGAACGGTGATATGACCTTCTCATAGGCTTAAATATCTAGGTTGAATTTGATACCAAATAAATCATAAGGACTTATACCTTCTATTTTATTGTATCACATCTCCCTAATCATAAAGAAAACACTAAGGAAAAAGAAAAGAGAAAGCTTAGGAGTTGTTTACTAGATCACCCAAAAATCAAAAAGATAAAATATTGATCAGTTGGATGGAGGCCAAATTACCTCCTTCCAGTGCAGAACACCAGGAAGGAATGTCTGTATATACAATTAACCACGTAAATATACATCTAAAATCTCAGATTCTAGTGGACACTGGGCTCCCAAACACCATTCTGCCCGACCATCTACTGTAGATTCGTGGGTTCCTAACCTGGCTACTTGGGAACCACTCACTTGACCTGGGGTGCTGGATCTAGCTTACTGGGTCCTTTACCTATTTTATTGGCTAAATTTATTGATCAACTGATTCATATAACATAAAGCCAACATATTGCATATGTCATAAATTTACCCTCTGATCAAATTTGATTCTGTCCATAGGCGTGGAACTCTTCATGATTTAGTTTTTATGAAAGTACTACAATAGACCATGTTGAATTAAAGATATATAAAACCCTCTCCTCTGAGCAAAAGTGACAGATGTATGCTTTATACAAGAAACGCTGATATTTTTCACAGGGCCAGATGAATTTTGGAATGATGAAGGGGTGAAGAACAGGGTGCTTGCCGGTGATACCCCTCCAATCTATGCTCGTTCCTATCAAAAGTCTTAGGTTAAAGAAGCCCAGCTTACAAAAGAACTGAAGCAACTCTGGACGCCAGTTTGCTGAAATCGTTTCAAGGTTCTTGGGCCTTGCCGTTTCTGCTTGTGAGAAAAAAGATGAAGGGCATCAGTTGGTAATGGTTTGATGCCAGCTAAATGCCATCACTCAAAAAGATAGCTACCTACTATCTTGAATTAATGATTTATTATGACTCTTAGCGGGATTTCAGTCTTTCACAGCAATGGATCTCGCCAGTGGGTATTAGTTGATTGAGCTTTTACTGGATGATAGTTAGAAATGCGCCCAATAGCGAGTGAAGGGTTATCAATCCCACTCACATGACTCAAGGGCTATGAAACGCCCTGGTAACGTTTCAGAGGACATAGACTGACTATTAGGAAATATTGTGTGTACTGTTTTATTTAGATGGTGTGACGTTATTATCCTGTACTTTCTACCAACATCTATCCCATCTAAAGGAGGTGATCAACATTTTTGCTTTGTTTACTGAAGTTGAAGCCTGACAATTACCAGTTTTTCCAGACCAAAATGGAATCCTTGCGCTTAAGGTTACCTGAGAGGGAATTTCGCCACTATCTGACAAAGTGATTACTATCAATAAGATGACTCAACTGAGCAGTTTACTTGATATAAAAGTCTTTCTCAAAATGGTAGGTTATTACTGAGAATTTATTCCTTATTTTGCCGAAATTTCCAAGCTGTTAAAATATTTGATTCATCAAGAAGTCCCGTTCCAATGGGAAGAAACACAACATAAAGCCTTCAATGTTCCAAGGAAGGCTATTGCTACCACTCCTTTATTGTTGCACTCCAAGTTTGACAAACCTTTCATCCTTTTTACTAATGCTAGCGACGTGGCTGTGGGAGCTATTCTTACTCAACTTGATGTGAATCAAGTTGACCAGCCTATAGCATACTTCAGTAAGATTTTAACTCTGACAGAAAGAAACTACAGCATATCTGAATGCAAGTGTCTTGCTGTCCTGCTGGCCATCAAACATCTTCATTACTTCCTCTATGGAAACCATTTCACTATAGTAATGGGCCACGCCTTCCTATGGTGGCTACAACAAATGAAAGATCCTGACAGACGATTAGCCCACTGGGCACTTAAACTTCTTAGTTATGATTTTTCAATTGTCCACCGCGCTGTAATGGTGCATCAAAACGCTGACGGATTTATTCCAGCTACCCATACTGAAACTCTATTCTTAATAAGAGGTTTGATTCTATGAACTTTTTTTCAGAATCTGAGGTGTGGTGTAAAGAACCCCAGGTGATCCAGAAGCAACTTAAGAAAATGGCTGATCAGAGCTGAATTGAAAATGGACTGTTGTATAAATAAGTTGTGACATCTTGGCTGCCATATGTCTGACCATTGCCAAAACAAAGTCTGCTCTGGAGGCACATATGGCCATGGGCCATGGTGCAGTAAGGAAAACTCATCAATGTCTGAAGAAATGTCGTTACTGTGATGGTATGAATGAGACTATCCAAAACATCATAAATACCTACTTCACGTGCGCTAACCAGAAGCCTAAAATCTGATATGTCAACACCAGATCAAGAGTCCTATGACCCTGTAAACCATGGTTAGTATTGATGTTGTTGGCCCCTTGCCTAAGGTAATGTATGGCCACTAATACATCACCTTATCAGTTGACCAATTTAAAAAATGGGTGGAGGCCATTTCCATTGACTCGCCCACCTCCAAAGCCACCTCATCCTCTTTACTAAAACAGGTCCTCACTCGCCATAAGTAATCCCAAGGTGCTGCTCTTCAATAATAATATACATTCTTCAAGTAGTCTTTAATTTCAATTTGCTGATAAACTATCACTCTTTTATGGCACCCTACCATTCTGCAATCAATAAGGCTTTAAAACGAGCAAATGGTACTCTAGTCGTTATCCTCCAAAAGATGGCTCAATACAACTCTTCATGATTGAATGAATATCTATAAGTGGCTTTACTAGCGTACCATATCAGCTACCATTGACTTATCCATATGTCCCCTTTTTGAGCCCTTTACGGCTGTGATCTGATTATGCCCTCAAGCATACAGCCCATAAAATAAACCTCTACGCTTGACACTAAAGATCTTGAAATGTGAACGCTGGTCAAAGAATTGTTAAGGCTATAAGTTTTATCCGCTAAGTCCATGGGGATTATAACCAGATGAGAAGCTGAATGAAGCAATGTCAAGAAAACAATTTTGCCCAAATATTAATTTGGAGACCTCATCCTGTTAAATCATCACCAATCTAGAGGACGGGTTACAATCTTGGCACACTATGGTAAGGCCCTTACTGATTGATCTATCAACAGGGACCAGAATATTCACCTGCCTCTGTCAAATGGGCTCTTTCATGAATCGAGTTCATGCCAGATTTCTCCAGAGTTAAGTCCCTCCTTGGCAAGATCTTGAGGGGGCATTGTCATTAATAATTATAATTGCGCTGATATGGGTGAGAATTGAACGCATACTGATTTGCAACATGACCAGTAGAGCTCTTTATTTGAGAGATATTGAAATCAGTATGAATAATGATCTCTAAAAGAGCTTTTAAAATCCTTGACCTTTCCTGAAACTTCAAGTATACCAACCAAAGACGCTGATTTTCTTGACGAAAATCTTGCCTTTCAGAGGTCACTGTAAACTGCTGCTTTGACCAAGAAGGACTGAGTATGCTAAAAGCTTTTCATTCTGCCACTCCAATCAGGAGATCTCTGTAATTGATTCAATCCCAAGTTTCATGCAAGGTCTATCCTAAGTAATCTCAAATCACGCATAGATCTATAAATATCCCTCGATTCCTGACCAATAAAGATACCTTTACATTTGATTAGTTTTTATCACTAGAGAATTTTGTCTGTATACTTAAAAAATCCTTCCTGTTTAAAGCAAAAAGAGATTGCCTAAATGACATAACCTTGTTGAAGATTGCCTTAGGGATGACAGCCCTAAGTGATCCCCGCTAGAGATACATTTAACTGATAATCAAGTAGCCTTTGATAGTCCCAAACTTCAAAGAAGATAACAAAACCCAAAACAAAGCTTACTTGACTCATGGTGACACAGTTTAACTTAGCCCAAAGAGTCAAATCTATAGGAATCACTTGCATTTATGTTAGAATTGGGTTTAATAGTTAAATATAATGGTCTTTTAATTTACTTTAACTATTAATAGGATAAAATCATATAATTAGGATGTAAGATAAAGAGTTAACACCTATTTAAGGCTTTTTATATTTCTTATGCTCACTAAGATGCCCTTTTTTAAAATTATATCATAGGAATCAATAATGCCCCAAAAACATAGAATCTTTTTTTTGTTTTAATGATATGTGATTAAAGTCATTTATAATGGAGTTTCTATACTTATTTAATATGTTACTTTAATTATAGCCCATATCTAAAAATATGTTATGGTTTTAGACTAAGAATATACAACCATAGTTTTAGATAGAGGCAAAGTCCTTTAAAGACTTTACTATTCAATATAGATTATTAGAAATTTTTTATCTCTTAATTACCATGTGTGATCACTCTCCCATTTTCAACACTTGGTTGATAGTAAACTGGTTAATTGTGCCTAAACACTTAGAAATTAAACAGATTAATGAGGAAGAATATTAGGCTCAATGAGAACCCACACTAATACGTTATTGTGGATAAAAAGAGGCTTGCCAATTGGTAGCGCTAATCCCCCTGTAACATACATATGTGTTCAACATTTACCTTTGAAGCCTAAAAATAAGAACGCTGTAGGTCGAGTTCCGCCTAAAAAGGGAAATGTCAGCCATTTGTGATTCTCCAAGGTCATAAAGAGTTCATTTATTAACAATAAAAATGAGAAAGTTGAAGAAACAGGCCAAAAGTCCCTGGTCAATTCTTGGTGGAACCCCGTTAATTGTGGAAACACCAGTTTAAAACCTGTACGGGCACTAGTAGTAAAATTGGCTGGTTGGATTACTCCAACCTCACCATGGACTTTGGGGGAATCATTGGAAGGCACTCTCCTGACCCCAATGAAGTCATCCAATGCACCTGCGCGGGGACCACCCTTTTCTAGGCTTGGTGGGGTCCCCCAAGGTGCAATAATTTCTCTGGTAGTGATTGGCTTAAATTTATAAAAACATTACCTCATGGGTATGTTTGGGCCAATCAGAATTCCTCATCCTTTCTTCCACTGCCCTGAAGTGAGTTCTCAAGTTATGATACATTATTCCTGCATATTTCCTAGTTTGGACTCTTGTATATTATTCTGAACATATCCCTGAATCCCCCCTTGACCCTCAAAATTACTTTAAAAACTAGATAGTTGGAGGTTGAGTGGCATCATTTTTCCTTTATTGCACGCTTAATAAAAATCATGAAAATCCAATTTTTACTAGCACATTTTATTTTAATTTTATTTTAATAAAATATTTGTGGAAATCAGCTGGCAGAACGCACCAGTGAGCATAATTAAGCTGGTTTCCCACAAAATGGTGCTCACTACAGGGGACCCTGTATATCCAGAATCATTGCTATTGAGGAGCAACTAGCCAGCGCCTTATACCATCCTGAAGAGTTGGAACAGCGCCCTTTAAAACTCCCTCTAAAAGACAAATTCACCCTGAGCGAAGGAAACATTGCCACTTTCTTGTATTTTTATGAAGCTGCCATGTGTGGCACAACTGATAAACAAAAAGATCAACACATTCTTCCATGTTAAAAGTCGCCTAGCTTAAGAAAGGATAGTACCTTACCTGGACCCTTCGCACACTTGGACAGAGGTGAAAAAGGCTCTTTTGGATGAATTTGGATCAAAGCAGTATCTAATTAGGGAAAAATAGGCCTTTATGTGCCTTAGCATGTATGAGGGTGAACCACTTCTTGCCTTTGCTGAATGATTTTACCTCGCTGCACAAAGGTTAACAACCTCTAACATGATCACCCTAGATGATGCTATTGCTGCCCTGTTAACTGGGTTAGCTTCTCAGCCCACTCTAGCCTGGAATATTATCTCAGTAAAACGCCACTTTTAAAATATCTGTGACCTAAAAGATGCGTTAGTAAATGTTGCCAATTTCCATTCAAGTGCAACATCCAAGGAAGCTGAGGTGATTGCTTCAGATCTCGATTTATATGAGATTTACCTCCAGAGGCCCAGTTAAGGGTGAGCTCACCTATGACTAGCCTCCCTGAAAAAACTGTTCCCTCTGTGAAACCTAAAAAGATTACCACTCCATTCTAAGAATCAAAACCCTGTAAGGTAGTAACAACCATTCATCCACACCAGCTCAAAAGAGCTGCTGTGCCTACCCCTCTAGCTAAGATGGTAAAGGCGTGCCCTAAGGCTATTCAATCTCCTGTGGTCATCTCTCCTACCTCCATCGTGGTCTTGCCAGTTGTTGAGAATACCCTTGGGGACGAATCTGAGGGGTTATGATGATTTTGGCTACTTTATACTTGGAGCCCCCACAGAGGTAGAGGTTCCTGATCACCCGAACGCTGGAGGAGTAGATGAGGCCACCATCCCTGAGGGAACGTACCTCAGTCAAATCCTAGGGTGTCCACAAGTGATTGACACTGCCAGCGATGGTGATCAATTCTTAGTTGGATTTATTCAACCTCTTCAACGTGTTCATCCCTTATAAACCATCATGAATAACTACCCTGAGACTGCTAAAAAACTCACCTCTACCTTATGACTCATTGAGGTTTTAACTTTGTTGCCTAACTTTGGAGAGACTCTCACTAAGGTTGAAGCAGTCATTCAAAAGGTCCGTATCTTGGCCATCTTGGACACTGGCTCCCCAGTCAACTTGATCTCAACTAAGCTTATCAAGAAGATCAAGTTAGCGCTTGACTTGGAGTACACGCAAGTGTTTGAAACTGCTGGCCCCAACTATACCCAGGCTATTGAGGCCTACTCTTCCCTCCCATTCGAGTTGGGGGAGCTTATTTTATCAGCCCCTGCTGTGGCTTTAGATAACAACGCATATGATATGCTCATCGGCACTCATTTTATGATTGAGTATGAAGGAATAATCAACCTGAAACAAGTTTACCTCTCATTGCTCAAATATGAAGTCCCATTAGTCTTATCCCATAAAGAGCCCAAAAAGCACAAATACTCTTGCCTTGTTGAATACCCCTTTGCAGCAATACCTTTATCTTATTCCACTTATGGGCGTCACACAAAGAAATTGCCTGATTCAGCGGATGCTAGGGAAGGTATCCTTTTTATGCGGCAGATGAGGTCGTGATCAAGCATGGTGAACAACGAGTGGTTGACACAAAATCATCTTCATATCCCATGCCACTGTTTGTTGCACCTTATTAGTATTGAGGGCGTCAGTCCTTTGGAGCCTCAGGTATTGCCTGGCATCCTTGACCCAACCTATCAGAGGCCCATTACTTTGTTATTGGGGAACCTCACCTCAAAAGACATAGTTGTGAAAAACACCAGGAGATTGGCAGAGGCTTGTTAGTCCCTGTGGAGGACATTTAACAATTCTCTCCATTGGTACTATGATGGATATGGACCTGCCAACGGATAACCTGGTATGTATCTTACCCAACGTCCATATCTCAGACAAGCTGACCCCAGATGAGCTGAAAAAGTTCATACTCTCCTTGATGATTATAGTGACATTTTTTCAAATCTGATACTGACTATGGCCACATGAAGGGTTGGTGCCACTCCATTGATGTGGGTGATGCCCATCCCATTTGGTCAAATCCTTATCACAATTCAAAAGTGGAAGAACAGCAAATGAGGACAGAACTTCAACAGTTAATCAATACAGGTTGTTAGTTCCTTCACAAAGCCCCTGGTCTTCCCCTCTCTTGTTAATAAAAAAGAAGAATGGAGGACATCAAATAGTCATGGATTACCGCAGGTTAAATAGCCTCACAAAAAAGGATAGCTATCCTCTTCCTCGTATTGATGATGCCTTGACCCAACTCTCAGGCTCTAATTTCTTTTCTGCCATGGACTTAGCTAGTGGCTATTGGCAAATGGACCTTTCTCCTCAAGATCAGAAGAAATGCGCTCTTATCTGTAGTGAAGGTCTCTTCCAACTCACACGATTACCTCAAGGGTTGTGCAATGCACCTGCCTCTTTCAGCGTGCAATGGATCAACATTTTACGGGACCTCAAGTTGACTTGTGTCATTGTCTATCTTGATGACATCACAGTGTTCTCAAAAACCTTTAATGAACATCTTGATCACTTGAAGGAGGTGTTTCAACGGTTACATCAGTCTAATATAAAGTTGAAGCCTTCAAAGTGTACCTTCTTCCAAAGGAAACTCGACTTCCTTGGTCACTCCATTTCTCAAGAAGGTAATTCAACCCATGCAGGACAAGGTCAAAGCCATCTCAAAGATGCCAGCCCTAAAAACCTATGGGATTTTCAGGTATTTTTGGGGATGATGGGGTATTACCATCAGTTCATCCCTAGTTCTCTTAACTCATTGAGCCCATGTCCTACTACTAACCAAGAATACCCCTTTCTATTGGGGTGCTGAACAAAAAGCTACTTTTGAGACCATGAAGCAACTATTGCAGCAACTTTCCTATTCTGCGGCACCCCAATTATAATAAACCTTTCATCTTGTTCACTGACGCGTCGCACTATGCCGTTGGGTCCATCTTAGCCCAATTAGATGAACACGATGTGGACCATTCTGTATCCTAATTTAGTAAGATGCTGGCAAAAGTGGAACGCAACTACAGTGTCACTGAGAAGGAGTGCCTTGCTGTTCTGTTGGATGTAAAGCACTACCGCCCTTTTCTCTATGGAACCATCTTCACTGTAGTTACTCACCACGAATATCTAAAGTTGTTACATAACATAAAGAATCTAATGGTCGGCAAGCTTGCCAGGCTTTAAAGCTCCAGCCTTATGACATGAAGATCGAACACTGTGCTGGAACCTATCACTTAAATGTTGATGGGTTGACTTGGTTACCAGTCCTTCACTTGGATAATAGTGAGGCAGAAAGGTTACATGACCTTTTAATGACCCCAGTGAATGGGAGAAGAAGATGAGCCTGTTCAAAAGATGTTAGCCTGGTACTCCCGCAACACTAAGGGTGAAGATGCAAAAGTTGTATAAACAGGTGGGGACAAAATGGCTACCTTACCTTTGACCCTCGGAACATGTACCTGCTATCCTAGAAGCACATTCTACCCTAGGTCATGGAGGGGAAAGAAAAACCTATGAATGGACAAGGATCTGTTCTACTGGGATGGAATGATGGAATCTATCGTTGATGTTTTAGAAGCCTGCTTTACTTGTAAGAAGCAATCCGAATTCAATACCAATACCAACCAACTACCCCGCAACAACCCTTACATACCATCAGCTTAGATGTAATAGGTCCCTTTCCTCAGTCTACTAGTGGGAACAGATTTATCCTGATAGCTATTGACCATCTCACTAAGTGGGTTGAAGCCGTGGCTCTTCCTTCTCAAACAGCTAAGGCCACCGCCACCTTTTTACATCAACACATCTTCACCCATCACGGTTGCCTCCAAGTACTACTCTGTGATAATGGCAAGAACTTCACCTCCAGAGTAGTCAAACTTCTGGCCACTTATATGGGAGCACAAAAACTCTTCTCTGCTCCATATAACCCCTCCACTAATGGAACAGTGGAAGGAGAAAATAGAACCTTGGTATCTATTCTGCAAAAGAAGGCCTCATCTGATACTCTTCACTGGGATCAATATTTGTATAGTGCTCTTATGACATACCAGATTAGCTATCACCAGATTTTGAAAATGTCACTATTCTGAGTCTTGTATGGGCGGGAACCAGGCATACCTGCTGTCAGGATTTTACCAGATGAATCCTTCCGATAGTATCTGAATTAGGGATTCCAGTTAGTCAGGTATAATTGCCAGCTAATTACTTAGATTGATACTATTTAATGTTATATGTTTGTTTATTTTTGGTTCAGTGGTGCTGTATTCGCTGCTGAAATACCATCTAAAGATCGTTGTGGGAGTTTCCAGCGGAAAGCTGATGAATCCATTATGAATTTTCTGAGATGGTTCTGCTGACTAATTTGGAGCACTGGTGACTCATGCCAAGGATGCTCAAATCCTATTTATATGAATTTATATATATGATCAACCAGCAACTTATGCTGAGGATGGATTGACCTAATTTATATTCGGTGATCAGTGAGCAGAACTAGAGAATCGCTATGAGTATGAATGAATAGAGTTTCCGATCTGATAGAGAGTTGTGGCATCAAGAGGCTGATGGGTTTTCCAGTAGTTAATTGGCCAAAGAGCGCTTATGAACAGTAGCCCGGAAAGTAGTATTATAGTCGTTTATTCCCTCATAAACATCTCTCGTTTGCCATCTTACCTGTTTGTTTGAAGTAGCTTGATGCAACTAGAGTGGGGAAGATGGTATAGGAGATCCCTGAAGGCGTGGGTGATCACGCCTGGAGTGGCCGGCGCTGCCATCTCCCATACCTCCTCCTTAAGAGGAACCAGAGGGAACCTTGCCAGCTGGCTACCAGTGGATGAGCTGCAAAGTCACCAACCCTAGTGGGGTGCAGCGCGGGAGGTGCCATAGCCGCCCAAGAAGGGGGATGGACTCGCTTGGGCATGCCCAGATAGGTTGGTGAAGGGTCGTGAGGGTGGGGCAGTGCAGAAGTGCTTGAGCCACCCAGTAAGTGGGCTTGACTTTCCGGGGCACACGTTGAGGATGCCTGGGGCTAAAGGAGAAGCCATTGGTGGTTAGTTGGTAGGTTGGACGCAGGACTTGTAGGTGTTGGTATGCTAATGAAGGCGAAATAGCAAAGAGCCACCAGTCTTCATACTGGTTGGCCTGGAAACTAGTGGAGCCCAAGGTCAATTTCGCGACATTGGTGCTCACTACAGGGGGCTTCGCTGGTGGGCTGCTTGAGTAGTTAGAGGTTTTGGTACAGAGTGGCAAAAGCCACTGATTAAGACCAGCGCTCCTTTGTGGGGCGCTGGGAGGTCTTGACCCACCTTTGGGGTGGGTCGCAAAGAAGGATATCATCTAGTTTAAGTGGAGGGCAATGTCAGGATTTTAAATTTTAAATTTATTGTGGGGAAGGCCGACCATGGGACGGACACTTCCGAAAATGACTCAGAAGAGACAAAACTTAGTACCAGGAGGCACCCCAGAGAAGCGATGCTATCTCTTGTTGCCAGCGGGAACGCCACTTATGGTGAGGGGGAGGAAACGTGTGAAGGGGCCATAGCCACAATTGAGCACGTGTGGAGGAAGGGGTCTGATTTGATGAACCAGACTGGGAACCAGGAAGAGACCAGCTGTTGGCGACGCGGTGGGAGGTGTCCAAACATCCACGCTTGAAAGTGGTCCACCAAATGGGACCAGAATCTGTGTACCGCTTCTGAGAGGGTGGGGGTGGAGCCTGCGATGGCATCTAAGACAATCGTGTGGATGGTATAAATGACGATAGCAACCACCAAAGCACGAAGGGAGGGCAGAAGGGGGGAGGCCATTGATAGAGCGAACATATCTCTTGACAGACTGAAGGGATGCGTTTGGTCCTGGCCCAGACAACGTTGAACTTCGCGCCATATCACTTTAGAGGTAGGGCACTTCTCCAGGCGGTGAAACAGCGTTCCATACTGGCCACACATGACACAGGATGAGTGTAAAGCGTTAGAGCGCTCAGCTGTATGATACACCCGCCTCAGGCAGCACCACACATGGGAGCGGACTTGAGGTTGAAACAGAGGATGGTGTACATAATTCCAGATATTTTTTTTGGGTCTCAATGGAGTAAGGGATGTCCATCATGTCCAGGTAGTCCACCCTTAATAGGACATGGGGTCGAATGGGGATCACGCCAGCATGGATGGGTAGCCCCTGTACCTCTTGTGTGAACTGCGGAGAGGGGCGGCCTCTTTGGGTTGTATGTCCGCTAATATGAATTCTCCACTCAGCGCTCCGCATGGAGAGGAGGATTCGTTTGTAGTGGGTTTTAGTCCCGTGCGGACCTGTGGCCGATGTCTATGAAGCGATGTATTTCATCAGGGAGTGGGGGTTCGATGGATTGTTGAGGCCCAAGGCGCGGGAGAAGTTGGAGCGGGCTGCATGGGACCAGTGTTGGGGGGAGCGTAGGGGTGGTGACAGCCGCAATCCAGGTACCCAGGATCTTGGCGGCATGGGCTTTGAAGTCATGCAGGCCCATGCCACCATGATGTTGAGGGCCAAACATGACCTCTAGCTGCACTGGTGGAAGGCGGCCCAACCAAAACCATCCTTGCAGCAAGGCATACAAGGATTGTAGAAGCTTGGGGAGAAGGGGATGGCATGGGCTCCAAACCAGACTTTGGAGAGGAGCATGGAGTTGGCTAAAACAATCCTGCCAGTAAGGGAATTAGGGTGGGGTTTGAGAGAGGCGATTCGCTTTGTCACTTATCCAGAATACGGCACTCCATTACTGTTGACGCATATCCGCCTGCCTCCATCCATACGCGCAGATGGCGTACTGGTCCTATGGTAGGACGTGGCACGAAGAGGAGCACCAGTGGGGCGGTGTGTTTTGAATTAGTAGGGCGAGGACGTGGGCGAGCAAATGGGCCGGGTTGGGAACTAATTGCTGGGGTCCAGCAGTTCTGAAACCAACCAAGGAGGATTATTTCGGTTTTGGAAGCGTTCAGTGCCGCGTTGCTTACACGGGAATACTCCTAGATGAGAGCTTCAAGCGCGCGTGCGTCTTTATTATTAGACACCCCAACCACACAGTCATCTGCAAACGCCATCATCTTGACTGGGGCTTGGCCTGGTACATGGACCCCAGTGAGGTGGCCATTCAAGTTTTGAAGTAGTGGGTCAAGGCTGAAGTTGTATAAGAGTGGGCTGAGGGGGGTCCCCTTGTCGCAAGCCCCTTTGAGGGCGGACTACTTCTGTTAGGAAGCCTTGGCCACGCACTGCCATTGTTGCAGATTCCGTGAGCAGCATCACCTAGTTGATGAAGCGGGGGGGTAGGCGGATTTGATGGAGGCAGGCCCTGAAGTATTCCCAGTTTACTCTATCATAGGCCTTTTGTTGGTCCAAGAATACAAGTGCCCCAGAGGCTGTGGACTGGCATGCATTAGCCACAGAGTGCACGTTATCCCAAATCAACCTTCTGGGGATGAAACTAAATTGTTCTGGGGAGATGGTGGTAGATGCTACAGTCCCTAAACGGTTTGCCATGATTTTTGTTAAAATTTTGGTGTCTGTGTTTGTTAGAGAAATGGGGCGCCAGTTGGCTAAGGCTAGCTTATCCCCTTTCTTGAAGAGTGTGACAGTGAAGGCCTCATGTCCTCCTGGTAGGAGGCACGTTTTCATCAGTCTTTGGTCTCTGAGGCGAGCAGCAATGGGGATATATATTTGAAATATTTTTTTTAGAACTCATATAACATGCCATCTGGGCCTGGCCATTTCCGGTTTTGTGCACCACGAATGGCTGTCCATAATTTTGTTCGGAGTAATCAAATTCATTATTTCTGGGTATCAGAAAATGGAGTGGATGTGGGCTCAGTTGAGAAATTCCGCCACTTCGGCTGGCTGAATTGGGTTAGAGCGGTACAACTCAGAGTAATACTGTTGCATTTTAATTGCCACTTTGGCCAGTGTATCCGCAATGGAATTATCCGATCTTTGCACCTGTGTGCAGGCCACACTCTGGCGTGGTGCGAAATTTTTTTAAAGAAATGTGTGGTGCACTTGTCACCTTTTGTGATGCGTGTGGCCCTGTACTGAACACAAACCCGATGTTTGTGCTGTCTTTCGAGTGCGTTGAGGTGGGCAGCTGCCTCTGCCCACTTCCGTCCCCATGCAGAGCTGTATCCTGTAACTGGGATGTTATACTCCAAGTGTGCCAATTCTGCCAGAGCGCACGAGATAACCACTGATGTGGCTCGTGAGCGTCTGGAGGAGAGATGGCAAGAGTGGCGGATGGTGTCATCTTTGAAAGTTGCCCATGTGGAAATGGGGTCCGCGCAAAACAGTGCAACAAACTTCTTTGCCATAGTTGCCTCTTCTACCCACGTGGAAAATCCTGGAGACTTGAGCTCGGGGAGGGCAGATTTTATTCCAATGTGGGGCCTTAGCAGCCATGATAGGTAGGTGGTAGGTTAGTGAGAACAGTCAATGGTCAGAGAATTCAATTTTTGTTGTCTTGAAGTGGGAGATGTGGGGTTGGAATTTCGCCGGCATTCAAATAAGGTCAATGTGGGTCATGGACCTTAATTGGCTGTTGTGGATGGGGCCATGTCATGTTTTCGAGCAGCAGGGCAGCAGCAGCGCATCCATTAACCCAAGGGTGGCCTTAGAACGTAGTTCTATGTGACCCTGGGGGGCGGGGTGAGATAGGCCACCGGTCCATTGGTGTGTTTAGCCAACAGTTCATGTCACCAACTATGAAGGAGTCTGGGGGTAGCAGGAGGGATTTGACCAATGAGAAAAATTCCTGACGCTTGCATGCACCATTTGGGGCATAGATGTTGACAATTGCGTGTGATACGTCAGCCCATGAGAAGGTGACAACAAGCACCAGGCCATTTAGGAATGTTTCTGAGGATAACAATTTGAAAAAATTATTTTTCTGAATTAGGCACCCCACAGTGCATTGACCAAAAGGATAGGGATGGGAGGAGCATTTTTTTCCAAAGCTTCCTCGGAACCTCGTGGACAGTGGGACTCCTGGATGGCCAGGATATCCACGGGTAAAATGTGTTGTAAAACTCAGTTTCCTAGCCTGGGATGGGGAGGCCTTGAGTCCAGTGATATTCAACGTCCCTATGGTGAAGGTTTCCCCATCGCACCTAGGTGTAAGGGGGTGGGCACCACCATCTTCTTCTAGATCCCGCGGGCCTTTTAACAGCAGTGCGGGTGTTAGAAGTAATGCTATTGGAGTTTTCATTGATTTTTGTGGAAAGAGTCGCGTAGGCTTTAGCTTTCGCTTTTTGTTTTCCTGACGTCGGGCGAATTTTGCAGTGCAGGTGAGTTTGGTGCACCGTTGAGTGGGTCAAAATTTTTTTTTTTCAGTTTGGCTAGGTCCCAAGTTGGTTTTGACCGGAGCTTGGGTGCAGCGATTGGGTGAGATCAAATCTCCCATCGGATCTTCAGATTGAGTGGCCCACTCAGCATGGGCTTCCCAATCTGATTGGTTAATGGATTCCCAAGTCACTTCTGCCACAAAGGTCTCCATGTCCTCCTGGCGTTGTGAGTGTGGGATGGTGGTGGTGGCCTTGGCCGCTTCCTTGGCCGTGGCCCTATGGGCCTGCTTGGCCTTCTTCCACTCTTTAGGGGAGATAGGTTTTACCAATAGGTAGCAGCCTTGCGCTCCCCAGGGAAAGCCTCCTTGGTGCTTGCGGTTGGTTTGTAGTGCGCCTCTCCGCTGGCCATGGCCGCTGAGGGGTGCTCTGGAATGTGATGCCCTCCTTGATGGGGCATGCATGTGCCTTATGGCCAAATGCATCACAGTGGGTGCAAATGGGGGGGCGCGGTTGTCCACAGTCACCCAGAATGGGTGGTTGGTATGCCCTGTAATATCAATAAAAGTGGAGCGCGGGATCTGGAGTTAGGTCCTTCGCGATCTCCTCAGTTGGGGTCAGAACTGCGATGGCTTTGCCAGTGCACAGGTGTGGCATCAGCGTGAAGCATTGCATTTTGAAAGATTGTATTTCGCCATATATGGCGAGACCATCTTTCAGGTGTTGTTCCAAATTGTCACGTTTTACCGTAGTAGGCAAAAAGTTGAACGTGAGGAAAATTTGGTTTGATTTTGTCCATCTGGTGCATTTAGTTTAGATGACCCGTTGCCCTTTGGGAGGTTGACCACTACACGCACTGCTGCAGCCTCGTCTGCTGCCATTTTGCTTTCAAAACCTAGGTCCAGCCAACCGTGTGACATGGAGTGAGGTGCAACATACACCACGGTCAGGAAAATTGTGTGTACATCTTAATAAAATTTTTTCCTATAAGGCCATTTTTTGATGTCCAGAAACATGCGGACTCGAATTTCACCAATGAAAGTGGCTGGGAGTGTGGCGTTTTGACATACTAGTTGCATCGTGCTTGCCATGCGAGTATCTCCGGGGAAATAGTGACCGCCAGTTTTTTATTTTTTTCTATTCTTCCAGTTTCTCTGGGGCGTTTTAAACATTTGAAGCCACAGGCCTACCACCTGCTCCTCTTACCTTGCTTGCCCAACTGCTCCCTGACATGGGCGCAGACTAATCTCCTCTGTGAGATCATCAAACTAGATTCAGTCTTGAATTGAATAGGTTGCAATAATGATTGCAACGAGAAAGAAAAGTAATGTCAGGATTTTAATCAGATGAATCCTTCTGATAGTATCTGAATTAGGGTTTTGGTTAATTGGGTGTAATTGCCAGCTAATCGCTTAGCTCAAAAACTATTTAATGTTATATGTTTGTTTGAGTTTAGGTTTTGTGGAAGCTTCAATCACTGCTGAAATGCCATCCAAAGATTGTTGTGGAAGTTTCCAGTGGAAAGCTGATGAATCCATTATGAATCATCTGAAATGGTTCCGCTGACTAATTTGGAGCACCGGCAATCATACTGAGGATGATCAAATCCTATTTATATATGAATTTATTAACAATTGACCAGAGACTTATGCTGAGGATGGATTGAACTAATTTATATTTGGTGATCAGTGAGCAGATCTGGAGGGAATCGCTATGAGTATGAATGAATAGAGTTTCTGATCTGATAGAGAGTTGTGGCATCAAGAGCCTGATGGATTTTCTGGTAGTTGATTAGCCATAGAGTACTTGGGCGCAGTAGCCCTGAAAGTGGTATAAATAGAAGTTCATATCTCCTAATAAACATCTCTCGTTTGCCATCTTACCTGTTTGTTTGAAGTAGCTTGATGCAACTAGAGTGGGGAAGATGGTATAGGAGATCCCTGAAGGCGTGGGTGATCACGCCTGGAGTGGCCGGCGCTGCCATCTCCCATACCTCCTCCTTAAGAGGAACCAGAGGGAACCTTGCCAGCTGGCTACCAGTGGGTGAGCTGCATAGCCACCAACCCTAGCGGGGTGCAGCGCGGGAGGTGCCATAGCCGCCCAAGAAGGGGGATGGACTCGCTTGGGCATGCCCAGATAGGTTGGTGAAGGGTCGTGAGGGTGGGGAAGTGCAGAAGTGCTTGAGCCACCCAGTAAGTGGGCTTGACTTTCCGGGGCACACGTTGAGGATGCCTGGGGCTAAAGGCGAAGCCATTGGTGGTTAGTTGGAAGGTTGGACGCAGGACTTGTAGGGGTTGGTACACCAATGAAGGTGAAATAGTAAAGGGCCACCAGTCTTCATAATGGTTGGCCTGACACACTAGTAGAGCCTAAGGTCGATTTTGGACACCTGCCCTCTTAGCTAAGTATGTATTCTCTTCTAGAGTTGAGGAACCATAGAAAGTTATAAGAAGATTAGCTCAACGTATAATTCAGCTCCATTCTGAAGCTATGACCAATCTAGCTACAGCAGTAACAAAAGAAGGGCAGTCTTCAAATGAGTCCCAAAGCCCCTTACCCACTTTCCAAGTTTCTGACATGGTGTTGTACTACCATAACCGCATCACTCCTAGAAGCAGTAAACTTGGAACAATCTGGGAGGGTCCTTTTACCATCTTCTACAAGAGAGGAAATGAGTACTCTATCAAAAATTTAGCTATTGGTATCTCTTTTTTTAGTACTAGATGGTCCTAACCCGAGGGGGGATTCATCGATGTTTATTGAATTACGCCTGGGCTCCTAAGAGCCTGAGGCGAGGGAAGGGGAGGGAGGAGGCATCGAGAAAGGGAGGGGGTTTGCGCGCCAGAGCCGTGCTGCAGTGACAACTGAGCGGGGGAGGGTTAGCGACATAGTGCAGACCTTCAGGGCCATCTTAAAGTGTACCTGAAAGTGGGTGATCATGTGTGGAAGGGTCCACACCTGCTGGTCAAAAGCAGCACGAAGGAAGGAGTTATGGATGGTCCAGATGGCTGTGGCATAGGCGAGGACATGGAGAGGTTTGTGGCAACCAGGCAACGTCTGCTCGAACATGAGGTCTTGCACAGGGTGTCCAGACCAGGGCTGAGCATGGAGGAGCGCGCGGGCCTTTAGCCAAAATGTGGCGACACCTAGACAGGTGAAAAAACGATGGAGATGGGAGTCAATAGGCTCCACACAGCGGGGGCAGCTTTGGTACTGGAAGGTAGGGCCAGTCCGGTCCCCTGTCCTGTATGAACAGTGGAGCACCCTCCATAAGGTGTTGGACACCTTTGCTGACAGGATGGGGTGATAGACGTCCTTCCACAATTCCTTAAGGCCGAATCTCATGGAGGGAGGGAGGAGCTCAAGGAGTCTTGGGCGGATGGGAGGACGATCTTGGGGGTTGAGGCGAGTTGTGACAACTTGTCCATTGTGCACAATTGCATGGCGACGGGGGCTGAGGCCAGAGCCTTCCCTTCTGTATGGGAAGGCATGATGGATCCGCGCGCCTACTCGTTTCAGGGCAAGGAGAGCCTGGTTCCAGTAGGGGGATGAGGATGGTTTCAGGCGATGGCCTGGGTGGTTTGTGAGCCACTCCCCTAATGAGGTCAGTGATGCTCTAGGAAGACCCAGAGCTGCTGACACTGGCTGGCGGAGGGCGGGCGCCCATTGGGGCATGGGGGTCGCGTCCCAGCAGACAATCGGCCATAGGAACTTAAGGAAGATTGTGGTGGCATAAGATTGTGTGTCCAGAAGCCCTAGGCCCCCTTCATTGCAGGGTCAGGCAATGGTTGAGAGGGCCATTGGTGGATGGTTTGAGCCCCAGATCCAACAGCGAAGGAGCACATTGAGACGCGTATAAAAGGCATCTGTGAATGGGCAGATGTGCGCTAGGAACCAGACTTTGGAGAGGAGGAACACATTGGCCATCAGAGCTTGACCCTGGAGGGTGATGTGCCACCGGTTCCAGCTGGCAATCCTGGAGTTGAGTGCTGCGAGGAGCAAGTCCTCATTGTCTTTTAGCGCAACTCCTTGTTGGTTAATGAGAACTCCCAGGTGACGGAAGGTACCGCGCACAGGTTCAATACCAAATGGTGGGGGGAAGGTGGGGGAGCCGACCTGTACAACTGTTGCCTTGGAGGTGTTGACCATGGCGTTGGACGCCTTGGTGTACCTCACAATGGTCACAGCAGCGAGGGCAACATCCCCAGGGCAGCCAAATGCAATGGCGGTGTCATCTGCGAATGCCATGGTGCGGGTGGGGGCTTTACCTGGGACCAGAATCCCTGTTAGCTTGTCCTGTAAGGAGGCCAAGAGGGGGTTGAGGGTGATGTTAAAAAAGAATAGGGCTCAGGGGGTCCCCTTGCTGGAGACCTTGTCCAACTGGTACTGCCACAGTAAAACCCATTGGCGCCAGGACTCTGGTGTGGAGCTGGTCATAGAGCGCTGATATCCAGCGCCTAGTTGCGGGGGGGGAGATGGAAGCAGTCCAGGGAAGCATCAATATACTTCCAGGCCACCCGATCATATGCTTTCTCCATATCCAGGAGAGCCACAAAGCCATTCACCTTACGAGAGTTAGCAGTCAAAGTCCCGTGAAGGTCATTAAAGTTGTCCCATAACGACCTCCCCGGAATAAAACTGTGCTGGGATGGGGAGAGGCGAGGCGACACCCATTTGGTGATGCGGTTGGCCAGAAGCTTCGTGAAGAGCTTTTAGTCTGTGTTGATTAACGCTATGGGGCGCCAGTTCGCCAGGTTCTCACGGTCTGACTTCTTGTGAATGAGGGTCGTGATTGAGCCTCTGGAGTCAGGAGGACCTCGCCATTCACCAAGAGTGCAGCGAAGAGGTCTCGGAGGGTTCTGAATATCACTGCAGGTTCCAGAAGGTACACCTCGAAGGGTATTCCGTCTGGGCCTGGGGCTTTAAGCCGTGGGGATTTCAGAAGGGTTTCCATCACCTCCTGGATGGAAATAGGCGCCAGTAGAGCCTCATCAGCCTGTGGGTCAATGGGCGGCTCTGGAGCCCGCCACAGGAAGTCTTGGATGTCCGATGGGTCCACCTGGGTGGCATGGAAGAGGCTGGAGTAGAAGCGGTGTAGTTCCTGCGTGATTTCCTCCTTATCCGAAGTGGTTGTAGTTCCAATCTTCAGTGCAGTAATATCCTGCACTGTTGACCGGGCTTTCTGTTTCTGAAAGAAGAAGCGGGTGGGGCGTTCCCATTGAGCATAGTAACGAGATGTTGTAAAGTTTGCTGCCCGTTCTTCCTGCAGTGTGAGCTCCAAGCGGAGTGCTTCCTGCGACGCTTCCCAGTCTTCCAACCATCTGGGAGAGGGCGAAGGCTGGCAGTTTCGCTCCAGATGTCTGATTCTGGTTTCCGCCCTTTTGACTCTGGCGCGAGCTGCAGTCATCTGGTCTTTGGCACAGTTGTAAGCAACGCGGTTGATGCCCTCCTTGGTCACCGCCCATAGAGCCTTATGGTCAAGCAGGTGGGGTGAGGGGGAGGTGAGAGTCTCCCAGATGGTCATAGACAGCTTCTCCTTAGTGAAGGTGTTGTTGAGAAGAGCTGGGGCAACCCTAGGCCAGAACCTATGTGACGGTCTAAGTGTGGTGGTGAGGACAACGGTGAGTGACCTGCGATCACTCAGATGGTTGTCACGAGAGATGGGAGAGGAGACGCGGCCAATTAGCAGGGGGCCAATCAGTGCCATATCTATGCGTGACGCTGACTGGAAAGCTCCTCCATCATACTGGATTCTAGTCATGCAACATAGGCCAGACGCGGAGGGTGGAAACGCATCTATAAAGCCACTCAAGCGAAGGAAATCCTGGTGGCGACTTGATCCAGGGCATTCCTTTGCTGCAGGGGGGTAAGAGTCACGGACGCGACTTATGGTTGTGTTGAAATCTCCTAAGAGGACTGTATTCCGTGGGAGATTGAGTTGGACGAGCTCTTCCAAGAGCTGATTTTGCTCCTGATCTGCATTAGGCAGGTAGATGCTTGCAGCGAAGAAGGAGAAGTCAGGAGTGGTGAGTTTGGCCAGTATGAGGCGGCCACCTAGATATTGTGGAAAAGAATGGGGTTTAACCCGGGGATTCAAAACAATAAGGGCGGCATGGTTTGTCCAGAAGGAGTTTCCTCCAAACTGTTCATTCCATGCAGATTGTTCGTGGGGGAGGATATGGGGCTCCTGAACAGCAGCGATGTCAATTTGTGCTGACCTGAAGTTGCGGAGGAGGCGGGCTCTCCACTTAAAGTCCCGCAACCCATTTGCGTTGATGGATTGCAGGGCCAGGGTGTTGCCATGGGGACTCATAGCTGTTCCCCTCCATGTCCTAGGGGGTTGCCAGCGCTTAAACCTGCTGCTGTGAGGCGGCTAGTTTTGAGTCCTTAAGCTTGACTATTATCTGCAATCTGTGAGGAGCGTCGAGGGTTCTGAGGGGAAGGAGAGGGTGGGGGGTGGAGGACCCAGTAAGCCAGCCTAGGATGCTGCCCCCGCTCCGTTGCAGGGGAAGGACCTGAGGGTGCTCAATGGTGACCTCCGCGGTGTCCCCATTTGATGAATCTGAGTCCATATTCACTTCCTTCAACACTGCAAAGGATCCGCGTGAAATGGACTGTGGGGTTGGGGTAGGACTCTTTGAGATGGCACTTCTACCGCAGGCCGCGGGTTGCCAGTCCATGATGGTGGGCATAGCTCCATTAGGAGCTGAGGGTTGATGCGATAAATCGCTGGTGGAGGTTGGTGAGGGTGCCGCGGAGCCCTGAGTGGGGGTGGCTGACGAGGGGCACCCTGTGGGAGATGCCTTGCGCTTGGTGAGAGAGGGAGTTGACTCTGGGAGATTGGAGGGGGTGCCCACTGGAAGGGGGGCATGAGCGCGAAGGTATCCCAAAACATTAGTGGGGTTAGCTGTTTCAAATGCTAGGTGTAAGGCCTCAGGGGACAGGTCTTGAACGGGAACCCATTGTGTGGGTTGTGGAATTGCTGCTGCGGTCACGTGGGATCGTTTTTGGCCTGGTTTAGGCCCCTGGGTGGTGGCTAAGAGGGCTTGTTTTCGAGCTGTGCAGCCACTATACAAGTGTCCAAGGGCGTTACATCATGAACACCGGGGGCGCTCCTGATCAGGGTCGACAAAAAAAATCTCAGGGCATGCCCCAACTACCGCGACACAAGGAATAACCTCAATGTTGCGGGATACAGTGGGGGAGGGGATGAACGACGACCTAGCAGTGCGAGCTCTTTGAGTGGGAGCATAGTAAGAGGGGACGCCAAAGTCCACTAAAAGAACAGACCCAAACTCCATTAAACCACGATGGAGCGCCAGTTTAAGAGACTCAGGATCAACAGTCGTTGGTAGGTTGGAAAAAGTAACCTATGAAATTTTCTCCAGGTGAGAGCGTGTCCGGGAGATGTGAAGAGATCCACGCAGAATAATGACCTGGAGTGTGTCAACATGGTCAGCAAGGGCAGCTTCAGTTAAGCCCACATCGATGTAGTGTCCCTCCACTGATTCATGGATGGTGGTGTTAATTGGGAATGTCTCCGCAATCTCTGCAAAGTATGAGAAGTAATCCTCCATATAGAATTCAACAGGGTTATGCCCATAATAAAGGCGAATTGCGTGGGAGAGGGTTGAGCGAGGTGGAGCTTTTTGCGCTCTAGTTTCGGCCCATTTCTTAACATCAGCAATAAACGCCACTTCACGGGGATCAGCTTTGGGTAGCGTTGGTGCCAGAGGTTTTATGCCACGCCCCAGTGGCTCCTTTGGTACATTTGTGTTTGCTTTGGGCTGCAATCGCGGGTTGAGTGTGAGCTGGCGGTTTGGACAAGTTTGTGGAGTTCCCTTGTTGCTGGAATGTTACAGCAGTTGCTGGCGTCATATTAAATTGAGGGGCAGATTGTTGGGCCTAGGCTAAATTGGGGAGGCCCATCCAGATTGGAATTAACTCTAGCCAATTGGGAGGAGAACGATGTTTCATCACTATCCCAATTTATTTGAGTAAATTCATCCTGAGTATTTGCTGTGATTTCGTGGGCAAAACTCAAAGGCTGATTGGTGAATTGGTCGTTTTCAGCATATGGAGATAAAGTGCCGACTTGAGAAGTGCCAATTATGGGGTTTAAATGGGCTGGATGAGATTGGAACTGGTGTGAAGTTCCAAAATACGAACCATTTGAATCCTCATTGGGAAGAGTAGATTGTCCCAATTTGGTGCTTAGTGAACCAGAATGTGCGGCTAATCCAACCTTACATCTGAGGGTTTGGGGGCCAGGTAGTTAGGTATCGCCCCTCATGGGGGGAGCCAGAAACATGGCGTCAGCAATAATAGATGGGGCTATATTAGCTGACACAATGGGGGAGGTGAATGCCTGGATGGGCTGAGTTGCATTCAACTGAACAGATGCCATTAAAACAGCGTGGGTGATGGCCTCCTTGGTTAGGGGGCCCAGCGGGTTGGTGGGAGGCAGCGCACACAGAGCTGTTAGGCATGCAGGTTGCAGAAGTGCGATCAGGTGAACTGGCGCTAATTGAAGTAGCTCCAGGTTGGGGGGTAGTTCCTGCTTTCATGGCCGCTGCTTGAGAGCGGGTGATTCTGGTTGACCCTGAGGTGGGTAACCGAGATTTGCTTCATTTTGGGGGTAGTGCTGGCTCTTTTGGCAGTGCCTGCGGGTTCTTTTACGGGGTTTCCCGCCATATTTTCTAATAGTTTTCGTAAATCTCTTTAGTGGAGCTAAATTTCAGGCTGAATTGATTTTCAAAAAGTTATGCTTAGCAGAAAGAGAAGTTTCAGACATTTACCTTTGCAGGCTAAAGATAAGAATGCTGTAGGTCAATTTCTGCTAAAAAGGGAAATTTTGGCCATTTGTGATATTCTGATGTCATTAAGAGCTCGTTTATTAAAAATAATAATGAAAAAGTTGAGAAAATTGTCCAAAAGTCCCTGGCTGATTCTCAGTGGATCCCCATTAATCAGGGAATCACCAGTTTGAAACCCATACGGGCATTAGTAAACTTAGCAGGTCAGATTTCTCCAACCACACCATGGACCTCGGTGGAATTATTAGAAGGCAATCCCCTGACCCCAACAAAGTCCTTCAATGCACCTTTGTGGGGACCCCCCTTTTATAGGCTTGGCGGGGTCCCCCAAGGTGCAAGAAATTTCTTGGGCAGTGATTAGCTCAAGTTATAAAAACGTTACCTCATGGGCTACATTTAGGCCAATCAGAATTCTGCTTCCTTTGTTCTGCTTCCTTGATGCGAGTTCCAAACAATGATACATTGTTCCTGCATATTTCCTAAATTGGACGCATGCAGGCTATTCCAAACATATTACCAAATTCCCCCTCAACCTTCAAAATTACTTTATATATAGATAGTTGGAGGTTAAGGATCATCGTTTTCCCTTTATTGCACACATTAAAAATTTCAAAGATATCCATTTTTACTAGCACATTTTATTCTAAATTTTTATTCTTATTAAAATTATTTGTGGAAACCAGCTAGCAAAAGCACCAGCGAGCACAATTGAGCTATTTTCCCACAGCCTCCATGCCAAACAACCTTATGAGTGGCTTAAACAATAGCTGCTCTTTCTGGAAGCTTTGAGAATAGTAACTGCTTTCCAATAGTCATCTTGAAAACTTGTCCATCCATGGTCTCAGTGTTTTACATCGCTTTTTGAAGTACACCTTAGATTTCTCGGGGCTCATTCCCAATTTCTCCATTGAACCTTCTCTGGATTAACTCATCCACTTGCTGGATACCATCTGGACCTCTGGTAACCACGATAATCCATCCACATTCTGATGAGAAGCCCCCACTTGGCGACAATCTCATAATTGTAAGCCTGTAACTTCAGTGCCCATTGGGCTAGTTGTCCTTCTGGTTCTCATAAATTGTGATGCCAACGCAACGAGGAGTAGTCCATCACCACTTTTAAGTGATTTCCATGGATATACACCCAAAACTGTTTACAGGCGTAAATGACTGCAAGGCATTTCTGCTCAGTTACAGTGTAGTTCCTCTCAGTGGCTGAGAGTGTCCAGCTCACATAATCCTCCAGATGTTCATCTCCAAGTTCATTTACTTGGCTCAATACAACGCCAATTGCCATTAACAAAGCATTAGTTTGTATAGTAAAATTTTAATTGAAATCAGATATTTCAAAATTGGTAAATCTATCACTTACTGGCATAACTCATCAAAGGATTTCTGAGCTTCTTCATTCCATATGAATCTTTTCTTCTGATCCCTCAACAGAATAAATAAGGGCTTGGCAATCCTGGCAAAATCCTAAATAAATCTTCTATAGTTCTGACCATTCTAAGAGACACTTGGATATCTCAAACGCTCTTCAGCACAGCCATTCATTCTATGGCTTCAATCTTCTGATTCTCTTGGCAATCCATGTCAGCAATATCAATCCATCATAGGTCCAAAATTCATGAAACAATAAAATTAATATTTTATATTTAGTAGTTTTTTTTATTTCTTTTGCAATGGGACTTTTAACCTACGTTTAATTTCAGATGTCCTTCTTTCCCCTTTCTTAAACTGGGTCTTAGGTATAATCTGACCTACCAGTTACCATGGTTTAAAATCTTATCCTCTTAAGATTTACTCATCTATTTTGTTCTGTGGTCCTCTTTTAGGGCTTGACAAAAATCTCAGATATAACCATTTAATGGTTCAGAGGTCCTCTGGGAACATTGCAACTATTTTCTCTTAGGTCCAATACTTCTGACTTTTTAGTATTAACCTTTTTCACTATATAACCAGTAGCACTGTTCTTCATGTATAGGTAACACTTGCCAACTTTGGAAATACTCTTGAATGTTTTCATTCATTAGGCTTTCAATCCTGACTTGTCATTCTTCCAAAAGTCCTAATTCATTTCATATTTTGGCATGATGCTTGAATCTTCGTATCTCTCAAAATTGCAGATTTCTCATTAGTCAATAGTTCCATTTGATTATAGATCGTTTTTCTCCTAAAAACGATTTTTGACATTCGTGGCTATCCAAAACATTGAAAATGAATCCACTGATTGATCTGAAAACGATCCCTTAATTACACAAATTGATCTAGCCTTGTTAGCTTCATATATTATCATCTTAAATTGATTATGAACTCATCTCCAGCAATTTCTGATCTTTGATTGAATGTCATTGAATCAAAAAAATTTCTCCACTATCTTGGATCAATCATTTCCTGTTTTGACCCCATACTCTTCATTAGTGTGCAATCTAATAGCCTTAATTGATTGCTTCCCATTTCAATTTCAATAATGTCTCATCTAGTGTCTCATCTAGTGTCTCATCTAACACCTCATTCCTCAGGACTATTTCAAGTGGACCCAATTTTTACCTGAGTTGGTCCTGCTGATCCTTGTGACTATTTCAAGTAACCCAATTTTAACTCAAGTTAGCCCTGCTTATGATTTCATCTTAAATAGATGCCGGGTAAAACAGGTTTTCTTGCAGAACTAGACAGTTCCATATCTTGGCTGCAAGTCCTTTTCCTAAAACTTGAGTATCCTCAATTTGCTTCACTAGGAGCTACACTTCTGAGCTGGATGAACGCAATTGAACGTGATATACTTACTTTTCTGTCTTCATTAATGTTACTTTCCCTAGTAACTTATCGCCAGTATTAGAGACATCTTCATATGACTTCATGTTCTAATAGCTTCTACTCAACTACGCCCCTGTAGTGAGCAACACTTTGTAAAAAATTTATAGGTTTTCTGATTAGTCTTAGCCAATAACCCCTATAAATATATTACTTGCACAGGTTCAGGTTTTGTGTAATTCTCTGCGTTGTATGATAGTAATTGTTATAATCATTGATATTGGTATGGCGATTGTTATCCACAGTTGAATTGAAGTATTTAGATTTTGTCCAACGCTCAGCCAGTACTTCCACTCAAAATACTTATGATGTTCTGAATGGGAATTTGTTCCCTTGTACCATCTAAATTGATCTACACTTAGATCCCTGTTTATGGTTTCTCTTGTTTGTTACACTGTTGGTAGCAATCCCAATTTAATTAAGCTTTTTCTCTAGATCCCCGCTCAGATCCTTACTCTTTGACTTAAAGAGTTTAAATAATCACACACAACAATAATATCTTTAAGAAAGAATAGAACAAAAAATGGATTCTGATAAAGTTTACTAAGATAATACTCTAGTAAAAATGAACAGTAATTTATGATGTTTTTTCTTGAGCTCTCATAATTTATGACAACTTATTATTGAATTCTTTAGGGAATTTATAGTAGGTAATTCGGTGTCCAGCCCTTGGTTACCACCTCCTCAATAAAATGGCATATGTTGCCATTTAATTCCCCATCCACATCTCAGCAGCGATGGTCTTCCCCATCCTGGGTAGTCTCTCGTCATTGGACATCCTCAAGACCAAAATGGAAAGAGTCAGAAAACTTGTCCCTAATGTTTTCCTCTCAATCTAAGGTAACCAACCATATTTGGCAAGAGTCCTGCTTAGGTAATGGGACTTGTTACCCATTAAGGCAGGTCTTAAACAACTGATTATTCACTAGAAGCAGGTGGCATCACTCGCCTTGCAACTCAATCTTTAAATTCCCAATTGGTCAGTGATGAAACCCAACCAATCCCAATTGGTACACTTGATAGTTAATCAACTATCAGATGCCCCTATTTTGTCAGCAACTCTGCTCAACTAAATCTTAAGAATTAATCTAGATTGATCCCCGATGGATATGACCAGGAGAATAACCTAAAATTCCCCAAACATTTTTACCCCAAAATCAGGATTAACTGATATCCAAACTCACTTTGCATTAAGGAATTATTCCCTAGTGATCTGTGGTAATCTAGTTGGATGGGAATATGGGCAAAAATCCCAACAACAGCCATTCATCAACTCCTACAGCTAGTTATGTTGCACCATTGTTAAGTCTTCTAACAACTAGGGATTACAAAAACCTTACACTACCATGTTGCCAAAATCTAATAACGTGGCTTTTACTTTATCCACAACAATTAAGAAGCCATTGTATATAACTAACTAGTTAATAACTGAAGCTTGAAACCAACTCATGGTATTAAATAGCGGAATTTTGGGATATCTTGAGGATCAGCTTCTTAGGAATGTACAACTCCTTAAGGCTGCTTGGAAACAAATGCACTCACCAAGTCAAAGACCAGGTGCAGACACTTCAGCAGCACTACCAGGAGCTGGCTTCTCGTGACTTTGCTTCCAGGAGTGAAGGTCCTGAGGGTTACAGGGGGCTATAAGATCCCAAAGGTCCTGAAGGGCCTACAGGGCCTGAAAGTCCCCTTCTTCCTCAAAGGCTCTCTGGTACAGCAGTACCTACTCATGATAACCTTTGACGACCTCTAGAGTAAGGACGTTTTGGCAGCCCTAGCTTCATAGTGGGATCAAATTGGTAAATTGGCCCAAGGATGCAAGCTCCGAGTGGACAAAGACCCCTTACCCCATGGTCTTGATTAAAACCTTGACAGATGAAATGGATAATATTAGGGCCTTCATCAAGCTTGCAATAGTAGCATTTACCAGCCCAAGCAAACCTGATGAGGGTTTGACACCCATTTTAACAATTTAGAAATTTAGCTTCTTCTTAAGCATGATGACATCCAAGCATTTAAAGAGCAGGTTGCGCACAGTCCTCCATCTCCTCTCTCAACAAAAGATGGGAAAATATCCAAGAGGCCTCGAGGGCCTAAGATGACAGTTGGATCAGCAGGTTACCTGCAACTATGCAGAGTTTGAAATTATAAGCCTGCACAAAACCTGAGTGAATACTCTTTACAATCCTCTTGTAACTAATTTTAAACCTAGTTCTAAAAAGAAGTTCAACTCAGGCTAGGGAAGTATTGCCTCATTCTTGTATGCATATGAGAGTTTTATGGAATAGGATACCAAATAGCAAAAAGTTAAGCACATCCACTACTACCTTAAAAGTAACGCCTAGGAGATTATGACTACATATTTAAAACAATGCCACACATGGGAACAGGTCTGGACTGCCTTAGCCCAAGAATTTGACAGCAACCAAATCTGGCTAATTAAAAAAGCGTTCATGGGTATACGCCTGAACAAAGTAGAGAGTCCTGTAGAGTTTGCCAGCCTTTTTTATGCCTAAGCGCAGCCCTTAGTAATAACAAGCTAAATTCCTTTAGATGACGCCATAGCTGCTATCATCTCCAAATTGGGTTGTATCTAGAGGTTCAATTCATATGATTAGCCAGAATAATGGTTTTAATTGCATTCAAGAAATCTACGAAGCACTTAACGATATTTTTGCGTTGCCACTACACCCTAAGGCCACCACCTTTGCTCCATTAACCGTCTCAGGCCCATGTTGTCCAGCCAAAAAAACAATTAACCCTGATGTACTTACTGCAATGGCTTCCGTTATAGTGCCAAGACATTCTGGATATGACCTGCTGAGGAGACAGGAAAAGGGTTGTCAGCATGAAGGACGAGGCACCCCATGCTGATATCCCTGCTTTGTCTCAAAAATCATCCATGACCTCTAACAAACCTGGAGCTATTGTACCTGAAGAAGAGATTTTGGTATCCTTTAATAATAAAGAACTCAATACTGCTTACTTTTCTCCTGATGATCTCCCTCTTTTTTCACTATACCTTTATAGTTTGAGAGTCTGGTTACCCACGTCACTGTCTGAGTTCATAAAAATTCTGGTTCTCACCATCACCAAATGTGGTTATCTTATGAATGTTATTTTATCCAAAAAGACTAAACTTATTAAGATCACTCCAGATTTAACACAATTCATAGAATATGTCACAGCTGGACCGCAGTGTATATGATCCTAGGGGCCTATTATTTCTACCTATAAAATTTGGGAAGCTTTCTGTAGATAATCACGCCATTACACTGTATAACCCAAGCTATGAACTTCTATCTCAGAACTCAATTTCTCCAAGACTACTCTGTGGTAGTACATTACGATGAAGAATTCCTATCCCTGCTGCGACACTGGGTTCCCCTGATCTTCAAGATCTCCTTTGACTCCAAAGCGGAGTTCAAAGCTCAGGCTTTCCCAGTTTTTAGAGCGAGAGCTGAATTGATCAACTTATGTATCATAATAGGGGCTCTTGAGTCTGGTTGCCCATTCCTGCTGTTGAAAGCCATGAAGACATGCAAATCTATCTGCCTAAGCCGACCAGTATACCTCTGATGTCCCAAGTTTTTGTTGATACCTTGGTACAATTAACATACCCTCCAGAAGCCTGAGGGTACTGGGGTCTAGATAAACAACTGCCAAAGAGGTCTTAACCTGTCCAGAGGTTCAAGCTCCCACCTATTCCGGATCCATATTGTGTTGTTGGCTAACCTTACTGACAAACATAGGGTAGTGAGCCCTAATTGTCCTACCACATTTGTTCACATTCTACTGGTAGAGGCTGTCAATGATGTTCGAAGCTTTGGAATTCTGAGAGGTTTTTGGCTTGGAGACGCCTCCATCAATGGCTCTAGTCAACACCTGTATTGTAAAGGATTTCACTGAAGAATAACAACGCCAAGTTCAAGAATTGATGGAGGAGTACTTGGACTTTTTCCAGCCTTGACTATCAATTTCAGAAAAATGAGTGGGGCTCTACATCATGCGGTTACTGGGGCAATCATTCTTTTCATTTGAACTTACCAGAAAAATAAGATGAAGAAGAACAGGTGGTGTAGAGCTCAAACAACTACTCGAAGCTAGGCTATTGCCTTTGTACAGCCCATAGCCTCCCCCTAATATTAGTTTGAAGAAGTATGGCAGTCATTGACCTGAGAAGGACTACCGCCAGCGCAATTACATCACAAAGAAAGACAAGTTATCCCTGCCTAAATTGATGACTCTTTATGCTTGCTCACTGTGTCACAATACTTCTCCACAATGGACCTTGCTAGCATATATTGGCAAGTGGAGCTCACCCCAAAGACTGAGTTAAGTGTGCGCTTATAGCCAATGGAGGCTATTCGACCTACAAGGATGCCCCAGGGCCTTTGTAACGCGCCCGCCACCTTCCAATTCACAAATGATGGGATCCTCAGGGACTTGAGATTATCATGTATCATCATATAAATTGATGATATCACCACTTTATCACAAACTTCAATGGTCATGTGGAAATTCTTCAGAAAGTTTTTAATCATCTAAAGAAGGCTTTCTGTTAACTTAAACCTTCAAAATGTTCTTCTTTTTAAGTCTGAAATGGAGTTCCTCAAACAAAAGGTTTAAAATGGCATCCAGACCATTCTTGACAAAGTTATCGCCATTTAAAAGATGTCACGCCCCCAAAGCCTGAGGATATACAAGTATTCCTTGGTATGTGGGATAAAATTATCAGTTCACCCTTTGGTTTACTAACCTGACTGAACCCTTATTTACCTTCTTCAGAAGAACGTGCCTTTTGAGATTTGGCTAGAATAAGAACAGGATTTCAATGAGTTGAGGACCACTCTTTGTACTAAACCCATTTTATTCCATCCAAATTTAGAGCAGCCCTTTTTGATATTATCAGATGCTATTGATGTCACCTTTGGGGCCATCCTAGCCCATTAAGATATAACTCAGGTCAACCAACCAGCAGTTTACTTCAACAAGACCTTGAGCAATGATGAACAGAACTATATTAATACTGAATGAGAGTGCCTGACTGTTTTGTAAGTGATGATACACCTTTGCTCCAATTTATATGGCGCCCATCTTATCATCATCACTGATAATTCCTCTCTCTTATTGCTGCAGCAAATGAAGGACCCGGATGGACGATTAGTCAGATGGGCCCAAGGCTACAGAGCTGCAATTTCATATTGTCCATTGCGTGGGAGAGATTCACCAGATGCTAATGGTCTCTTTATAATGCCAGTACTGGCTACCTTGACCCCTAGGGAGGACTGACTGCATGATTTAGTCAGCTGACCAGAACACTGGGTTTTGGAGACTCCCAGGCATCAAGCAGAGCTCCTGAAGATGACCTGAGACACTTATATCAAGGAAGGATCTTTATATAAAAGGGACATTAAGAAATGGTTCCCTAAATCTGCCCTTCTTCATGAACTGACGTTATCCTATAAGATCATTTGACTGTGGGACACATAGCAGTAAAGAAGACATATAAGTGTCTAAAGACGCGATTTTACTTAGACTGAATGGTAGAAACCATCCAAGAGTTCCTGAAAGCTTGTATGATTTGCCAATCCCAAGATCGAGCCAGTCCCCTATATCAGCACTCAGTTGTTGCCCCGTTGGGTCCTTTAAATGTTGCTAGCATTATTGTAGTAGGCCCTTTCCCCAACAGGCTGCATGGTCCATAAATATCTTCCTGGCCATGTATTCTAGGACTAAATGGGTTGAAGCAATTTCTATCAATGCTGCACTGTGAAAGCCACAGCTCTCTTTCTTATTCGATCATTTTTACCCAGCATTGATGCCCACAAACTTTACGTTCAAACAATGGATTAAATTTCACCTCTAAGGTCGTCCAATAACTTAATTTGCTTTTTGGCACTACAAGAGTTTCATCGCCACTTACAACGCATCAAGCAATGGGGCAGTGGAACATGCTAATGAAACAATTTTCTCTATTTTGCAGAAGTTGATTGCCTCTGATCTTACTTTCTGGAATCATTATCTATATTAAATTTATCTTGATTACAGAATAAGCTACCATTTAATCATTAAGAGGTCTCCTTTCAAAGATCTATATGGGCGTGCTCCTCAGTTACCAAGTAGCGTTCAGTCATCTCTCAATACCTCTGCACCTGAGAAATCTGATTTAACTATGAGGGCCTTAGCCTTGAAATTGTCCGGCTTTAAATACTAGCCACACAAGGAATTGTCACCATTACAGAAAGAAAGACATCCTAATTTAATTTCAGCTGACCTCTTTACCACTCTTTAATTAGGTTACCTAATTTTCATTTATCACCATTGACCCAGAGGTCAACAGAACAAGCTCGACGTTTTTTAGTCCAGACCTTATAAGGTCATCTACAAGGTGAGCTTGCATTATTGCTTTGCTGATGTCATTCAGGGGACAGTGGTTAATCAAATACATGGCAAATTTCATCAGCCTAACACCCCTATGACAGGACATCTAGGGGGCATTGTCAGGATTTGAGAATGATGAGCGAGCAAAATCCCTTTCCTGTATTGAGTCTCATTTAATCTGTTTTCAAATTAATGTGTACAGAACCTTACCCTGAAGGCACCAATAAAAATTTTAATCATGAAACATTACGCGTGCATAAATTGATGGAAACAACTTCAGGAATCATGTCACCTCTTCCTAAATCCTGAGAGGCATGGCCCCCACCCCTGAAGTCACAAGGACGACACAGAACAGTGAGGTTGCTGACCAGGCAGTCATCTGGAAGGCAGTGAAAGATCTTGATTATATGTGTACGTGAAGGTCTTTGAGGCACCATGTACCACCGCCCTATAATTATCGACACTTTTTAACCCAGAACTTAGTTCATATTCGCTTTATTCTTTTTGTTTTTTTTTGACCTCTCTGATAATTTACAGCTTTAATCCCATTTAAAAATTTCAGAAACAGTCAAGAGAAAAGTTACACTAAGAAAAGTGATGCTCACTACAGGGGCTCTGAGCTGTCCAAGTGAAAACTTCTATCACAAACAAAGGAGAATAATAGCAGTCAAGAGAGTCAATTTGCTGATCAGATGAGAAGCTTCACTTTATGGATTAGTACTTTGCAATATGAAGTACCACCCATGCAGTCTGAAAGCTTAGAATTCCAGGTCGCGTTTAAGTTCACCCTTCCTTCATTTGATAGTGAACTTTTCCAACTTAATAGTGAGAAACTCAAAAAAATTATTTTGACAGTTAATAAATGGCTTTTCATCTTTTGTAGGCTGCTCAAGCCACTCCTGCGCTTCTTCAATGCCTTCTACCATGCAGGACTTATATAACTCGGCCCAAAAATTAGCAGGAGAACTGACCTTAAGGAATGAGCGCTACCTTATAAATTTGTTCATCCTGCCATTCATCACCACCTAAATTTAGTCAGGTTGCACCATCAATAGTCTCCCAACAACTAAATCATATCAAACTTTAAGCTCTCATGTTGTCAATTTTTATAACGTGGCCTTGTTCTTCATCCATGACAATTAAGAATCCACTTTGCTAATTGACAATTTATCAACGAAGTCCAAAAACCGACTCTCAGTGTTGACTAACGGAATTTCAGGCTACCTCAAAACCAGCTTTATCAAAATGTACAACTTCTTTAACCGCTTGGAACCAACGCCTCCACTGAGTTAAAGATCTAGTATGGACTCTCCAGCAAAACTATCAGGGGCTGGAATCTCACGGCTTTACCTCTGGGAGTAAAGATGTGAAAGGTTTAGGGAGCTAAAGGTTTGAAGGACATGAGGGGTTTAAAGGGCCTGAAGGCCCCCGTGGGCCTTAAGGGCACTCTGGCCTGAAAGTGTATACTACAGATGGCCCCAATAACCCTTGGAGAAGGAAGACTTGGCAGCCCTAGCTGCCTTACAGGATCAGATCAGTAATGTGGCCTAAGGATGTAAACTCCAAGTACACGGATTACACCTCTACCCTAGGGTCTCAATTGATGAACTGTTGGATAAAATGGATAATTTTAGCGCCTTCACTGAACTGATTAATTGGTACATTTCCTAGCTTGATTAAACATCCCAAGAGTTCAACACCCACTTATCAAACTTAGAAAGTCATCTTCTTCTTCAGTGTGCCAATATCCAAGCATCAAAAGTCAGGTTATTCACAAGATTTCAATATTCTCCCTCAACCTATACAGGATTATATCCAAGAGGACCTCATAGGCTAAGATGATGAGTGGGGATTTCAGCATGCCCCCCGCAACTACTCAGAGACTGGAATTTCTAAACATGAACCTGTTTCTGGTGCTATATTCTCACCACAATTCTTGTAACTAATTTTAAACCTAGTAAAGAAAAAGTTTACCTCCAGCTAGGAAAATATTTCCTTTTTCTTGTATGCATACGAGAGTTCAATAGAAGATACCACAAACTTCCAAAAAGTGAAGCACACTCACTTATACATTAAAATACCACTCAGAAGATTATGACTCTACATTTAAAAAAATTTCAACCTGGGAACAGGTCCAGACCTCCTTAGTAAAAGAATTTGGCAGTAACCTGCCCTGCGCAATTAAACAAACATTCATTGGTGGCCTCCTTGTTGGGACATGGTGGATTAACTCCAACCCAGCCTGTATTAAATCAGGGCCCTGAAGCCACCAGCGAGTTCATAGGCCAATAAAGCCTTAATAAGCTAAATTGGGAAAAGAGATAGATGAGAAACGGTGTATTATTATAATAAAGCCCTGAGGTATTTATATGACTTTGAGGCTAGAATTGGATTTGGGAAAGGGAGGAATTGGGATAAGGAGATCTAAAAATTGTTTACCAACAGCGAGATAAATTAAAATACTAATTATTAAAAAAGGGGAATGGCATCATCCTAGGCATTAGTCGTTAAAGAATCCAAAAAGGGTTATTTGATTGGGGGCTGGAGTTTAAATAAATTATATATGCCCCAATTGATTGCTCAACATCCTCAGCATTAGTTGCTAGTGTCAAGTCTAATTATAATTAAGTATTATTAAGGCTTATCCCCAATACTTCAGACTGGGCTCAAAACAAGATAATGGTTAGCCCAATCTGGCATTTTCCCATAGATGAGTTGCGACCCCTAGTTGGGGCTTCCCCTAATAAAGGGATAATCTTGACAGAGCCCCCTCCAAGCCTTGGCTAGGGGTCAGAGCTAAGCTGGGGGCACCAGATCTGGGTGGCAGGGTTATAAGGCCAAGATAGCCAGTGCAGACACAATGGAGTGATCTGGTGAGTGTCATTGGCGAGTGTCCCTGGCATTGGCATAAGAGCCAGCATCAGGAAAATGTCCTGGAATTAGTGTAAGAGCTGGAATTGGGGATGAAACGTGGCATTAGCGCTGGAGCTGGCATTGGGAAGAGGTCCTGGCCTTGGGATGACACCCAGCAATAGCGGTGGAGATAGAATTGGGAAGAGGTCCCAGCATTGGGGATGACACCTGACATCAGCATGGAAGTTAGCATAGGGTATTGACCCTGGAGATTAGGATTAGAGGTGTGTTCCCATTGGATACTATGCTTTTAGGGGGTTCTTAGTCCCCCCTCATCCTAGATTGCCCGCTGTGGGCAGGGTACCTGGGCTTGTCTTCCCAGTATTCAGAATCAGAACAGCTAGGGGGAACTTCCAACTGATTATACTGCTTCCAACTTGTCTTGGCCGCTGAAACGGCGGATCAGGGGTCAGACCAGGTCATACTTTGGGTTGTTTAGGCCCTGGGTAAGCCTCAGACAAATGCCCTTGGAAGTGGCCGCCCCTCCTCTTTCCTAAAAATTAGCCTTGCAGGGAACTCTGGGGCGCCTAGCATGGAGCACCAATCTTTTGTGACACAGGGGAACAATTCCAACCTGGCCCATATTAAATCAGGGTCAGAAGCCCCTAGCATGTCACTAGGCCATCAAAGTTTTATAATCTAGATTTGGAAAAGAGATAGTCTAGAAACAGTGCTTATTATAATAAAGACCCAAGGTACTTATAGGACTTTGAGGCTAGAACTGGGATTTTGAAAGGGAGAATTGGGATAGGGAGATCTTGGAATTATTTTCCAACAGTGAAATAAATATAAAATACTAATTATTATAGAAGGAATTGTGTCATCCTCGTCATTAGTCACTTTTTAATCCCAAAAGGGTTATTTGATTGGGGGCTGGCATCAAGATATAATGTCTATGCAACCTTATTGATTTCTTGACATCCTTGCCATTAGGCGCCAGTGTCAATTCAAATTGTAATTAAATGTTATTGGGCCAATCCACGATAATTTGGATCAAATTCAACCCAGATCTAATGGGGAGCCCAATCTGGCATTCGCTTGTAGGTGAATCATGAACCCTAGTTGGGGCTTCTCCCAATAAAGGGAGAATCCTGACACTTTTGAACAAATGGGAGAGCCCTGTGGAGTTTGCAAGTCGTATCTACGCCCAAGCGCAGCCCTTAATGATCACAAATCGCATTATTTTGGATGACACCATAAATTCTGTTATCACCACATTGTTTCCTATCCTGAGATTCAAAATGCACATGATCGGCTAGTATAATAGTTTACCTGCTTTCAGGAAATCAATAAAGTGCTTAAAGAGGTCCCTGAGTTGACCCTGCATCCTAAGGGCACTGCCTTTGTCTCCACAAAATTTCCTAATGTCCATGTGGTCAAAAAACTATAGAATTATTAATCACGATGCACCTATTTCAATGGCTTCCATCACAGTGCTAAGACATTCTGAAAATGACTTGTAGAGGAGGGGTATTGGGGCCTTTAGCATAAAGGACGAGGCATTTTATGCTGATATCACTATCTCGCCTTAAGAAACATTTGTGAACTCTAAAGAACCTGGAGCTATTGTACTCTAAGAAAAGAAGTTAAGTAACAAATTGATAATAATGAAATTGATATTGCATGCACTTATTCAAATAAATATACCATGGTTCATGAGATAATATTACAGTTTGGAAGTCTTGTTACCCATGTTGCTGTTCTAGTTCATATATTTCGACTTTCACCATCATTGGCAGTGATTACCCTGTGATGCTATTTTGCTCAGATTGATGAAATGTATCAGATCACTCTTGACTTGCCACATTACATGTAATATAGCACAGTTGAACTGCAGTGTACATGATTCATTGGGACCTATTAATTCCTACCTATCTAATTTGGGAAGCTTTCTGTAAATACCCCCACCATTGCACTGAATAACATGAGCTATGAACTTCTTCTCAGAATTTGATTATATAAGACTACTCTGCGGTATTAAATTATGATGAAGGATTATTAACTATACTGGGACATCAGGTTCCCTAATTTCAATCACTCATGTGACTCCAGAGTGGAGTTAAGGCCTTGGATTGCCTGTTAGAGAGTGAGTGTTAAATCAACTTTAATTTCGTGTAAGGAGCTCTTGGGTCCAGTTGCCCCACCTACCATTGATGGCCATGTAGGCATGTCTATCTATTTACCTAGGATGACCACTATACCTCTGGAGTCCTATGTTATTGACAATACACGGATCCATGTTAACATCCCTTTCAGATACCTGCTGGAAAATTGAGTCTGGATAACCCATCTGCCAAAAAGGCCCAAACCTGTCAGGGGAATTTATATACTACCTATGCTGGATCCATATCAGTGTTGTTGCTAACCTTACTGACAAACCTAGGGTAGTGGGCCCAAAAAGTCACACCGCATATGTTCACCTTCTACCAATAGAGGCTGTTGATGATGTCCACAGTTTTAGAAATCTGATGGATTTTAATTTGGAGATGCCTCCATCAGTGGCTCTGATCAACACTGTATCATAAAGGAGCTCACTGAGGTACAATGGCGCCAGATTCAGGACTTATCGAAGGAGTACTAAGACCTTTTTCAGCCTCAACCTATGATTATGGACTTTTAGTGGGGTATTACACATATGAGGACTGGGGACGCTCCCCCTTGTGGTCATACCCTTACTGAAAGAGTAAGGTTGAAGAGGCCCAGATAGTGGTAGAACTCAAAAAAACTACTCAAAGCTGGACTATTGGTGCTTTTGCGCAGCCCTCTGGACCTCCCACTCCTATTAGTTTAAAAGAAGGATGGCAGTCATGGGGTGGTGATGGACTTCTGCTGGCCCAACTATAACCAAGAAAGACAGTTATCAGCTGCCCCATATTGACAACTCTCACCACTGGCCTTCCAGGGCTTAATACTTTTCTGTGATGGACCTTGCCAGAAAATATTGCTATGTGGAGACCGCCCAGAAGACCTAGCCAAGTGCACAATCTTAACAAATAGAGGGCTATTTGAACACACGAGGATGCCCCAGGGCCTTTGTAATGCCCCAGCCACCTTCTAAGGCAGCCTGGATGTGATCCTCAGGGTCTTGAAATTATCATGTGTCCTCTTTTACTTTGACAATATCACGGTCTTCTCACAAACATAAAATATCATGTGAAGCTCCTTTTGTAAGTCTTCAATCATCTTAAGGTGACTTTGATAAAGGTTAAACCTTTGAAGTGCTCCTCTATCAAGTCTGAAGTGGAGTCTCTTGGACATAAAATTTTAAAAGATGGCATCCAACCCATATTAGACAAAGTCACTCTATTGAAAAGATGTAGTAACCCCAGAGCATGAGGAATTCAGGTAACTTTACATGGTGGGATTTTAATGTCATTTTATCTCTCAGATTGGCGGCATGGATGAGCCCCTATTTTATCTCCTGTAGAAGAACGTGCCTTTTTTATTTTTTTAACTGAGGCAAGCTGACCATGGGATGGGCATTACCGATGCATGTGTAGAAGGGGAGGGAGTGAAGAATAGAGATGATTAGAGAGGATTGGGCATCCCGGGGTACATAGGTTACCCCTGCTGCCAGCTGGAACCTCCAGGTAAGGGGGAGATTGGTGTACTACTCTGAAGGGGTTGCCCCTGCTATAAGGCAGGTTTGAAGGAAAGGGTCCATGTGAAGGAACCAGAATATGAACCATAACTTTATGAGTCTCTGCTGCCTTGGCTTCATATACCCATAAAGCCAGGCTTGGAAGTGCTCCAGTAAGTGGACGTGGAACCTATTGATAACCCCATGGATGGTAGGGACTGTGCCCATAAATGCATCCAAGGCAATACTGTGGATTGTCCACATTGCAATGGGTATCAATAGGGAGCGAAGGGTAGATAAGAGTGGGGACACAAGCCGGAGCATGAGGAGACTCCTTGAGATAGAGAAACCCTGGTCATCTTGGAACTTGAGCAGGCGCGCGACTTCTCGCCATATGGCTCTGGACGGGGGGCAGGTTTATAAGAGGTGGTGTAGGGAGCCCTCTCCTCCACATACTGCGCAGGTTGCGTGGAGGGAGTGGGTGTGGTCCGCCTTTTATAGGTCCTTCTCAGGCAGCGCTAGGCGTTGGCTCTTACCCTTGGATGGAGGAGTGGATGGTGTGTCATCCTCCATATTGCCTTCTTTGTGGCTAGGTTGTAGGGGATATCTAAAGCGTCTAGGTAGTTGATTTTGGAAATGGTTGGGGTCATGGCGAGTATATCTTTGTGGGAGTGTTCTTCTGGATTTCAGATCATAAAGGGAATTCTTGGTTGTCCCCTTCCCTGAACAGTGCCAGTGGTAGCGATGATCCATCCTATGTAGCGGATGGTTTGGAGGAGGAGTTTAAAGTGAGGGGGGGTTCTGTGTGGGCCCGTTGTGTTGGGGCGGTTGGCGAGGTACGTTAGTAAGCTGGAAGGGTGGTGTGGGTTAGGTATTTTGAGTGCCTGCACGAAGTTGGTCCTCACTGCCCTGGACCAGTGCTGTTGTGGGGGGTCTGGGGTTAGCACTTCCTCTATCCAGGTGCCCAGGATGCAGTTGGCGTGGCTCTTGAAGTCTATTAGGCCCATGCCTCCGCAGGAGTGTGGACCATATAGCATTTCCACCTGGACTGGTGGACAGGATCCAGGCCACAGCCACCGCGGATGAGCGCACGGATTGGCATTATAAAGGTGGGTGAGAAGGGGATCACATGCGCGGGGAACCACAGCATTGGGAGGATGAGCGAGTTGGCAACTGCCACTCGCTCTGTTAGCCCTGGGATTTACCCTTTAGTGAGGTGATTCAGTTGGATAACAGTTGTAGTAGGTTATTTTCAATCATCTCATTTGCATACTCCCCTGTTTCCAGCCATATCCCAAGGTGGCGGACAGGGGTGGTGGTGGGGGGTAATGCAAAGGGTAGGATGATTGGGTTTTTGCATCTTGGGTTGTGTTTATTGGGGGATGTGGTCCAGTTTTTTGATGTATTTGCCAAGGAGGATAATTTCAGTTTTCCGTTTATTAAGCAATGCATTACTCACAATGGAGTATTCCTATAGGGTGCGTTCCAACTTTTGGGCATCTCTGCTGTTAGCTATACCTTTCACGCAGTTACCTGTAAAAGCTAGTATCTTGACTGGAGGCTGGCCTTGTGCAGTTATGCCCATGAGGCGTGAGTTGGCAACACGGAGGAGTGGATCAAAGCTGAGGTTGTAGAGTAGTGGCTGAGAGGGTCCCCTTTCTTGATCCCTCTTCATGGGGTGATCCTGTCGGTTAGGAAGCTAGGGCCACATACAGCGATAGAGGCGAAAATTTGTGAGCAGCATCGCCAAGTTGATGAACCTGGGTGGGAGGTTGAAGGCGCATAGGCACTCTTAAGTATGGCCAGCTGACGCGGTCGTATACCTTCTCCTGGTCAAGGAATACCAGGGCTCCTGTCACTTTGGATTGGCATACATTGGTGATGGTGTGTATGTTAGACAAGATGTAGCGCCCTGTGTAAAAACAAATTGGTTGGGAGATAGGGCTTTGGAGGCTAGTGTGCCCAGTCTGGTAGCTAGAATTTTTGTAAGTAGTTTTGTGTCAGTGTTTGAGAGTGCTATTGGGTTCCAGTTGGCCAGGTCAAATCTGTCGCCCTTTTTAAATAGGGTAATGTCATAGGAGTCCTGGCCTAAGAACGTTCCTTTAAATTGGCATCCTGAAAAAGGACAGGCTTTTAATGCGTAGAGGATCGCTCTTTGCAATAAACCCACTTTAGTACATCTACGTTTTGATCAATATTTCTTGATATTTACAGATGCAAGTGATGTCACCATTGGGGCCATCCTAGCCCAGAACGACGAAAATCAGGTTAGTCTTCCAGTATCTTATCTTAAGAAGACCTTGAGCAAGGCCAAAAGGAACTATAGTATTACTGTAAGAGAATACCTGGATGTCTTGTCAGCAATCAAAAAAAATTTACCTATCTCTATAGCAACCGCTTCGCCATAGTCACTGGTTATTTCTCACTTCAGTGGCTTCATCTAATGAAGGACCCAGATGTCCGTTTAACCAGATGGGCCCTATGACTGCAGAACTATGATTTCAATATTGTTCATCTTGAGAGAGTGATTCACTAGAATGATGATGGTCTCTCTAGAATGCTGGTAAGCTGCTGTAAGATCTGAGGAAACCAACTGTATGATTCGATTGGATGACCAGAACGCTGAGAGTCTGAAACTCCTGAGGTCCACGCTAAACTCTAGAAGATGTCCCAAGACACTCAGATCAAGGATTGGCTGCTATATAAAAGGGTCAATAAGAAATTGCTACCCTATATCCGCTTTTCTGTTTAAATCAATGTTACCTTAGAGGGGCATGAAACTGTGTGACACGGGTCATTAAAGAAGACAAATAAAGTTGCTAAAGACCTGATGTTTCTGGGCCCAGACGGAAAACCATCAAAAAGGTCTTGGAAGCCTGTATGACTTGCTGATAATAAGATCAAGCCTCTCCTCAATATCATCACTCAGTCATTGCCCCTAGGACATTTAAATCTCGTTACCCTTGATGTAGTAGGCCCTCTTCCCACCGGGCTGCACGGCCATAAATATATCCTCCTAGCTGTGGATCATTTGATCAAATGGGCTAAAGCAATTTTGATCCCCGCTTCTAAAAACCCATGGCTCTTTTTCTTGTTTGTTCTGTTTTCGCCTGCCATGGATGCCAACAAACTTTACTTTTAGACAATGGGCAAATTTCACCTCGCAGGTAATTTAAGGACTTACATCACTCTTTTTTAAACGTTGTTTCACCACCCCTTACAACCCATTGACCAACTAGGTGGTGGTATGTGCTTATGTAACCATTGTCTCTATTTTGTGGAAAATGACCACTTCTGATCCTGCTTTCTGGAATCATTATCTGCCCAGCGCATTGCTTGCTTAAAGTTAAGCTACTAGTGAATCATCATTTTATTCTCATTCAAACTCTATATGAGCGTGCTCCCCAATTACCAAGTACTGTGAATTAATTGCTCTAGACCTCCGCACCTGAGAACTCCGATTAGCTAAGAGGGTCTTAGCCAAAGAAAATGTCTGGCTTCAAGACCTAGCCATGTAAGGCATTGATACCTCACAGGAAGGGATAAATTCCCAATTTAACTTTTCCAACCCTCCTTACCAATTTCTAACTAGGTAGCCTCGTTCTCTTTTATCACCATTGATCCAGAGGCTAACAATATAATTTTGATATTATTTGGTTATATCTTATTAGGACATTCAAAAAGGTGGATTTGGAGTACTCCATTGCTAAAGTCAATCAAAAGACATTGGCTATGAGAGTACATGGCCAATTCCTTTAGCCCTATGCCCCCTCTGACAGGATCTTGAGGGGGCATTGTCAGAATTTTAGATGACAAGCAAGTTAAAATCCTTGATCCTAAATTGAGCCTTAACATATAGACTCTTGACCTATTGTGATTGGAACCCTACCCTGAAGGTGCAGAAACTGAAAAGATTCTGAAGCTCCATGTATACAAGAATAATTGGAAACGCCTTCAGGAATACTGTTCCCACTTCCCACTTTACAAGAGATGTGGCACCACAACTGCAGTCATGAGAACAATGCATAACTTTGTGGGTGCTGCCCAGTCAGTAATTCTGGAAGGCAGCGAAAGTCCTGATTGTATGTAGTCACAAAGGTCCTTGAGACACTATTTTTCCTACTCACCCTCTTGAAAATCGCTTTTCTGCAATAGTGGGCCCGTTGGTCAGCAGGCCAACCAGTATGAGGACTGGTCAGCCCTTGCAGTTTTTCTTAGGCGTCAGGGCTAGAAGTGCCAGCTGACCTCTTGGCATGTCACTCTCAGCATTTGGGGATCCCCCATCCTAAACCCCAACCAACAAGAATAAATATAAACTTATAATAAAAAGGGGATTATTCAAAAATTGATATTTATTAAAAGGGAAGCGCTAGGTATTTATATCTACAAAAGGGATACTGCACCCATCAAAGACATATTGACTCATCGCTGGTTCTTCCAGACAACCACCCTCTCCCTTGCTGTGCTTCTCTCTTCCCTGGAATCAGCCCTTTCACCCTTCCTTTCCAATATCTGAATTATTTTTAGCTCATCATCAGCCTCAAGTCACCACTAAGACATATAAATGTTTAATTAAATAAACATCATAATTTGGTTTTACCTTTGAGTTCATTTTTATGCAGTAGAAACTACTTTAGTAGCTTGGGTAAACTCAGGAAATCTCATTTTATTACCAATTACACATATCAACTCATTATAATCAATTGTCTAAGAATCACCTTATCTAGGAAATAGTTAATTATATAAATGAGACATCAGAAACAACCTCAGCCACCTCAAATTCATAATTGTCAGATTCCACTAACATCAAATAATAAATGAAACTGGATCATCCTCATCTATAAGTCACCGGTGATCATGAACCTAATTTGGGCCAGTGATTGGCTTCACTTGATCCTAACTTCCAAACTCATCGGAATACTTGGATTTGGCTCAAACTAATTTGATCAGCCAAAACCTAGCAATCACCTATATCCACTAAATTTAGTCAATAAGCCATTCTGCTAGATTATCTTCTTTCATCCCAAATCTCAATTAATCATTGGAGTAATCCCTCTGGTTATCTCCAATGCTCCTTGTATTTATTAATATTTTCTGAATTAATATTGTAGTCTATATTCGCTATACCTTTTTATTTTTTGACTTTTCCGCTAATTTCCAAATTTAAACTCGTTTTTGAACTTCAGCGTCAGACAATAGAACTGTTAGCCAAAATGGTCATTGATGTGTATATATGGTCCCTCATTATTACAAGTCTAATGGTATATTATGTGAAGTATGGCGCTCTGATAGATACTTGTAAAAAAATTGCAACGGACTGCTTTTGGATTGGAGCATACTACTACCTACCTCCAAATTAGCATACAATAAGTTACTAATCAATGATGGAAAATGCATATTTCAACTTTGAAATAGAAGGCATCCAGCGCTACTGCCCTTGCTATACTCTTGTATGGAAGACACCGGCGGCCTGAGTCTTGTATGATAATTGTTAACTGATATATATGTTAATTAAGCTACAAACTAAATCTATATCAACTAGGCTAACAAACAAGATCAAAGTTTATGATGTGGATTAACGCTACTGCAACGAACTTATGGAATTTATGATTAGCAAACAAGTATCATTCAATAAAAAATATGGCTTTGAATAAAGAGGCAAACTTGTAAAGTGCATAGGTAGAGCCCTTAAAAGTGATAGAGAGATAATTTATAAATGCAGACACCTTCAAGAACATGATGGATGTCTGAATCATTAACAAAATCAATAAAGGGTATCTCAGCGCTCTATAGATACTTAAAAAAACAAAATACATTAAAAATCTGAAATAAGGATTCATTAAAATAACAAAGCCTTTTTATATAGAACCCTTCTCTGTATTTACTTTTAATTTATTTTTTTTGTAATCTTAGTTTTATATTTTTTCCATTCCTATTTTTTGTTTTATTTCATTCTCAGTTTTCTTCTTATTTTAATATATGTAAGCACCCACTGAATAATTAACTAGACGTCTCACTCCCTTTTGCATTACTGCAGCACTAACTGAAGGCATGCTAATTAACCATTCCCACCATGCCTTCTAACTAGGCCCAACTTGATTAAATACTCACAATATCAAAGCTCCGCTACTCAAACCATTAACATAAGACGTGTGGGATGTATAAACAGATGCCTATTGTTTGGTCACGAGGGTGTTAAAAAATGATGATCAAACACTAAGTTTACCCATATTGATTTTATTTTTTTGTGGAAGGCTGGGCATGGGACGAAAACTTCCAATAAACAACAACTACAGAACACCAAGATAAATGAGAGCCACCCCAGAGGAGCTGAAGCTGCTGCATGTTACCAACGGGACTGCCAATGGAAGGAAGAGGGGTGTCAGAGAAGGCCTGAGCCAACAACGAGCATATATGAAGAAAAGGTTTTGAGACAAGGGACCAGACAAGGAACTAGGAAGAAATCAACTAGCGATGGTAGGACGGCAAATGGCCAAACAACCAGGCTGAAAGTGATTTATAGGGTGAGTCTGAAAGCAACGCACGACTTATGAGGGTGGGAGTAGAGCCAAAAAGAGCATCAAAGATAACAGTGTGTATTAACCACATAGAGATAGCCATGACTAAGGTGCAGAGCGAAGGGTGAAGGGGGTAGGTCATGGAAAAGGCAAAGATGTTCTTAAGCAGTCTGAAAGCCTGTGCTTGCACCTGACATAAGAGACTCATAACATCACGCCAGATCACCTGTGAGGGCTGACAATCTTCCAAGCGGTGGACTAAAGTCTCTTTTGGTCACACTCAATGCACAAAGATTGAGAGGCGTTAAACCATTCCGCAGTGTGGTATACCCACTTCAGGCATCTCCATACATGGGCGGAAATCTAAGGCTGTTTATAAGGGTGGTGGGCTTACCTCCAAATGTAGTTCTGTGTTTCCAAGGGGTATGTGATGTCCATCATGTTAAAATAGCCCACATGGGCAATGGTAGGGGGACACCGGGGTACCAAATTGTGCAAAATGACTTGCCCACATACTGCTTGCATGAAATAGGGGGTTGAGCGACCCCTCTAGGAAGTGCGACCACTGATGCTGATCCTCCATTTGGCGCTCCGCATATTAAGGAGAACCCACTTGAAGTGGACAGGGGTCCAATGCGGGCCTGCAGAAGAGGGTGAGTGATCAGATTGTTAAGGAGAGAGTTAGGAAGGCATGGGTTGTGGAGGCCAAGAACGCGGGCAAAGTTGGAGCATGATGCGCGCAACAAGTGTTAGTAGAGGTTGTGGGGTTGGTTACCTGTTCAATCCAATCGCCAAGTATTTTGTAAGCTTGGTCCACTTAGTTGATCATTACCATACCACCACTATGGCGTGGTCCAAACAGGACATCCAGACGCAAAGAGGGAGGGCTGCCTAGCCAAAGTCACCCTTGGAGTAGGGCATACAGAGTAGTGAAGAAGGATGGAAAAAAGCTATGTTGTGTGAAGCAAACTAAACTATTTACAGAAGCATAGAGTTGGAAAGCACTACTCAGCCCGGCAGACTAGTATGCTGGCCTCTGAGGGAGGCTATGAGCTTCGTTGCTGACTAAGATATGGTGCTCCATTACAGAAGTGGCGTACCCTCCCACCTTCAGCCATACTCTCTGGTGGTATAGGGACCATCAGTGGGCTTGGATACAAAAGGGAGTACAGGAGGGGCAAATTGGGATGATTTCATGGGCAAGATAACATGTTAGCGTGATGCTGGAATGCGTTGATCTGAGGGGGCAGAGGATCAGCCTGCTTGGTATCTTCCAAGAAGAATTATATCAATTTTGTTAGCATTAAGGGTTGCGTTATTAACCTGGAGTACCCTTGAATAGATGCCTCTAGTATGAATACATTATGGTTATTAGAGACCCCAACCACGCAATCATTATTGAACGCCAGCATCATGATCAGTGCTTGGCCTTGCACATGATCACCAAACATACATGAATTTAAACTGAGAAGTAGTGGTCACGGCTAAAGTTATACAAAAGTGGGATCAAATTTTCCCTTTGGCAGATACCCCTTTGAGGGTAAACTGAATCAGTTAGGAAACCTGGGCCACGTACTGACTTAGTGGCTGACTGAATAAATAACATTACCCAACTGATGAACTGGGAGGATGTGAAACAGGAGAGGCAGGCCCTAAAGTACCAGTTGAAGAGATCCTAAGATTTCTGCTGATCTAGAAACACAAGAGTAACAGTACCAGGAGATTGGCAGACGTTGACTACTGTGTGGACTTTGTCCATATTGATCTCTTGGAGACGAAAGAAAATGTTCAAGGGAGATCAACTCAGAGGCAACTCACAAGGCGGTTAGCCATGATCTGTAGTAGAAATAGAGTTGTCAGTGCTATAAAGAGAGATAGCGCCAGTTTGCCAAATCCAGCTTATCTCCCTTCTTAAACAAAATCAACGTATATGCCTCTTGGCCACCAGGAAGGAGGCGTTTCTCTAACAGTATTTTGTTAATTGTGGCTAGCAAAAGGGTAAGGATATCATTAAAATTATTTTAATAAAAATTCATAAAGAAAGTCCATTTGGTCCTGAGATTTCTCTGTGGTGCACCGTAAACAGCAATTTAGAATTCATTGTGGGTTATCAAATTCATCAACTCTAGATATTGAGAAACAGTATGGATATGTGTGCCAGCAAAGAAGGTGTTAATTTCAGTAGGCGCAACTGTATTTGACCTATACAACTAGTTTAATAGTTAAGAACTTATAAAAACACCTTTTCCAGTGTATTAGCAATGATGTTGGCAGGCCCCTGACCTGTGTGCAGGCTTAGGTTTGGCGCGGCTCAAAAAATTGACAGAAGTAGTAAGAAAAGCATGTTCGCCCACTGTGATATTTTTGGCCTATTATTGAACATAAACTCGGTGTTTGTACTCCCTTTCCAGCTTGTTCAGATGATAAAGATACTTCAGACCATTTATAACCCCAAGAAAGGCTGTATCATGTAGTGGGGACATTACTTTCCAGGTAAATCACCCCCATAAAATGCACTTAATGATTGCCAAGGAAGCCCGGGAGCACCAAGATGAAACGTGGCAAGCATAGAGATTGTGTGCGCTTTGAAGGCTTACAATGTAGAGAGATAATCGGCACTGAAAGGAGTCACAAACGTCTGTGCCAAAGTTGCAAAGTCTATCTAGATCAAAAAACTTGGGCAAAGAAGCTTATCTGTATAAAGTTTAATCCACCTTGGGGTTTGTGCCACAAGGCCTGACCAATTAAATAACACCAAAACCATACTATGATTGAAGAAGCCTGTTTGGTGGTGAAGTGCAAGATTTAGGGGCAAAAACTCAATGGGGCAAGATTAAGATTGAAGCATGATAAAACATCAACTTCTCTCTGTGCACATGGGGGTGAGACATGTTGAGTAGAAGAGGGGCGTGTTTGAGGAGGGTATTGTAGAGTACCAAGGTGGTTTTTAAGACAAAAAGTTTAAAGTTCCCTTTTAGGGGGAGCAATCAAGGAAAACCAGCGGTCGGAGGTTGGGCTGGCCCAGCAGTTTAGGTTGACTACCACAAATGTATTGGGGGACTGGGAAGAGTAGCCACAGCCAAGTATAATACCCAAAAAAACCTGTGTACAGGTTGGGGCGTAAACCTTAGCTTATGTGTGCACTTTGTCACATCACAAAAAGTACATGAACATCACAAGAAGATCCAGAAAGATTTTTTGAAATATAAATTTATAAAATTATGATTCTAATGTATAAGCACCCCACTGTGCAGCAACCTATAAGAATGGGAATGGAGGACCATGGTTGCCTATGCATTCTAGGCACCTTGCAGAAAGTGGGTTTCCAAAATTGCCATGATGTCCACAGATAAATTGTTTTAAAGAAACTCATTTTTTAGCCTGGGATGGAGAGGTCTTGAGTCCAGCAATGTTCGCATCCCTATAATGAGGGAGACCCCCATCACACCTTAGGAGCAAGGGGAAGGGCCCCTTGGCACTGCCCTTTCACAATATTTAGTGCAGAAACTTGGTCTTATTGTAGATGTTTGAAGAAACAGAAACATAGTTGTCTTTAGGGGTAATTTCAAGTTTTTTTTGAAGATTTGCAACTTTTGGTAATTTTCTTCAAAATTTTTTTTTGCTTTATAGTGTTTCTGCGGTGCATCATTAATGGGCAAAAATCTTGGATAAGATTGGGTGGGGAAAGTCAGATTCATCTGATGCACAGTGTGTATGCGCGGTGTACATAGTTCAAATAGTTGGTCCTACAGGTTGGTGGGCCCATTCTGATTTGTTGGCAAAATGTTGTTCTTAATGTTGAAACTGATGCAATATTGGCCTGAGTCTGGGCAGTTGGGATTATGGATGCTGTCATAGCTGCCACCTTGGCCACTGCCCTGTGAGCCTGTTTGTCCTTCTTGCACTCTTTTGGGGACACAGGTTTAATCTGGCGTTGAGAAATCTATATGACTGGATGATAAGCCAAAATAACCACCAGCGGATCATTGGTTAACTGCCGTGATTTGGCCTATAAAATTATTATCAATTAATCCAAGTTGACATTGAGATAAGTCAACCTCAGTGGATAGATGTAATTCCACTAAAGATATAATTATAAAGCAATTAGGAGGTGTTGATTCACAATGAATAATTGGTAACTCTCCTTGAACTAGGCAATTATGAATTTAATGAACAGACTCTGCTGGACCAATGAGAATATGGTGGAATAAATAGTTTAAGCAAAAGGTTCAGTATTAACATAAGTCACTAACATGTAAGCGAGATGAGAAGGTTGAAAGGGGAGGATTTTTTATTAATAGGAAAAAGAAGAGAGTTCACAGTAGGAGCTGCGTGATATATAATATAAGGAAATAAATTGTTGTAGCGGAAGCAATTGCTTCAGGTTTTATTATATTTATTAAGTTATCTTTGGACTGCAATCTCCATTTCATCCATCCATTGATCTGTGGGATTGACCCTGTGAGACCCTTTTGGCGTATCTCTGATATATTGACAAAGCTATAACAGTGGTACTACTACAGATGGCCCATTGACCAATACAATAAAGTATTATTATTAATTTACCAAACAATGGCTCAACTGGCACAAAACTAAGGGATCCACCTCAGTTTATTGATCATCCCAATATGTGGAACTAAAGCTCATGATGTAAACACTACTTCAGACACAAAAGATGCTTTTAGGAAAATAAGGCATTATGGATCATCATGACAAAGTTTTAATCTGTTGCACCTGATTATTGATCAAGCCAGCCATATTAATGATCACTTGGACGGTACTACCAATCAGCTACACTGTGCAGAGTGTAAACTAAATAATGTTGCTAGGGAGGAGAAGGTTTGCATTGATAAGCGGCATCCATTTGATAGTGAGAGGAATATTCATGGCTTCTTTGAAACGATTTGAGTTTGCGGTGGAAGGTAACTCAGATCATTGTAAGGCTAAATTGTTATATCCTCTTTTTAAATTGGGTGTGCACCAAGTTATCTGCTATCTTCCAAATAGTTCTGTTACATATCAGAAAGTGGGGTAACTGTGCTGCGGTTGCTCAGAGGTTCTGCAAAAATGTCACAACGGAAGGCTGAGTTTTTGACCATTAGATTCCACCATGATAAGACCCTCACCATGTTTACCAACTGCTTTATGGTGAAAGACCACATGATAATTAGGGTGGGGGCTTTATCCGAGTCAATGAGTGCATTGCAATGACCTCTGGGGTGAAGCCATACCAAAAGTTATATAACTTCATGACTTTGATTTTGGAGGATGTACCCATAATCAAAATTGTTCGATGTATGCACCACCTATCCGTAACTTTTAGTGCTCACAACATGGTATAAAAAGCCACTGCAGCCTTCATTAAATTTTTAGCAAGTAATAGACAACAACGATTAGTCTATTATCCATTGGTTAATATGCAGGCACTCAACCCTTTGGTGGCTCCTTTCCACCCTCTCTATAGTCACTCAGCTCATCCTCATTCAAATTACAACCCCTTTTTTTAAGTTCCACCCAGTGTTTTTAAGGGGTATCACAAATTCAAGAGCTATATAGGAATGCCTGTTTCTCTTGCGGTCAAAAAGGCTAGTATGTGGCTAACTGACATGGCAACCCGCGTGCAAATGCAGTACTACTGGCCCTGACTGAACATGAAGAAATTAGAGCAGAGTAGAGTTGGAATGCTCCACCTCCACTGAGTCAAACTTATATTCCTTTGTTAATTCTAATGAGTCCCTTTATATTGGGCCAAGCCCCAAACCAACGATTTATTATACCAACAAACCTTCAGTGATATAACCAACTTCCTCATGGTGAAAGAGAAGAAGAATAAAGAGTAGAGTTTCACAAAAATGTACAAAAACTGTATGCCTGGCAAATTCTTGAGTGTAACATTGCTGCTGAAGACAGTCCCTCCATTGATGTGCCGCATTAGAAGGTTTAAACGTTGAAATATCAATGGAAATAATTGTTTAAGCGTACCTCATGCTGCGCTGGTATTACCACTTTTATCAATAACAAGAAGCCCATGGATAAGCATGTGTTAAACTACAACATATCTTCTTATTCAGAGTGTACCTACTGTGATATCTATGTAGGAAATACCAAACTTTAAGTGAATATAGACACTTGAGCTCCCATCAATTTAATGACCACTCAGGTAGTGGCTAGGCTTCCGCTTAAGACTGATGTGGACCATTGAGTAGTGTATGGGACCGCTGGAGCACAAAGCACAGTGTCAGAGGTCGCCTACAGCGTGTTGCCTTTGATTTTCAAGTCAACTGGCACTTCCTCTATGGCCGTGGTTTTGCCTAATAACAATTATGACATGCTAATTGGGGCCAGATTCATGTGGCAATTTGGCATTGGTCAATATGTCAGAGGAAACTTTTGAGATTTTGGGGCACGAATTCCCATCTATTTCTCCTCCAACGGAGTCCCAAAAGAACCTATCCGCTATAGTCAAATAAATATTGTATATAGGATTGGTATAATTCCTGTTCACTATCAGCAGATGAAGCGGAGGACCAGAGCTCTCCCCTAATTAGATTTACAAGTTTAATGGTATTCCACTAAGGGCTGCAACTACCTTAAGTAAGCCTTCTGCGCACCAGGTTATAGTAGGGACAGAACTCAAAATAGATGTTACTGAAGGCCTGTAACGGACGGGGCACCCAAGGCACAGCCCGCCGCCAGCCCTAAACCACCACCCCCATATGTGGCTATACCAACTCCAAATGGTCCTGTCCAAATGGATGGCCTTGCCAGGTATACCAGGCCAAGGTGGGGTGCACCGGCCTCTGTCGCCTTGGGCCCCTGGGCTGAGGTGCATCCCTGCAGCCTCTGTCACCTCGGGGTTACCCAGCCAAGGTGCAGTCAACCAGCCTCTGTCACCTCGGGCCACTCTGGCTCCTTCCCCTCTCACCAGGGCAAGGCCATTCTCATGAGGATCCCAGCGCGTCCACCCCATTTCTCTCCTCCTCATCGCACCACCATCTGCACCCCCACTTTTTGCTTTAAATAAATAAAATTAAATAAAAAAAGATCCAGCGAATAGCAGTCTTTATTAGGAATAGACTCAAAGTCAGAATAGAATTACAAAGTGAGGTCCAATGGGCTGACCTCGCTTTGATATACTTCCTAAAAAAGGCTAAATGAATTGTAGGTAATGAGGGGCACAAAAGCTTCCAGAATTGATGGCATCCAGGCAACTCAACGGAGAAATGGAGGGGAACCTCAGAATGAACAAACAATCAAATAAATAATTTATTTAATTTTATTCCATAATTGACCCAAATAGGAAAATCCTACTCAGAATAACATAATTGCAACTATTGAAGCATGAATCTCATAATTCCCAACCTTATGAGATTTATTTATGATCATCAATTGTTACAAGGCCTATATAGTGAAATCACAGGTCCCACCAGTAATTGGAGCTTAAACCCCATGTGGCACCTGGACTAGTGTTACCATGGCATGGCAATGTGAAGGTTTTATTAGCAAATCTACAGAAGGAGTCTATAGTGGTTCAAAGATACCAAGTGGAGGCTTTTCTGCATTTGACTTTGATAGATGAATCTCATAATATACATGACTTCAGTTCATGGGAGGATCTAGGTCTATATTTACTAAGCCTCAGCCAATGTAATGACTTTGTTTCACATGAGGCCCTGACCAGGATGTCATCTGACCAGAGATATAAGGTGATGGCCTTTTTTGAAAATATTGAGACATTTTTGCATCTAATGACCATAATTTGGGATGTGCTCATGGGGTGGTGCATTGGTTGGACGGGAGACCGCCCTCCCATTTGATCACACCCTATTAATCAATCCAAATTTAGTGGAAGAGGCTGTATCCATGGAAGTAGTTTTTTTAACAGGAAATGTTAGCCATCAAAGAGCCCCTTGGCATCCACCATGTTGATTGTTAAGAAAAAGGATAGCACTAATTGAGTGGTAAAGGATTACCAGAAGCTTAAAAATCTCATAAAAATAGATTTGCATCTGCTTCTGAAAATCAATGACACTCTGGTTGGCTGGGTGAGGCCAACTATCTCTCAACCATAGATTTGATATCAGGATACTGGCAGATCAAATTGTCAACAGTGGAATGGGTTAAATGTGCTATTATCACTTTGAAGGGGTTGTTCCTACCCATGCATATGCTTTAAGGTTTATGTAATGCCTCAACTATGTTCCAGCGGGCGATGAACGCCATCTTGGGTGACCTAAAGCTGTCCTGCATGATAGGCTACCTTGACAATATCAACGGGTTCCCAGATGTTTACCAAACATTTAGACCATTTAGTGAAAGTGTTCCGCCATCTTTCCAAAGCAAACAAAAATCAAACCTCACAAATGCCATTTTTTCAAGGATTAATTAGAATATCTCAGTCTTGTGGTAGTATTGAAAGGGCTTAGTCCTCAGCTGGCCAAGGTTGAAGCTATACAAAAGATGACCTGTACAGGCAACAAGAGGGATATCCAGGTGATTTTAAGGATGATTTGGTACTCTCGCTGGTTCATCTCTAAATTCATCTGTATTAGGGCTCCCCTATTCGAGTTAATAATGAATAATGCCACCTTTGAATGGACTGAGCATTGTCAAAACGCTTTTCTTGCTTTATAGACCACATCAGCTTGTGCGTCAGTCTTACATTATCTTATTTTTGAGAAGGAATTTATTATACAACTGGACGCATCTCTTTCTACCGTAGGGGCGGTATTAACCCAGAAGGATGATGATGGCGTAGAGCACCCAGTTGCATATTGTAGTCGGAGCTTGAACAGCCACAAAGAGAATTAATCATGACCGAGTGGGAGTGCCTTGAAGTAATTTATGCATATAAGCAGTTCCAGGTCTACCTTCACGGAGTAAAATTCAAGGTTGTGACAGATCATGCATCATTGCGTTGGTTACAGAACATTCATGAGCCCAAAGTCGTCTTTATAGATGTGCTCTAAGCTGCAGGCTTATATTTTTGAAATACTGAATCATCTTAGCACAAAGCACCAAAATGTTGACTGCTTATCTTGGCTAACAATTGCAGTAATGGCGGATTTGGGCAACTTGATATATGAAAAATTGTCAGAGGCTAATAAGCGGATGAACTGCCACATGTTATTAAGGCTCTAGATTGGATGATGGCTAATATGATTAGGAAAATGGGGACTTCTATAAGTGGATCAGTAACAATATGCTGAGTTTACCAAACCCTCCACTCAACTGGACATTATTCGAGCGTGCACAAGGCGGTGAGTTATGGAGGAGTCCATAAGATGTTGGAATTTTTGAAGAATCAATATATTGGGAAAGAATGCACCATGATGCGCTAGAGACCATTTCCTGCTGCCATCTGTGCCAGGTGGAGAAGCCGTTCTGCCAAAAGACCTCTTACCAGCAGGTGAAACCTCATTTTTCTTGGCACAAGGTAACCATTGATGTCTTTAGGCCCTTGCCATCAGGAGCTAACAGGTCGAAGTATATCTTGGCGGCAATTGACCTTTTGACCAAGTGGGTTAAAGCACGGGCAATATACAAGTTTGGAAATGTCACGTTGGCTAAGTTTGTGATGGAATGTATAATCTGCAACATGACTGTCCTCAGTTCATCCTTACTGATAACGGTATCAACTTCACCTTTTATATAGTACCCAAGATAAAAAAATGATGGATATACGCATAGTTTTTAACAACCCTATATCACCCCAAATCAAACAGAATGGTCAAACAGGTAATGGTTCCTTAGTGAACATACTTTAGAAGTTAGTTTCAGATAGACCCTCCAATTGGTGTACACTCCTTTCTAACGCTGTGTTCACCTACAATACTAGCTAGCACTCGGCAACCAGGAAGAGTCCTTTCAGATACTATATGGATGGCACCCCGCTCTACCTGCGCTGCTCTATGCCTGCATGGAAGATACTAGCGTAATGGATCCTCAATGCTACTTGACCACCTAATTAATATGTTGATTAAATTACAAACTGAAGTGTACTCGTTAATCTTAACCAAAAATTAAAAACAAGGCTGCCAATAAGGTAGGGAATATCGGGCTAGCACATTTCAAGGCCTGGAAATATAGTTCTATTTACAATCAGCATGGGCTTTGGCAGAAACATAAGCTAGCTAATATCTGGATTGCCCATTTGGGATAATAGAAAAAACAGGTTTTATGGCTATACTACCAAAGACCCCATGATGGTCAGATTATTAACTAAAAGCATGCAAAGTTTTTTGGGCATATATACAACAATAGAGCTTTTCCAGAGTAATAAATCAAAATAAAATCATCATGTGGGGTATATAAGCTAAGTTTATTTGGTGTTATTGCTCAGGTCCTTCTGCTAAACTGTCTTTGTCTCCCCTCTCTTTCTCTGTTTCTTGTGGTGTATCTGTGTCTTGATTGGTGGGACCCAAATCTTCTTTTTATGCTTCTTCGGGAGTGGCACAGCTTCCCTGGACCTTCTCAGGTCGGTGGTGGGGCAGAGGCTGCCATGTCAGGGGTAAGGGAGTTGGTGTCCGCTCTGGGGCCATTGCACCAGCAAATGGAGGGGAGAATGGGGCGGCATTACTGGAGAAGGATGATAAACTGGGGACCCAGGGTAACAGGCAAGGGAGCGATAGCTTGGCTGGTTGTTTGAGATTAACCTGCTATTGCCCCACTAGGAGCAAAGCCCGCAACCACATGTGCTGATGGCCTTGGGAGATCAAAAAGTATGCAAGAAGAGGGGGCCAGAGTCAGAGGGCTGGCGCATAAGAAGGTGAGTCCTGGCTTGGGAGGGAGGCCACGTCCAGCGCCCGGCAATCCATGAGGAAGTCTTCCATGTTAGGATATGCATCTGGGAAAGGATCAGCTCCCGTAAAAGCTGCTCGCTGGGAATACTCAAAGGCCGCCTGGTGCCACTCCATCCCCAGGCCTAACTTGCCCGCGGGATGAAAAAATCACGTTTACAAGGAGCACCATGAATGGGAGGTATTGGGACGGGTCATTGGTGGTAAGGGCGGCGAAAGCTGCGGTGACCCCAGATTACATGCAATTCAACTAGTTATTTTGAAAGTGCACCCCTAGGGACCAGAAGTGGGTAGGAGCGTGAGAAAAGGACCCTGGACAGCTGGATATCACCCATAACATTAAGAACAGCATCCATTGGACTGACAATGCAATGGGATGAGTCTCAGTGGAAGGTGGGAGACCTAGATGGCTAGAAATATCCGCTTAGAGGCTGGGATGCCTAATTAAATGAATAGCCTTAGCTCCACTCCCTTCCCCAGTGTAGATGGGTTAATATGTCCCCAAAGGGGGTGCACAAGGCAGACAAATGGCTGACAAATTCAGGAAGGAGCTTCTCCTGGACCAGAATGGTCATGGCGTCCACTATGGCCCCTCCTTCATCAGCTGGAGGAAGGAGGAACTGGGATTGGGATGTGGCCAGGGTTGGCCAGATCCACATTGATCCATAAACAAAAGAAAATGTTGAAATTTCATGATCTTGGTTGTTGTCACATGGCGGGCTGCATCGGGATGATTGAGGAATGGCATACAGCTTATTGTCCTGTAAAAGGGGGTAATGTTGAGAATTCTATATGACTGGACGCTAAGCCAAAATAACACCAGTGAACCATTAGTTAACGTCGTGATTAAGCCTATATGAGTATTACTGAGTAATATGAGTTAATGATGAGTGAATTTAACCTCAGCGGATAGTAGGAAAGTCACTGAATATATCTTGATAAGGCAATTAAGAGACGTTGATGCATGACAAGTATCTGGTAGATCACCTAAAGCTAGGTAATAGTGAATTAATGAACGTAGACTCTGCTGGAAAAATGAGAATATGGAGGAATGAATAGTCTAAGAAAAAGGGTCGGTACTAACTAAAGTTGCTAACATATAAGTGAGATGAGAAGTTTAAAATGGGGAGGGTTTTTGTTATTAGGAAGAAGAAGAGAGTTTGCATTAGGAGCTGCATAATATTTAATTAAAAAATAGAGTGTTATAGCAGAAGCAATTGCTTCAGGTTTTATTATATTTATTAAGTTATTTTTGGATCAATGATCCCCATATTATCCGTCCTTTGCTAAGTTGGATAGACACTGTGTGAATTCTTTGGTGTATCTCCAATATATCGCTGAAGTTATAACACCTGGATATAACAACCCTATGCGCCTCAAAGAAAGATATCTTAGGAATCAGTGGTAGTCTCATATTGGGATTTAGAAGTTCCCATTGACTTTGGGAAATCTCATTCAGAGTGTCTCCCTCTCTAGGGAAGGTGTGTGCCTTATTTTCAAAAGTATGACAAAAGGTGAAGATAGGCGATGGGCTGTCCATCATAATGCAGAACAGGTGGGTATCATGTCTGTCAATTTAAGATAACAGTGAGCAAAATCTGAGTCAAGTCGTAGGCAATTATCTTGGAAGGGGTGATCACTGCATTTGCCTTGCTCATGCTAGGCTCAGGCATAAGCTTGGATTTTTGCATTTTGAAATAGTGAAGTAACCCATAATTCTTAAGCCCTTCTGAGAGATGGTCAATAAGGGGACTTGACTTTTACCATCATGGGGTAAAAAGAGTTAGAAATTGGTTCAATTTGATCCAACGCGTGCATTTTATAATAACCATCCGTTGACCTTCCAGCATTTTGACCACCAAGCGCACCTGTGCAGCGGCATACACTGCTTGTGCGCAATCAAAGTTTAGGTCCAACCAACCTCATATCATTGTATGCAATATACTTAAACAATGGCCAGGAAATGAACGTGTACATCACTACAGATATTCTCTCAAAGTGACGTTGAATTGATATCCTGGGTAACTTGAGTCCCAAACTCCACTGACGACAGTAGCTGAGAGTGCATTGCTTTGATATAATGGGTGCACTTTGCTTGCCACTTTAAAAAATCTGGTGAGATACGCACCAAGCTTTTTATTTTTGTCTTGGACACTGGTGTTACCAGGGTGTTTTCTAACATTGGCCAAAGCATATACAATCCTGTGCCTTTCACCACACTCTCCTAACCTATACCAGGCATTAGGTGCACACTTATCTCCTCTGTATGGAATATAAAACTTTACTGTCTTGGATCAAATTGGTTACAATTAGTGACTATGATGGGAAAGAAAATAAGTATGACCAATTTAATTTATTTAATCTAAAATCTCTCAATTGCCACAGCGCCGATAAATTATTTATTATGTTGCTCAAAACCTTGACATTATGACAACTTGATGAATTCAACTGAAGTTTTATATAAAAGAAAAATGATATTATTACAGAGAACACACTATGACTTCAGGTAAAGAATTTAGTACACACATGATTGTCCTATCTGAAACATGAGTAATACTATAGCTTATTACTAGAGGTTTTTCACACTGTATGAAGTCAATATAGTTATTAAACAAGTAGCCTAGGATAAACTCCAAGCATATAACTGCACTGGAGCACTTAAAGGACTTTGACATGAATCTTAGACGCCAGCAGGAGAGATGGCAACATATTAAGTAACTTTGGCAGTGAGACCAATGGAAGGCTTCTTTAATCTTAAAATGATGGAGTTGGCAGTGTGTTCTGCCATTTGTAATAAAAATTATCATTCATATCATTGTCATTAGCATCATTTAGAAGGGTAAAATTCTTTACATTTCTATCATGTTGTAAAGTAGCAAATGAACCTACTGTATCATGTAAGCCAAAAAACAAAAAAGTTAAATGCTTTTGGTAACACTGATAGTGAAGATAGAATCCCCATACAGAGGTGCAGTTTTGAAGTATACAGGGATTAGCTTTTCAATTAGTTGTGGTTATAAAGGCCGCTAGTATGGGGTTACAAGTGCCTACAAATGGTAAATGGATGCTATAAGATGGTGTTTAGGTTTGATAAGATAGTTATAATAAATAAGTTTAAGTGTTTGCTCCAGTATGAGCTGAATCCAAATGCACAGAAAATGGAGTACAAGTTAAACTAAAAATTATATTAATTTAATATATGTTTTTTCAAATTTTTGTTTCTTGTAAAGTTGTTAATTAAATTAGTGTTTATACCAATTGTAAGTGAATTTATAGTACTTTAAAAGTAGTAAAAGAAGGAAAACTTTTCTTTCTCGTTGCAAACACTTTTGCAACCCATTCAATTCAAGACTAAATCTAGTTTGATAATCTCATAGAGGGGATTAGTCTGCGCCCATGTCTGGGAGCAGTTGGGCAAGCAAGGCAAGAGGAGCAGGCGGAAGGCCCGCGGCCTCCAACGTTCAAAAACGCCCCAGAGAATCCGGCGGAATGGAAAAAAATCTAAAAAACTGGCGGTCACAATTTCCCTGGAGATACTCGCGTGGCAAGCACGATGCAACCAGTACATCAACACGCCACACTCCCAGCCACTTTCGTCGGTGGAATTTGGAGTCCGTGTGTATCTGGACATCTAAAAATGGCCTTGTGGGAAAAATTTTGTGAAGATGTACACAAAATTTTCCCAACCGCGGTGTACGTTGCACCTCACTCCATGTCACGCGGTTGGCTGGACCTAGGTTTTGAAAGAAAAATAGCAGCAGACGAGGCTGCAGCGGTGCGCATAGTGGTCAACCTCCCCAAAGGGCAATGGATCATCAAAACCAAATGCACCAGATGGACAAAATCAAACCAAATTTTCCTCACGTTTGACTTTTTGCCTACTACGGTAAAATGTGACATTTTGGAGCAACACCTGAAAGATGGTCTTGCCATATATGGCGAAATACAATCTTTTGAAATGCAACGTTTTAGGCTGATGCCACACCTGTGCACCGGCAAAGCAATCACAGTTCTGACCCCAACTGAGGAGATTGCAAAGGACCTAACCCAGATCCCGCACTGCACCTTTACTGATATCACAGGGCATACCACCCACCCATTCTGGGTAACTGTGGACAGCGCGCCCCCCATTTGCACCCACTGTGACGTGTTCAGCCATAAGGCGCATGCATGCCCCATCAAGAAGGGGCGTCACATTCCAAGAGCACCCCTTGTCGGCCATGGCCAGAAAAGAGGTGCAATACAAACCAACTGCAAGCACCAAGGAGGCTTTCCCATGGGGAGCACAAGGCTGCTACCTATTGGTAAAGCCCATCTCCCCACAGGAGTGGAAGAAGGCCAAGCAGGCCCATAGGGCCACGGCCAAGGAAGCAGCCAAGGCCACCACCACCATCCCACACTCACAACGCCAGGAGGACATGGAGACCTTTGCGGCAGAAGCAACTCAGGAATCCATCACCCAATCAGATTGGGAGGCCCATGGCGATTGGGCCACTCAATCTGAGGATCTGATGGGAGATTTGATCTCACCCAATCACTGCACCCAAGCTCTGGTTGAAAATGACTTGGGACCTATCCCAACCAAAAAAAATTTTCTTTGACCTGCTCAATGGTGCACCAAACTCATCTGCACCGCAAAAAATTTGTCCGACGTCAGGAAAACAAAAAGCAAAGGCCAAAGCCGACGCGACTCTTTCTGCAAAAATTAACAAAAACTCTGATAGCGTTACTGCAAACACCTGTGCTGCCATGAAGGCCCATGGGGATCTAGAGGAGTTACATGGGCCTAGGTGCCCACTCCCTCGCACCTAAGGTGCAATGGGGGAAACCTTCACTCTAGGGACGTTGAATATCGCCAGACTCAAGGCCTCCCCATCCTGGGCTACGAAACTGAGTTTTTTACAACACAATTTACTTGGGGATATCCTGGCCATCCAGGAGTCCCACTGTCCACGAGGTTCCGAGGAAGCTTGGAAAACAATGCTCCTCCCATCCCTATCCTTTTGGTTGAAGCACTGTGGGGTGCTAATTCAGAGAAATAATTTTTTCAAATTCACATTCTCAGAAACATTCCTAAATGGCTGAGTGCTCGTTGTCACCTTCTCGTGGGCTGACGTTGTGCATACAATAGTCAACATTTATGCCCCAAACGGTGCACACAAGCATCGGGAATTTTTCTCATTGGTCAAATCCCTCCCACTACCCCCCGATTCTTTCCTAGTTGGAGACATGAACTGTTGGCTAACCTCACCAACGGACCAGTGGCCGCCGTCACCCCACGCCCCACAGGGTCACGTAGAACTATGCATTCTAAAAGCCACCCTTGGGTTAATGGATGCACTGCCGTGACATGCCCCACTGCTCGAAAACATGACGCGTCCCCACATCCACAATGGCCAATTAAGGTCCATGACCCTCATTGACCTTATTCTAGCGCCGGCGAAATTCCAACCCCACATCTCCCACTTCAAAACAAAAAAAATAGAATTTTCTGACCACTGACTGGACTCAATAACATACCACTTACCCGTCACAGTTGCAAAGGCCCCACATTGGTGCAAACTCGCCTTCAAGCTCGCGTCGCCGGGATTTTCCATGTGGGTGGAATAGGCAACTTTGGCGAAATCGTTTGTTGCACCATTTTGTGCAGACCCCATTTCCACATGGGCAACTTTCAAAGAAGACACCATCCGCCACTATCACCATCTCTCCTCCAGGTGCTCACAAGCCACATCAGCGGTTATCTCGCGCGCGCTGGCAGAATTGGCCCACTTGGAGTCCAACATTCCAGCCACAGGATATAGCCCTGCATGGGGCCAGAAGTGGGCGGAGGTTGCCGCCCACCTCAATGCACTCAAAAGGCAACACAAACATCGGGTTTGTGTCCAATACAGGGCCACACACATCACTAAAGGCGACAAGTGCACTGCATACTTCTTTAAAAAAAAGTTTGCACCACTCCAGAGCGTGGCCTGCACACAGGTGCAAATATTGGATAATTCCATTGCGGACACACTGGCCAAAGTGGCAATCGAAATGCAAAAATTTTACTCCGAGTTATACTGAGCCAAACCAATTCAGCCGGCCGAAATGGCGGAATTTCTCAACTGAGCCCATATCTGCACCATTTTCTGATATCCAGAAATAATAAATTTAATTACTCCAAACGAATTATGGACAGCCATTCGTGGTGCGCCAAACTGAAAATGCCCAGGCCCAGATGGCAATCCATAGAATTTATCCAAAAAATATTTTAAATATATATCCCCACTGCTGCTAGCCTTACTCAACCAAAGCCTGTTGGAAATGCGCCCCCTACCAGGAGGACATGAGGCCTTTACTGTCACACTCTTCAAGAAAGGGGATAGGCTTGACTTAGCCAACTGGTGCCCCATATTTCTAACAAACACACACCAAAATTTTTAACCAAAATCATGGCTAACCGTTTAGGGACTGTAGCATCTGCCACCATCTCCCCAGAACAATTCGGTTTCATCCCCAGAAGGTCAATTTGGAATAATGTGCAATCTGTGGCTAATGTGTGTCAGTCCACAGTCTCTGGGCACTTGTATTCTTGGACCAACAAAAGGCCTATGATAGAGTAAACTGGGAATACCTAAGGGCCTGCCTCCAGCAATTCTGCCTACCCCCGCTTCATAAACTGGGTGATGCTGCTCTCAGAATCTGCAACAATGGCAGTGCGTGGCCCAGGCTTCCTAACGGAAGTAGTCTGCCCTCAAAGGGGCCTGCGACAAGGGGACCCCCTCAGCCCACTCTTATACAACTTCAGCCTTGACCCACTACTGCGAAATGTGAATGCCCACCTCACTGGGGTCCATGTGCCAGGCCAAACCCCAGTCAAGATGATGGCATTTGCAGATGACTGCGTGGTGGGGGTGTCTAATAACAAAGATGCACGCGCGCTTAAAGCCCTCATCCAGGAATATTCCCGGGTAAGTAACGCGGCACTGAACGCCTTTAAATCCGAAATCATCCTCCTTGGTCAGTTTCAGAACTGCTGGACCCCAGCAATTAGTTCCTAACACAGCCCATCTGCTCGCCCACGTCCACGCCTTACTAACTCAACACACACCGCTCCACTGGTGCTCTCCTTCATGCCACGTCCTAACATAGGACCGGTGCGCCATCTGGGCATGTGGATGGAGGCAGGCGGATATGCGTCAGCAGTAATGGAGTGCCATATACTGGACAATGTGACGAAGCGAATCGCCTCTCTCAGAGCCCACCCTACTATCCTCACTGGCAGGGTTGTTCTTTCCAACTCTATGCTCCTATCCAAAGTCTGGTTCGGAGCCCACGCCATCCCCTTCTCCCCAAGCTTTTTCAAATCCCTGTATGCTTTGCTTCAAGGATGGCTTTGGTCAGGCCGCCCTCCACCAGTATGGCTAGAGGTCATGTTTGGCCCTCATCATCATGGTGGCATGGGCCTGCTTGACTTCAAAGCCCATGCTGCCAAGATCCTGGGCACCTGGATCGTGGCCGTCACCGCTCCTACACTCCCATCCCAAAACTGGTCCCGCGCGGCCTGCTCCAACTTCTCCTGAGCCTTGGGCCTCAACAATCCATCAAACCCACACTCCCTGATGAATTACCTCGCATCACACACATCGGCCACAGGTCCTCACGGGACTAAAACCCACTACAAACGAATCCTACTCTCCATGCGAAGCGCAAAGTGGAGAATTCATAAAAGTGGACATACAACCTGAAGAGGCCGCCCCTCTCCTCAGTTCACACAAGAGGTACAGGGGCTACCCATCCATGATGGCGTGATCCCCATTTGACCCCATGTCCTATCCAGGGTGGACTACCTGGACATGATGGACATCCCTTATTCCACTGAGACCCAAAAGACTATCTGGAAATACGCACACCATCCTCTGTTGCAGCCTCAAGTCTGCTCCCATGTGTGGCGCTGCCTGAGGCGAGTGTATCGTACAGCTGAGCGCTCTAACGCTTTACAATCATCCTGTGTCGTGTGTGGCCAGTATGGAACGCTGTTCCACCGCCTGGAGAAGTGCCCCACCTCTAAAGTGATATGGCGCGAAGTCCAAAGTCTGCTAGCCCTGGGTCAAACGCATCCCTTCAGTCTGTCAAGAGATATGTTTGCTTCATCAATGGCCTTTCCCCTCCCACCCTCCCTCCGTGCTCTGGTGGTTGCAATCGCCATGTGGACTATCCACACGATTTTCTTGGATGCCATCGCTGGCTCCATCCCCACCCTCCCTGAAGCTGTCCTCAGATTCCAGTCTCATCTGTTGAACCACTTTCAAGCAGAGATGTTTGGTTATCTCCCACCGCGTCACCGACAGCTGGTCTCCTCCTGGTTCCCAGTCTGGTTCATCAAATCAGACCCCTTCCTCCACACGTGCTCAGTTGTGGCTACAGCCCCTTCACACGTTCCCTCCCCCTCCCCATAAGTGGCGTTCCCGCTGGCAACAAGAGAGCATCGCTTCTCTGGGGTGCCTCCCCTGGTACTAAGTTTTGTCTCGTCTGAGTCATATTCAGAAGTGTCCATCCCATGGTCGGCCTTCCCCGCAATAAATTAAAAAAGTAGTAAAAGAAAGTAAATTAATCCCATTAATGGGCTCCACTTCCTGTTGAATACATCTGGGTACAAGCTTACAATTTTTTATTTATAATAACTATAAATTTTTCAAAATTAGTTTTAAACTATAAACAAGCTTGAAAAAAATGGAGAGAAAAGGTAAGCCTCTAACAACAGTTAATCAATAAAATTGCTTTAGTATAATATGGCGAAGTGATTTTGTACTTAAGGAGATTGAAAGGAAGCTTATATAAAAGTTTCTCATTTTTCCTGATATGATATCCAAACTAGTCCTGGAGCCTGTCAAGAATTATAAAAATGCTGAGGTAATAGAGTTTAAGTTAGCTTTTGATTTCATAACATTCACTTTAGTTACTATGATTTGATCTAAACAGCAAATTTGGATAATCACAAACAGGAAAGATGGGCGACTTTAATAACAAAAATTATACAACATGGGCGAGCGTCACAGCAAGCGGTGCGCTTAACAGTGCAACTAAGGGCAATAAACGCCCTGGAGGGGGACCAGGAACCCAATCTGTAAAAAAATCGCAAACTCAGACACTGTCTGGGTTTATGGTTTTAAACTTATTGCGGGGAAGGCTGACCATGGGACGGGCACTTCCGAATATGACTCAGGAAAGACAAACTTAGTACCAGGGGAGGCACCCCAGAGAAGCGATGCTATCTCTTGTTGCCAGCGGGAACGCCGCTTATGGGGAGGGGGAGGTAACGTGTGAAGGGGCCGTAGCCACTATTGAGCACATGTGGAGGAAGGGGTCTGATTTGATGAACCAGACTGGTACCCGGAGGAGACCAGCTGTTGGCAACGCGGTGGGAGGTATCCAAACATCCACGCTTGAAAGTTGTCCACCAATTGAGACTGGAATCTGTGGACAGCTTCTGGGAGGGTGGGGATAAAGCCAGCGATGGCATTTAAGACAATCGTGTGGATAGTCCACATGGCGATTGCGACCACCAAAGCACAAAGGGAGGGAAGAAGGGGGAGGCCATTGATGAAGCAAACATATCTTTTGACAGACTGAAGGGATGCGTTTGATCCTGGCCCAGCAGACGTTGAACTTCGCGCCATATCACTTTAGAGGTGGGGAACTTTTCCAGGCGGTGGAACAGCGTTCCATACTGGCCACACATGACACAGGATGAGTGTAAAGCGTTAGAGCGCTCAGCTGTACGATACACCCGCCTCAGGCAGCGCCACACATGGGAGTGGACTTGAGGCTGCAACAGAGGATGGTGTGCATATTTCCAAATAGTCTTTTGGGTCTCAGTGGAATAAGGGATGTCCATCATGTCCAGGTAGTCCACCCTGGATAGGACATGGGGTCGAATGGGGATCACGCCATCATGGATGGGTAGCTCCTGTACCTCTTATGTGAACTGAGGAGAGGGGCGGCCTCTTTGGGTTGTATGTCCACTAATACAAATTCTCCACTCTGCGCTTCGCATGGAGAGTAAGATTCGTTTTTAGTGGGTTTTAGTCCCGTGAGGACCTGTGGCCAATGTGTGTGAAGCGAAGTATTTCATCAGGGAGTGGGGGTTTGATGAATTGTTGAGGCCCAAGGCTCTGGAGAAGTTGAAGCAAGCCGCGCGGGACCAGTGTTGGGATGGGAGTGTTTGAGCGGTGACGGCCGCGATCCAGGTGCCCAGGTTCTTGGCAGCATGGGCTTTGAAGTCCAGCAGGCCCATGCCACCTTGATGATGAGGGCCAAACATGACCTCTAGCCATACTGGTGGAGGGCGGCCTGACCAAAGCCATCCTTGCAGCAAAGCATACAGGGATTTGAAGAAGCTTGGGGAGAAGGGGATGGCGTGGGCTCCGAACCAGACTTTGAATAGGAGCATAGAGTTGGCAAGAACAACCCTGCCAGTGAGGGTAGTAGGGTGGGCTCTGAGAGAGGCGATTCGCTTCGTCACATTGTCCAGTATATGGCACTCCATTACTGCTGACGCATATCCGCCTGCCTCCATCCACATGCCCAGATGGCGCACCGGTCCTATGTTAGGACGTGGCATGAAGGAGAGCACCAGTGGAGCGGTGTGTGTTTTGTTAGTAAGGCGTGGACGTGGGCGAGCAGATGGGCCGGGTTGGGAACTAATTGCTGGGGTCCAGCAGTTCTGAAACTGACCAAGGAGGATGATTTCGGTTTTGGAGGCGTTCAGTGCCGCGTTGCTTACCCGGGAATATTCCTGGATGAGGGCTTTAAGCGCGCGTGCATCTTTGTTATGAGACACCCCCACCACGCAGTCATCTGCAAATGCCATCATCTTGACTGGGGTTTGGCCTGTCACATGGAACCCAGTGAGGTGGGCATTCACATTTCGCAGTAGTGGGTCAAAGCTGAAGTTGTATAACAGTGGGCTGAGGAGGTCCCCTTGTCGCAAGCCCCTTTGAGGGCGGACTACTTCCGTTAGGAAGCCTGGGCCACGCACTGCCATTGTTGCAGATTCCGTGAGCAGCATCACCCAGTTGATGAAGCAGGGGTGGGTAGGCGGATTTGATGGAGGCAGGCCCTTAGGTATTCCCAGTTTACTCTATCATAGGCCTTTTGTTGGTCCAATAATACAAGTGCCCAGAGACTGTGGACTGACACACATTAGCCACAGAGTGCACGTTATCCCAAATCGACCTTCTGGGGATGAAACTGAATTGTTCTGGGGAGATGGTGGCAGATGCTACAGCCCCTAAACGGTTAGCCATGATTTTTGTTAAAATTTTGGTGTCTGTGTTTGTTAGATAAATGGGGCGCCAGTTGGCTCAGTCAAGCTTATCCCCCTTCTTGAAGAGTGTGACTGTAAAGGCCTCATGTCCTCCTGGTAGAAGGCGCATTTCCAACAGGCTACGGCTAAGTGAGGCTAGCAGCAATGGGGATATATATTTGAATTATTTTTTATAGAACTCATATGGAATGCCATCTGGGCCTGGGCATTTTCGGTTAGGTGCACTGCAAATGGCTATCCATAATTTGTTCGGAGTAATTATATTCATTATTTCCGGGTATCAGAAAGTGGTGCAGATATGAGCTCAGTCAAGAAATTCTGCCATTTTGCCCAGCTGAATTGGTCTAGCTCAGTTTAACTCGGAGTAAAATTTTTGCATTTCGATTGCCACTTTGGCCAGTGTGTCCACAATGGAATTATCCAATCTTTGCACCTGTGTGCAGGCCACGCTCTGGAGTGGTGCAAACTTTTTTTTTAAAGAAGTATGCAGTGCTCTTGTCGCCTTTAGTGATGTGTGTAGCCCTGTATTGGACATAAACCCGATGTTTGTGTTGCCTTTTGAGTGCGTTGAGGTGGGCGGCTGCCTCCACCCACTTCTGGCCCCATGCAGGGCTGTATCCTGTGGCTGAGATGTTAAACTCCAAGTGTGCAATTTACTCCAGAGTGCACGAGATAACCACTGATGTGGCTCATGAGCGTCTGGAGGAGAGATGGTGATAGTGGTGAAAGGTGTCCTCTTTGAAAGTTGCCCATGTGGAAATGGGGTCCATGCAAAATGGTGCAACATATGATTTTGCCAAAGTTGCCTCTTCCACCCACATGGAAAATCCTGGTGATGCGAGCTCGGTGGGGGCGGATTTTGCACCAATGTGGGGCCTTTGCAACTGTGATGGGTAAGTGGTAGGTTATCAAAACCAGTCAGTGGTCAGAGAATTCCATTTTTGTTGTTTTAAAGTGTGAGATGTGGGGTTGGAATTTCGCCAGCATTTGAATAAGGTCGATGTGGGTCATGGACCTTAATTGGCCGTTGTAGATGTGGGGACGCGTCATGTTTTTTGAGCAGTGGGGCATGTCATGTCAGCGCATCCATTAATACAAGGGTGGCTTTTAGAACGCGTAGTTCTACGTGACCCTGTGGGGCGTGGGGTGAGGAGGCCACCGGTCTGTAGGCGAATGTTAGCCAATAGTTCATGTCGCCAACTAGGAAAGAATCAGGGGGTAGCGGGAGGGATTTGACCAACAAGAAAAATTCCCAACGCTTGTGTGCACCGTTTGGGGCATAAATGTTGACTATTGTGTGCACAACGTCAGCCCACGAGAAGGTGACAATGAGCACTTGGCCATTAAGGAATGTTTCTGAGAATGTGAATTTGAAAAAATTATTTCTCTGAATTAGCACCCCACAGTGCTTCGACCAAAAGGATAGGGATGGGAGGAGCATTGTTTTCCACGCTTCCTCGGAACTTCGTGGACAGTGGGACTCCTGGATGGCCAGGATATCCACGGGTAAATTGTGTTGTAAAAAACTCAGTTTCGTAGCCCAGGATGGGGGAGGCCTTGAGTCTGGCGATATTCAACGTCCCTAGAGTGAAGGTTTCCCCCATTGCACCTTAGGTGCGAGGGAGTGGGCACCTAGGCCCATGTAACTCCTCTAGATCCTCATGGGCCTTCATGGCAGCACAGGTGTTTGCAGTAACGCTATCAGAGTTTTTGTTAATTTTTGCAGAAAGAGTCGCGTTGGCTTTGGCCTTTGCTTTTTGTTTTCCCGACATCAGACAAATTTTTTGCGGTGCGGATGAGTTTGGTGCACCATTGAGCAGGTCAAAAAATTTTTTTTTCAGTTGGGATAGGTCCCAAGTCAGTTTTGACCGGAGCTTGGGTGCAGCGATTAGTGAGATCAAATCTCCCATCAGATCCTCAGATTGAGTGGCCTGCTCAGCATGGGCTTCCCAATATGATTGGTTGATGGATTCCCAAGTTGCTTCTGCCGCGAAGGTCTTCATGTCCTCCTAGCGTTGTGAGTGTGGGATGGCGGTGGTAGCCTTGGCCGCTTCCTTGGCCATGGCCCTATGGGCCTGCTTAGCCTTCTTCTGCTCCTGCGGGGAGATGGGCTTTACCAATAGGTAGCAGCCTTGTGCTCCCCACGGGAAAGCCTCCTTGGTGCTTGCAGTTGGTTTGTAGTGCGCCTCTCCGCTGGCCATGGCCACCGAGGGGTGCTCTTGGAATGTGACGCCCTCCTCGATGGGGCATGCGTGCACCTTATGGCCTAACGCGTCACAGTGGGTGCAAATGGGGGACGCGCTGTACACGGTTACCCAGAATGGGTGTGTGGTATGCCCTGCAATATCAATAAAGGTGGAGTGTGGGATCTGGGTTAGGTCCTTTGTGATCTCCTCAGTTGGGGTCAAAACTGCGATGGCTTTGCCGGTGCACAGGTGTGGCATCAGCGTGAAGTGTTGCATTTCAAAAGATTGTATTTCGCCATATATGGCGAGACCATCTTTCAGGTGTTGCTCCAAAATGTCACGTTTTACCATAGTAGGCAAGAAGTCAAACGTGAGAAAAAATTGGTTTGATTTTGTCCATCTGTTGCATTTAGTTTCGATGACCCATTGCCCTTCAGGGAGGTCAACCACTATGTGCACCACTGCAGCCTCGTCTGCTGCTATTTTGTTTTTGAAACCTAGGTCCAGCCAACTGCGTGACATGGAGTGAGGTGCAACATACACCGCGGTCAGGAAAATTGTGTGTACATCTTCACAAAATTTTTCCCACAAGGCCATTTTTTGGATGTCCAGATACACCCAGACTCCGAATTCCAATGACGAATGTGGCTGGGAGTGTGGCGTGTTGATGTACTGGTTGCATCATGCTTGCCACGTGAGTATCTCCGGGGAAATTGTGACCGCCAGTTTTTTTGATTTTTGTCAATTCCGCAGGATTCTCTGGGGCGTTTTTGAACGTTGGAGGCCGCGGGCCTTCCGCCTGCTCCTCTTACCCTGCTTGCCCAACTGCTCCCTGACATGGGCGCAGACTAATCTCCTCTGTGAGATTATCAAACTAGATTCAGACTTGAATTGAATAGGTTTCAAAAGTGTTTGCAAAGAGAAAGAAAAGTTTTTGTCTGGGTTATATTATCTACTGTAAAACACGCGCAATACATGTACATTCAATTCAACCAACCTTTGTCAAAGGTGGAGCACAGGATCAGAAACTTCCTTGAGGATGAGTCACCGACCCTGTGGGAGAAAACATGTGAGACACAGTCCTCACTTTTCCCTCACACGGTGTATGTAGCCACCAACAACATGGGCTGCAGCTGAATCAACATTGGTTTCAAAACAGCCGATGAAGCTGATGCCACAGCAAAAGTCTATGTGAAATTGCCCTCCCCGAGGGCAAAAAAATGTGCACACCGCGCGCACCAGATGGAACAAAGTGAAAACTTTTTTCATCTCCTTTGACTCGCTCCCCACCAACCTTCCTCATAAGGTAATCAGGGATAAGCTCCACAAAAAGGTCTTTTGGCCAACGGAGAAATCCAACAACTCAAATTACAGCGATTTCGCTTAATGCCCAACCTGTGCACGGGCAAAGCTATTGCTGTAATCAACCCCTTACCAGAAGTGGAAGAGGATTTATCCAGAATTCCCACACAGCAGAATTTTACTTTGCAGATGGGGGCCAGTTTGCTGCATTCTGAGTTACACTGGAACGCGCACTGCCCATTTGCAACAACTGTGGCTCACTGGGCCACAAGGAATATGCATGCCCAGTGAAAGATGGCTTAATGGAAAACTATTTCTATGAAGAAAATGGACAAAGATAATGAAAACTTTGTCGAATGACTGATGGCCACACATTCCTCTGGGGTGAAGATGGACTATACTCCATCGTGGACCCAGTTACAAGTAAACAACATAAAGCAGCTCAAAAAGCCCGCAAGAGAGCAGCAGCTGAAGCGGCGGCACATGCAGAGTCCGCCATTAACCCCAGACAAATTTGGGAGGATATTTCAGATATTCATGGAACCAACCAATCATAATAAGATGCCCAGGTCAAAAATTTTCACAGTAACTGGACTGAGCCACAAAGCGTCATCAGTCATGCACATACTGGGGAACAATGCAACCGCAATTTGGGTAAAAATGCGGTGCACAATGCAACAAATTCAAACCTAAAAGATATTAAATCCAATCAACAATCCGCATCAAATCAACATGAGACATGTGTGGGAAAAGTTGACGCGAATGCAAAAAACCGCAATTCCCTTGAATCATTGGGTCAGATCAAGGGAACCAACAATGGAATTGAAAGAGTTGGAGTACAGATGCGGAGCATGGCCAAAATGAGATGTGGTGGGATAGGGCCAGAGGGCCCTCCCAACCACTCCTGAGGCGCTGCGGGCACCTCAGTGTCAATAGGGACACTAAACATCGCGGGAGCCAGGGCTCATACGTCCCAAGCCAAAAAGCTGGCATTCCTGCAAAACCTCCTGTAGACATGTTGGCCATCCAAGAAACCCACTGCCTACAAGGGGAAGAACAATCCTGGTCAGCCAGGGTCACACCATCACAATTAGTATGGACGTCTCACTGTGGGGTGATTGTCCAAAACAACAAAAAATTTAAAATTACAAATTCATCATCACACTTGCATGGTCGAGTCCTGGTAGCAACAATCACATGCCAAGAGGAAATAATTTGTTAGCATGTATCTATGCACTGTAAACTGCAACTGAGAGAAAACAATTTTTTGAAAACATTTCTACTCTCACCCTCCCACCAGATATCATCATGTTAGGCGATTTCAACTGCTGGGATAACCCTAAAACAGATTGATGGCCCAATCCCAGGGGATACCCACCTGGACACATTAAATATCACACAATGAAGGCATCTTTTGGCTTACAGGATGCTCTTCAACCCAATTCACTAATCCTTCCAGACATGATGAGACCTAACATACGTGAGGGAGTGCTCATATTGATGAGTCATATTGACCACATCCTCATCCCACAATCACGCCACTCAAGAATCTCCAAATTTTACAACAAAAGATTAATTTTTCTGACCACTGATTAGTTATGGTGCAGTTAGTGCCAACCCTATCCCACACACAGGTGTTGCATTGGAGAAAGCTTTATCTAGAAAAAATTTAAAATTGCCCAAGATATCCGACTGGGTCAAAAACAAGGCTATGAACCCAGAATTCACAGCCCCATTCACTTTGGATCCCATCAGAACATGAGAAAATTTCCAAAAGTATTTAATTAACAAAACCTGACATATTGCATCATGTAAGCACACCACAGACACAGCCACAATTAAGTGTACCTTGGCGGTACTAGACCACCTGGAAATAAATACTCCAAGATCTGGCTATAGCCCTAACTGGGGACGCAAATGGGTAGAAATTTCAGCCCAACTTAACAATCTCATATTCGAACACCAACACAGAATCAAAGTATCAAACAAAGGTAAGTTCATAACGAAAGGTGAAACCTGTTCAACATATTTCTTCCACCAATTCCATTCCCGCGGAAACCAGCCCGCATGCACACAGGTCCGCAAGACCAATGGCACTATGGCAACTGACCCTGAGAGGTCAAGGCGGAAGTACACCGCTATTACACCAAATTGTATTATGAAACACCAACAAATTTACAAAGCATTAAAGAATTTATTCAAACTGCCGAGATACAAAGTACACCACTGAATTACAGTATACTATCCCTTATTACATGGGAGGAGCTTAGGGAAATAATACGCAGTGCACCACGTAATAAATGCCCAGGGCCTTATGGGATACCCTATAAATTTTATAAAAAATATTTTAAAAAATCGCCCCCCTCCTATTGGCGTCTATGAACCAGAGCTTTTTAGAAACACGCCTATTACCAGGAGGCCATGAATCCTATGTTATAACCTTGTATAAAAAGGGTGACAAGTTGGACCTGGCCAACTGGTGCCCAATTGCACTCTCCAATAATGACACAAAAAAATAACAAATATTTTAGCAGCCAGATTAGGCGCAATTGCCTCTGACGTCCTGTCACCCAACCAGTTTAGGTTTATACTAGGGCGTTCAATATGGTACAACATTCACCCTGTTGCAAACATTTGCCAATCCAAAGCAACTGGTGCCCTGGGCTTCTTTGATCAGGAAAAGGCGTATGACCGTGTTAGCTGGCCATACCTAAAAGAATGTCTACATGCCTTCAAACTCCCACCAAGATTCATAAAATGGGCGATGCTCCTAACAGAATCTGCAACCATGGCTGTATGCGGCCCTGTATTCCTAACAAACAAGACTAAACCACACAGAGGGCTCAAACAAGGGGATCCCCTTAGCCCACTGATATACAATTTCAGCTTTGACCCACTCCTCCGAGTAACTGACTCACGTCTCATGGGGATAACTGCACAAGGACAACCAACAGTCAAGATACTGGCCTTTGCAGATGACTGCGTAGCAGGTATAGCAAATAATGAAGATGCCTGACAGCTGGAACACATCCAGAGAAATACTCCAAGGTGAGCAAAGTATCTCTCAGCAAAAGGAAGACAGAAATCATCCTCTTAGGCAAATACACAAACAATTGGGCCACAACATCAGAACCTCACACCAACACTCGAAGAAAAAACCCAATTATATTACCCTTTGCAACACCTCCCACCACCACTCCTGTCCGATACCTTGGAATATGGATAGAATAAGGGGGATATGCTAATGAGACAATGGAAAGTAACCTGTTACAACGGGTATCCAAACGCGTCGCCTCCCTCAAGGGAAGAACCCCAGGACTAACAGGACGAGTTACAGTTGCTAACTCGCTCATCCTCCTAATAATGTGGTACCAGGCCCATGCGATAGCCTTCTCACCTACCCTTATAACCTCAATTCGCGCGCTTATCCAGGGCTAGCTGTGGCCTGGCTCTCACCCTCCTATACGGATGGAAACACTATTTGGCCCACGCTCAAGTGGAGGCATGGGACTAATAGATTTTGAGAGCCATGCCAATCACATTCTAGGTACCTGGATAAAGGAAATTCTTGCTCCAGACCTCCCGCAACAACATTGTTCCAGAGCAGCAAGGACTAACTTTGCACAGGCGCTCAAATTAACCAACCCATATAATCCACCCAGACTACTTTCATACCTTGCCAAGCACCCTACTGCAACAGGTCCGCATGGAACCTCCCCTCATCTCAAACATATCCTCCGAACTATCTGCCATATGGGATGGACCATAGGGAACATGGGTACTATAAAGGGAAGGGGACGACCCAGCCCCCAATTCAAATTAAGAAACCCAGAAAACCACCCCCAGAGGGATATGCTCGCAACAACCCCAAGCATAGATAGGATATAATACCTAGATATGCTGGACATTCCCTATGATTTAACCACACACAAAGCAATGTGGAAAATGACACACCATCCACTCCTACAACCAAGGATAAGAGCAAACGCCTGGCGCTGTTTGAGAAGGACCTATAGGACGGCGGACCGCTCCAACTCCCTCCACAAAACATATGCAGTATGTGGAGGGGAGGGATCCCTACATCACCGCCTAGAAACATGCCCCCAACCAAAGCTATATGGCAGGAAGTCGCACGCCTGCTCAAGATTCAAAACGAACAGGAATTCTCGATATCAAAGAGCATCTTTGCGCTCCAGATCTAGTTATTAACCCCATCTACCCCTCCGCTCTCTAATAATACCCATTGCAATGTGGACTATACACACAATTGCATTAGATGCGTTCAAGGGCACGGTCCCAACCATTCATGGGATTTTCAACAGATTCCATGTCCACTTACTAGATCACTTCCAAGCCTGGCTCTATGGATATATGAGACAAAGACAAAAAGCGCTCATAGATTCATGGCTCCCACTCTGGTTCCTCCACACAGATCCTTTCCTTCACACCTGCTCCATAGTAGGGGAAACACCACACAGAGTAGCGCACCAACCCCCCATACCTAGCAGTCCCGCTGGCAACAGGGGTAACTTGAGTACCCTGGGGTGCCCAATTTTTTATATTTGTTAGTTATTCTCTTAGTTTCAAGTATATTCGGTAATGTCTGTCCTCTGGTCGGCTTACCTCAGTTAAATAAAAAGATAGAATTTAAGTTGTTAATGGGATTGTTATTGATAAAATGGCCTCAGGTTTATCTGGGCGCGAGGGGCTAGTGGTTTAATCTATCAAACTGCTCCTGCAATTGGAGGATCTCCTTTCACACCATAAAAATCCTCTCAAGTTAACCTTGACTTGAGAGTGTGGTTGGCAAGGGACATGATGGCCTTGGCCCCTTCAAATGGAGAGCAGAAAACCAACGATTTTAAGAGATGTTTAAGATCACCTATAATGCGAAGTGGGGCAGTATGGAGTTTTCAGGACCCTTTTCTTTTAAAAAAATTTAGCGTTGAAATCCAGACGTCATTGAACTTCTTTATGACTTATATAACCCTTCTCCTATCAGGGTTGGATTGGATCCCTTATTGGTGAAGGCCAAGTAGTAGTTCTTATGGGCAACAGGGAGCTTGATTGCAAGTACACCTGTACTTAGGAAGGGGGATATGGCGCAATTGATGTGTGAAGAGAAATTTTTCAGGAGGCCCTTGAAGTTTGTGAAGTACTTTGTGCTCATACAGGAGGTTTTAATAATTAGTGTTATCTTTTAAGAAAGAAGATAATTGATTCCTCGCCTTGACTTTCAGGATGCTTAAAATTAATAAACCTCAACTTCTATGCCACAAAAACTTGGATAGGATAGGGTTTGTTAAAGTTGCAACCTTCTAAGGCAAAAGGATATGGAGATGGTAATTGGATTATACTGTGTGCTGGCATTTTGAGGCGGCAGGTTCCAGATAAGAGCACCTCTTCAACTGGAAAAGATCAATTTGCTTACATGTTTGTTTCCCTGAAGGTACCCTCATTATTGGGACCATCTAGTACTAAAAAAAAAGGTACCCTCATTATTAGGTTGCGGGCATAAACATCACAGGGAACAAGCTGAGATATCATGGTAAAGATGTCTCTTCATGTCAGAAATTCTTTTATAGATACTAATAGATGTAGTGAGTTGCTTCTTAACAAGTAATTTTGTTTTGCTTGCAGGTGGCTAGGAAAGCAATGGTGTGGACTGAGGATTGATACATATAGCCTATTGTAAATCCTGAGTCATATCTCTGGGTCGCTTGGAAGAGAGAGCAGGCTGTGAAAGAGTATAAAATTTAGGCAAATTGGGATAGGGGTAGTTCTGACGCTCATGAGTCCATGGTTGCAGTGGCATAGTATTGTAGTTATTGTTTAGCTTCTGATTAAACCTCTTAGTCTGGATATCTGAGTAAGGGAGAATGCTGTGGAATGGCAGGGCTTAATTTTCAAGTGGGAGAGGAGGGCTTACAATTACATTATGGTAACTTGTGGAACCAGTAGTTATAGATCTCCTGAGGGACTCCATATAAATCCAAGATGTGTTTAGTGAACTATCTGACTATTTCCTTAGAGTTAATGGATGTAGATAGGTATAAACAGTATATATGAACTAGCTTATTCACCATTACCATGATGGTATTAAAGCCCTCTTGATTGGGAAAGTTCCATATAAAATCCACCAATAATGAAGTCCATGAACCGGCCTCCTTCTGTAACAGATAAAAGAAGGTCTTATTCCTTTCCTATCAGGCTTGCCCTGACACTGGTGATTTAAGAAAAAACATTTGGGAAATTGTAGGAGAGGCCATGCCAAGTGAAGGACAGCTTAATAGATCTACGCACTTCCTGCTCTTGGGTGTCCTATGAAAGATAGTTTATTATGTTCTTTCATGACATGGTCTTTAAATGTGTAGGTATCCAGGAACACCCCTGAAAGTAAATTACCTACCCTTGAGGGTGTAGGGAGAATTAATAGTGGATTCTGCAGATAAACAAGTGAAGAGGTCAAGGCACTCCATGATGGCTGACCTTCAGCTAGGACTAGTTGTAGGAAATTGCGACTTCTCAGATGAGGATTCCAAGATGATGAGAGGAAAAGGGAAAGAATCATGACATTGGGATAACAGTAACAACTCAGGGAATCAATCTAAATTGGAGCCAAGGGCTTGATATGGATCAATATACATAGTAACAACCGCTAATCATATAAACAAGCAATTTTTAAAGAAGAAGCTATAAAATGTTCTAGTAGTTTTGGGCTTGATGGGGAAAAACTGGGTTTCCAGTATTGAAGTAAAAGTATTCAAGGTGGGTTGACCTTGGGACAAATATACTACACCGAGAATTTTTCTAGCCAAGACAGATTTTGAACTTAAAACCTTCACTAGGGTGGAAGCAGTTTTACCTCCCAGGATAACCATCCTCTTCAGTATTAAAGTAGCGATTCTTGTCTGTTCATACCATTACTTCACTTTAAGCCCTTAAAAAAGTAGTGTTAGTGCATAAGGGATCACGCAACTGCTGATAACTAATTGCTTTAAACGATGTGTAATTCTGTGGTGATGTGGAATTCCAGTGAAATTATGCCACCAGGTGCTCAATGCATTGTGCTTTTGGAAAGAGACAGCCACTGACAATCACTACTAAGCGTCAAAGGACAAAATCAAAGGTTTAGAGGTGTTCTCAGTTAAAGAATTGGTGTTGATAACTTTGCCACTTTTCCAGCCATCTAGATTACCATAGATCGCTAGGGGATGATTCACTATAGCGAGTGAATTGGATATAAGTTGACTTCATTTTGCATTAATACATTTGGGAGATTTTTATGTGTTTCGCCTGGTTTGGATTCGTTGGGAATGATCCAGGTGAATGCTTAAGATCTTGTCGGACAGATTTGCCAACAAAATGGGGGCATCTGTTAGTTGTAAATGATTAACTATCAAGTGTGCTAGTTGAGATTGGTCAGGTTTCATCGCCAACCAATTGGTAATTTATAAAGCAAGTTGCAAGGCGAGTGATGCCGCCTGCAACTAAAAACTGATCATATGGTTTTGCAATAAGACAAGATGAATAACAAGTTACATTACTTTAGCAGATCGCTCACCAAGTGTTTGGTTCACTAAGATTAAGTATAAAACAGTTAAAGACACGTTTTCTGACTCTTTTCATTTTAGGTCTTTAGGATGTCTAATAAAAGAATCCTGACCAGGGTGGGAAATACCATTTCTGATAAGAAAAAGAAGGTAATTCAATGGCAACGGCAGCCATTTCATGGCTGAGGCGCCCTGAGGGTTGGGCACCAAAATTCCTACATTAATTTTCCTGATAATTCACTTATTAAAACACAAAAACGAGACTTTTAGCAGAATTCATTATCTGTTTTAGTTCTATTCATCTTTAGGAAATTATTGCTGCGTGCTTTAATTAGGGACTCTTTGATAGGATAAAGAGTAAGGATTATGGATCCTGGGAAGAGAAGCTGGCTTATGAGAATTTCAGCTGACTTCATGTCACCAGAGAGTGGCTGTAAACTAAGGATCTGAGCATCAAACAAAGTTAAGCGGATATGGGAATAAATCCCTACTGAGAACATCTAGAGTATTTTGAGGAGAAATACCGGTCAAGTGTTTGATCAAAAACTAATTATCTATCCAACTACAGATATTAATCTTTAAACTATTATCAGTTGTATATCAGTATTATCAGACAACGTTAAAAGTGCCTAAACTGAAATTGTGCAGTTATTAATTAGAAATCATAGTTGTGAACAAGCAGCAAAGCCCCTAGATTTTTAACAGATGTTGCTCACTACAGGGGTAGTAGTTAAGTAGGATAAATAGTACAAGGTGTCGTACAAGGATGGGTTAAGAAAACTCTGGATAAAGTTGGCAACCACCAGCAAAGCCGCCTTGAATTCTGTAGATCAATGAGATTCACTGCCTTAGAAGGAGTTACTAAGATCGAGGAAGGAGTTCAAGATGTCCCTAGTTTTGGCATTGAGTTACTAGGAAAAGTAATGATATTAATGAAAAAGGAAGGAGAATTAGATCAAGAAGTTTTATAATTAAAATTCGTGTTAAGTTTTCATCCGATGGTGCAAGCTAAAATGACTTAACAATTAATTTGAGGATAAAAACTCACTTTTTAATTAAAACTCCTGCTTGTAATTGGGAAGTAGATTTTCCAAAAATCCTCAATAATAGCCAAGTAACTCTGGTACCCTCACCATTCTTAAGTCTACTGGCAACAACAATTATGAGACCTTCTATCTTCATACAGAATTAAGAAATAAAATTCTATAATCAGGACTACTTCTCCAGCAGGCAACTGAGTACTTATCTTAAGGAAGTATAAACGCACACAACTATCTAATATAGACATAATGGCAACGGATATGTTTATCAGACAGATGACAGATGGAAACAATAATTAGTAAACTAAGTGACATTAGTTATTAATGACCAATATTTAAATGGTAAACGATGATATTTTATTAATTGGCCAGGCGCCAGTATTATATACCTCTCAGGCATCTACTGGTCAAACTCATCTATTAGATGAGTTCATTCATATTATGCCAGTCCTCTGCTGGTCATGGCAATAATTCTGAAAAATCCTTAAGTCAATTCATCCCATGTATTTGACTAAAAATACCAATTGTTTCAGCCTGATTGAAGGCAATTTTACTCTCATAATCAGGATGATTTTTGGTTGAAAACTTAACATCAAAACCTTCCCAATCAGAGCTACATCATAACTCAACGAATAAAAATAAATGGGGAATAAAATATATATGAATATAAAAGATGACGCACCCCTAATTGGGATGTCTACAGGCCTCTCAATAGCACTAATTACTTATTCAGGAAATCTATGTTTAAGTGCTTAATAAATTGAATTCATTAATTAAACCCAACTTCCGCCTTAGTGCAAAAAGATTAGTGCACTAATTTAGGAGGTGCAATTTAGTTAATGCTGTGAGACCACTTTGCGCCCAAGTGGAACCATAATCAGCCATAATGTAGTTATATTATGGCTATTTTTATGCTATGATAATTGGGTATCTCAGATGCAATCAGAGCGTTTATGAGGTGAATCTGATCTATCAGATTATGCAGATGAATTGGTAAGAATCAAAGGATCCATCAATGGGAGTAATCTATCAACATTGATGGTTTTCTCAAATGGTTTATTTTTGAGTCAACCATCAAGATCTAACATTTCCCCCCACTTGACTGAAATATAAACCCTGAATTTTCCCAAATTTCATCTTCAATTTCTGAAAACAGCTCATGCTCTATCTATCACAATTTCGTCACTTCCCTGGAACCCAAACAGTGGCATCAGTTTACTTGTCTGAACAGAAATATGTGTATGCATCTGTTCTTGGGCTCTCTCCAGGTAGCAGAATTGGGCCAGCTTCTTCCCACGCTGACCATCATGACATCTACTCAGCCTGAAACCATCATTGAGGAGTAGGTTGTCCCAGTTGTGGATCCTACCCGAGGATCAATAGGGTACAAACTTCAGTCTCATGCCTCCACAATTGTCTCAACGGACAACTTCAGGTACTCTTTCAATCTGAGGGATTCAACCTTTTCGCTCCAGCTAATTTATCTGGATAGCAATCTTCTGGTGGAGTTTATCTTCATACTCAGCCATATTCCAATGGCTTAAAGATACAATGCATTGTTGGGGTCATCCAACTAATCTTTTTGGGGACAACAACTCCAAGAAAATCAGGCTGAATATGATCTGCTTTATGACCCCATTCATCTTTTGCTTGCCAAAGATCCCTCCATTTGACCTCAAGATTTCAAACAGGTCAACAACTTCGTGGAGGAGGTCCTTGGTTCCTGGTCCATGCCACTTGAAATTCAGGCTGTTTTTGCTTCCTCTTTGGTTTTGAATACCCAAGACATTAAAGATGTTCATTTTTACTTGGCTTTTTGGGCAGCTTTTGAGGCCCTTCATCAGGATAACGCTGACAAATACCTTCCCAGGATGGTCTTGTTTGGCCATCTTATGCAAATTTTCCCAAACTGGATGCCTTCGGGTCGTTTATTGCATGTTCCCCTTCTTATCAAGTGGTAGAAAGCCCAGGTATTTCATGATAGATTATTGACCCAGAGAGTTATAAGTATCAAACTGACTTTTTAGTCAACTGTCTTCTCTTAGACACTTGTTTTCCACCAGATTGCTGGCTTGATTAGGTAACTATTGATGGTTTTGTGCCTCCTCTCCCCATTGTTCACTGGGAGTTAAATCAAATGAGTACACGGCGCATCTGGCTTTATGCCATGATGGCCCTTTTCCTTGTCGCCCAGCAACTAGTTTGGGCCAAATTGGTGCATGAAGATGAAGGATTGGGTTCCAAGTCTTCTCCCCCTTAAAGCGGAGGAATAAAATTCGTTTTTATCTATTAAAATTTAGAATTTTCTTATTACTTGGAAGATAAAATCTTATTCTTTTTTTACTATGTATATAGATGATAGATATGATTTTTTACTACTACTTTATATATTTTTTTCTTCTTATGATTATTATTCATCATAACTATTATTTCCAAACACTTGTATATACTTCTGTTTGAATTCTACTCTTCTAATTGGCCCGCTTCCTAAACTTCCTTAGGAATTTAGCATGGACTCAATTATAGACATGCTCCAAATTTTTCTCCTTTTAATTTTAATATATTGCGAGGAAGGCCAACCATGGGATGGACACTTCTGAATTTGACCCAAAAGAAACAAAACTTAGTAACAGGAAGGCACCCCAGAGAATCGATGCTATCTCTTGTTGCCAGCGAGAACGCCACTATGGGGAGGGGGAGGGAACTTGTGAAGGGGCCGTAGCTACAATTGAACACGTGTGGAGGAAAAGGTCTGATCTGATGAACCAAACTGGGAACCAGGAGGAGACCAGCTGTCAGCGACGCGGTGGGAGTTATCCAAACATCCACGCCTGAAAGTGGTCCACCAAATGAGACCAGAATCTGTGGACAGCTTCTGGGAGGGTGGGGGTGGAGCCTGCGATGGCATCCAAGACAATAGTGTGGATAGTCCACATGGCAATTGCAACCACCAGAGCACGGAGGGAGGGTGGAAGGGGAGGCCATTGATAAAGCAAACATATCTCTTGACAGACTGAAGGGATGTGTTTGATTATGGCCCAGTAAACGTTGAACTTCGCGCCATATCACATTAGGGTAGGACACTTCTCCATTCGGTGGAACAGCATTCCATACTGGCCACACATGACGCAGGATGAGTGTAAAGCGTTAGAGCACTCAGACGTATGGTACACCTGCCTCAGGTAGCGCCACACATGGGAACGGATTTGAGGCTACAACAGAGGATGGTGTGCATATTTCCAAATAGTCTTCTGAGTCTCAATGGAGTAAGGGATCTCCATCATGTTCAGGTAGTCCACCCTGGATAGGACATGGGCCGTGTGGGGATCACGCCAACTTGAATGGGTAACCCCTGTACCTCTTGTGTGAACTGAGAAGAGGGGCAGCCTCACTGGGCTGTGTGTCCACTAATATTAATTCTCCACTCAGCGCTCCGCATGGAAAAGGAGGATTCATTTGTAGTGGGTTTTAGTACTGTGAGGACCTGAGGCCGATGAGTGTGAAGCCAGGTATTTCATTAGGGAGTGGGGTTCGATGGATTATTAAGGCCCAAGGCGCGGGAAAAGTTGTTGCGGGCCACACGGGACCAGTGTTGGGGGGAGCGTAGGGGTGGTGATGGCCGCAATTCAGGTGCCCAGGATCTTGGCAGCATGGGCTTTGAAGTCAAGCAGGCCCAAGCCACCATGATGATGAGGGCCAAACATGACCTCTAGCTGTACTGGTGGTGGGCGGCCTGACCAAAGCCATCCTTGCAGGAGGGCATACAAGGATTTGAAAAAGCCTGAGGAGAAGAGGATGGCGTGGGCTCCAATCCAGACTTTGGAGAGGAGCATAGAGTTGGCTATAACAACCCTGCCAGTAAGGGAAGTAGGGTGGGCTCTGAGGGAGGCGATGCGCTTCGTCATGTTGTCTAGAATACGACTTTCCATTACTGCTGATGCGTACCTGCTTGCCTCCACCCACACACCCAGATGGCGGACAGGCCCTATGGTAGGGCGTGGCACAAAGTAGAGCACTATTGGGCGGTGTGGGGTGAGCAGGGAAGGCGAGCACGTGTGTGAGCAGATGGGCCAGGCTGGGCACTGGTCTCTGGGCCCAGCATGCTTGATACTGATCAAGGAGGATGATTTCGGTTTTGAAAGCGTTCAGTGCAGCATTACTTACCCGGGAATACTCCTGGATAAGAGCTTCAAGCGCGCGTGCATCTTTATTATTAGACACCCCAACCACACAGTCATCTGTAAACGCCATCATCTTGATTGGGGCTTGGCCTGATAAATGGACCCAGTGAGGTGGGCATTCACTTTTCAAAGTAGTGGGTCAAGGCTGAAGTTGTATAAGATTGGGCTAAGGGGGTCACCTTATTGTAAGCCCCTTTGAGGGCGGACTACTTCCGTTAGGAAGCCAGGGCCAAGCACTGCCATTGTTGCAGTTTCCGTGAGCAGCATTACCCAGTTGATGAAGCGAGGGGTAAGCGGAATTGATGGAGGCAGGTCCTGAGGTATTCCCAGTTTACTCTATTATAGGCCTTCTGTTGGTCCAAGAATACAAGTGCCCCAGAGGCTGTGGAATTGCATGCATTAGCCACAGAGTGCACGTTATCCCAAATCGACCTTCTGGGGATGAAACTGAATTGTTCTGGGGAGATGGTGGCAGATGCTATAATACCTAAACGGTTAGCCATGATTTTAATTAAAATTTTTGTATCCATGTTAGTTAAAAATATGGGGCGCCAGTCGGCTAAGTCTAGCTTGTCCCCTTTCTTGAAGAGTGTGATGGTGAAGGCCTCTTGTCCTCCTAGTAGGAGGCGCGTTTCCAGTAGGCTCTGGTTAATGGAGGCAATCAGCAGTGGGGATATATATTTGAAGTGCTTTTTATAGAATTCATATGGAATGCCATCTGGGCCTGGGCATTTCCAGTTTAATGCACCGCAGATGGCTGTCCAGAGTTCATTCGGAGTAATCAGATTTATTAATTCTGGGTATCAGGAAACGGTGCAGATGTGGGTTTGGTCGAAAAATTTCGCCACTTTGGCCAGCTGAATTGGATTGGATCATTATAACTTGGAGTAATACTTTTGTATTTTGATTGCCACTTCAGCCAGCATATCTGTGACAGGATCGTCCAACCTCTGCACCTGTGTGCAGGCCACGCTCTGGCATGGTGTGAAGAATTTTTAAAAAAATATGCGGTGCACTTGTCACCCTCTGTAATGCGTTTGGCTCTTTAATGAACACAAACTCAATATTTGTGTTGCCTTTCGAGCGCGTTGAGGTGGGCAGCTGCCTCTGCCCACTTTCAGCCCTATGCAGGGCTGTAGCCTGTGGCTGGGGTGTTGGACTCCAGGTGTACCAACTCTTCCAGAGTGCGCGAAATGATGGCCAATGTGGCTTGTGAGCGTCAGGAGGAGAGGTGGCGAAAGTAGCAGATGGTATCCTTTTTGAAGGCTGACCATGTGGAAATTGGGTCCACACAAAACGGTGTAACAAACTCTTTTGCCAAAGTTGCTGATTCCACCCAAGTGGAAAATCCTGGCGACACAAGTTCGGGAGGGCGGAGTTTGCACTAATGTGGGGCCTTAGCCACTGTGACAGGTAAGTGGTAGGTTATCAAGACCACCTGGTGGTCAGAGAATTCAATTTTTGTTGTTTGGAGGTGGGAAATGTGAGATTGAAATTTTGCCAGTGTGAGGATAAGGTTGATGCGGGTCATGGACCCTAATTGCTGTTGTGGATGTGGGGCGTGTCATGTTTTTGAGCAGTGGGGCTTGCTGTGGCAGCGCATCTATTAACCCAAGGGTGGCCTTTAGAACGCAAAGTTCTACATGACCCTGGGGGCGTGGGAGGAGGAAGGCCAACAGTCCGTGAGTGCTTTTAGCCAACAGTTCATGTCGCTGACTACAAAAGGGTCTGGGGGTAATGGGAGGGATTTGAACAATGAGAAAAATTCCTGACACTCTCGTGCACAGGTTGGGGCATAGATGTTGGTGATAGCATGCGCCATGTCAGCCCACGATATATTTGACAATGAGGACTCAGCCATTGAGGAAGGATTCTGACAAAAATTTGAAAAAGTTGTTTTTCCAAACTAGCACCCCACAGTGCTCTGACCAAAAGGATAGGGAATGGAGGAGCATGGTTTTCCAAGCATCCTCAGAACCTCATGGACAGTGGGACTCCTGGATGGCCAGGAGATCCACAGGTAAATTTTTTTATAAAAAACTCAGTTTCCTAGCCTGGGATGGAGAGACCTTGAGTCTGGCGATATTCAACGTCCCTAAAGTGAAAGTTTCCCCCATCGCACCTTAGGTGCAAGGGGATGGGCACGTGGGCCCACTAGCCTCCTCTAGATCCCCACGGGGCTTCACGGCAGCATGAATGTTTGCAGCAACGCTATAGAAGGTTTTGTTAATTTTAGCAGAAAGGTTTGCGTTGGCTTTTGCCTTTGCTTTTTGTTTCCCCAACATTGAGCAAATTTTTTGTGGTGCGGATGAGTTCAGTGCACCAACGTTCAGGTCAAAAAAAAAAATTTCATATAGATTGGAAACCAAGTCAGTTTCAACTGGGGCTTGGTTGCAAAGGTCGGGTGAGATCAAGTCACCCATCAGATCCTCAGATTGGTTGGCCCAAATGGCGTGGGCTTCCCAATCCGATTGGTTGATGAATTCCTGAGTTGCTTCTGCCGCAAAGGTTTTGATGTCCTCCTGGTGTTGGGAGTGTGGGATAGCGGAGGTGACTTTGGCTGCTTCCTTGGCCGCGGCCCTGTGGGCCTTTTTGGCCTTCTTCCACTCTTTAGGGGAGATAGGTTTTACCAGTAGGTAGCAGCCTTGTGCTCCCCACGGGAAAGCCTCTTTGGTGCTTGTGGTTGGTTTGTAGTGCGCCTCTCCACTAGTCATGGCCGCTGAGGGGGTGCTCTTGGAATGTGATGCCCTCCTTAGTGGGGCATGCATGTGCCTTATGGCTGAACATGTCACAGTGGGGGCAGATGAGTGGTGCGCTGTCTACGGTTACCCAGAATGGGTGGGTGGTATGCCCTTCAATATTGATATATGTGGAGTGCGGGATTTGGGTTAGGTCCTTTGCAATCTCCTTGGTTGGGGTCAGAACTGCGATGCCTTTGCCAGTGCACAGGTGTGGCATCAGCTTAAAGCGTTGCATCTTAAAAGATTGTATTTCGCCATAAATGGTGAGACCATCTTTCAGGTGCTGCTCCAAAATGGCACGTCTGACCATAGTAGGCAAAAAGTCAAACGTGAGAAAAATTTGGTTGTATTTTGTCCATCTGGTGCATTTGGTTTCAATGACCTGTTGCCCTTTGGGGAGGTCAATCACTACGCGCACTGCAGCAGCTTCATCTGCTGCCTCCTTATTTTTGAAACCTAGGTCCAGCCAACTGCGTGACATGGAGTGAGGTGCAACATACACCGCGGTCAGGAAAATTGTGTGTACATCTTCACAAAATTTTTCCCACAAGGCCATTTTTTGGATGTCCCGAAACACATGGACTCCGTATTCCACCAACAAGAGTGGTTGGGAATGTGGCGTGTTTATGTACTGGTTGCATTGTGCTTGCCAAGCGAGAATTTCTGGGGAAATAGTGACCGCCAGTTTTTTATTTTTTTCTATTCTTCCAGTTTCTCTGGGGCGTTTTAAACATTTGAAGCCACAGGCCTACCACCTGCTCCTCTTACCTTACTTGCCCAACTGCTCCCTGATATGGGCGCAGAATAATCTCCTCTGTGAGATTATCAAACTAGATTCAGATTTGAATTGAATAAGTTGCAAAAGTGATTGCAATGAGAGAGAAAAGTTTCCAAATTTTTCTCCTTAATAGTGTAGGAAAAGTTCAAAGTTTTCTCTATAACGTCAAATGGGCAGACCCAAATTTGATTTAACTTGTGAGTTCAGCCCAAACTATGTGTATCACAAATTAATATTTCATCCCCCACAGCTAATTCAGGCAGATCATATTGGGTTTTTATCTTTTTCATGTTGGGCCTTATAAAGTTCAAAGCTATTATCAAAATCCTGGGCTTGCAGTTTAACCAAGGTTTCTGCAAGCCTCTCAACATACTAAAAATATCTCAATTCTTGGGGTTCTTGTAGCAAGGAATACAACAATGGTGGTAAGGCTGGATGCTTTCCATATAGAAGTAAAAAGGAGACATCTTTGTGGCTGAATGGTAAGCGATGTTGTAGGCAAAAATGGCCAAACTGAGGAACGTGCTCCATTTGGAGGGCTTCTGAGAAGTCAGCTTCCTTAGGATATTGACAAGTGTTCCATTAACTTGTTCCACTTCACTATTTGTTTCTGAGTTTTAATGAGTTGACAGAACACCATGCACCCCCATTATTTATTAAGCTTCTGGAGAATAACTGCAGTGAAATTTGTGCCATTATCCATTAATATAAATTGAAGACATCCGTGCCAATAAATAACTTTCTCCACGATAAATTTAGCAGTTGTTGAGGCTCCTAAGTCCCTAATAGCCCTGGCTTTGACCCATTTGTTAAATGATTGATTGCCACAATAATATATTTGGCTTTCACATTGCTAATTGGGAGGAGTCCAACCACATCTATGGATATAGTGTGCCAAGAATGTTGGGCCAAACAAGATGGTATGAAGTAGCTTTTCAGTAGGGTTTTTCCCCTTGGCACTCTTGGTAACAGCTCAAAGTTTCATGGATGTCAAAATACATCGATTCCCAATAGTAATTTTGCTTGAGTTGCTCCTTTGTTTTCTTAAAGCCTTCATGGCTAGTGGCCTTATGAGCAGCCAAAATTAAATCTGCTCGAGCCAAGAGACGTGGAAATATCTATTTCTTCCCATCAATAACCTTGAATTAGACTCCTTTTTCAGTGTATGTATTCTTTCTTAATTTGGAGAGAATTTTCTGCACTTGTTTGGGCTCATCAGTAAAAGTTCCACTAACCATCTTCTGAAGCGAGGCATCTGCAGGCTGGAAGAGGATTGCAACGATGGGCAGATGGGACAAACAATCAGCATTCTGATGCTTAGCACCAGCTAGGTGCTTGATGGTATAGCCATAAGCCTGAAGCTTAAATGCTCAGCAAGACAAACGTCCTTCTGGCTCCTTTAAATTGTTAAGCCAGCTTAGGGATGCATGGTCAGTAACCGCGGTGAAATGCACTCCATGAAGGTATACTTGGAACTGTTTGTAGGCATATATAACTGGCAAACACTCTCTTTCTGTCACAGTATAATTTCTTTCATGGGCATTTAGTGTCTGAGTAGCACTGGCTACTGGGTGCTCTTCATCATCTTCTCCAACTTGGGACAAAGTGGCTCCAAAAGCCATTAATGACACATCAGTTTGGACAATAAACTCCCAATCAAAGTCAGGATAGCGCAACACTACTGTGACTAATAGGGCCAAATGAAGCTGGTCTAGTGCCTCCTGACAGGCTGAATTCCACTCAAAAGATTTTATCCCCAAGTAGATAAAATAAAGGTTCTCTGATTTGAGCAAAGTCAGCAATAAATTGGCGATAGTACCCAATCATACCCCAAAAAAACTTGAATATCTCGCTTTTATTTGGGCCTCTTCATTTTAGATATTGCTTTCAATTTGGCTAGTTGTGGCCGAAGACCTTCTTTATCAATTACAAACCCAAGGTATTCCATTTGGTCCTTAAAGAATTGAAACTATCAGGGCTTGATCTTCAAGTTTGCAGCTGCTAACCTCTTGAAAACCTCTTCCAGGCGTTCCAGATGTTCATCAAAGGTATGGCTGAATACATTTATATCATCTAGGTATACTAGTACACATGACAATTTAAGATCGCCCAGTATAGTGTCCATCGCTCTCTGAAAGGTTGCTGGAGCATTGCAGAGTCCTTGGGGCATCCTCGTTGGTTGAAAAAACCCTTCTTGGGTAACAATGGTGTACTTTTCTCGCTCAGCTTTGGGAAGATCAATTTGCCAATACCCACTAATTAAATTCATCGCTGAGAAGAACTTTGCATCCCCAAGCCTGTCTAGGGCATCCTCAATATGCAGAAGAGGATAGGAATCCTTTTTGGTAATGTTATTAAGCTTCTAGTAGTCAATAACAACCCTGTTGCTCCCATCTTTCTTTTTTTCGATGAGAATTGGGGCAGCCCATGGACTCTTGGATGGAATCAACATACCACGGTTGAGAAGTTCCTTAATTTCCTTTGACACAGCCTCGTCAGCAGTTTTTGAACTCCTAATCGGCCTTAATCAGATAGGTAAAGGGTCCCAGTATCTATCATATGGGTCATTCCTCTCGCACATCCCAGATTGAAATCATTCTTGGCAAGTATCTCATGGTAATTCTCAAATAATCCTCAAACTTGGTCCTTTTCCTGATCATTTAGTTCCCCTAAATCGGCCACAGGTATGACATTTTTTACATAACCTAACTCATCATCAGGAAGCCCTAGCTCATCCAGGGTTCCAAAATCGTAAAAAATTAATCTCCGTTATAAGAATCAAATGGAGATAGGCAACCACTTGGTGCCTTTTTATAACAATTGGCCGATTATGCATGTTTGCACAGAGGACACTAATTTCTTGATGTCTGGGAATTTTTATCCTAGGCGCCACATTAGGTTCAAGTCAAGCTTGGGACCAAGGCTGATAAACTTCGCCATAAAGTCCTTCTGAGATTTGAATTGTTAACCCAGTCAATATTAGCTCTAATGAGTACTCATTCCCCTCCTCATTGTCAGAATGATTTAGTATAAAAATTTCAATCAACTGAGCATCTCTTGTTTCCATATCATTGTCGCTGTATTTTTGGCAAATACTGAAAGCTGATTGCTCATGTCCATATTAGATAGTTGTATGCCCCTGTAGTGAGCACCAAAATGTTAAGTTTTCAGCTGATGGTGCAAGATAAAATGACTTAACAATGAATTTGATGATAAAAACTCACTTTTTAATTAAAACTCCTGCTTGTAATTGGGAAGTAGATTTTCCAAAAATCCTCAATAATAGCCAAGTAGCTCTGGTACCCTCACCATTCTTAAGTCTACTGGCAACAACAATTATGAGACCTTCTGTCTTCATACAGAATTAAGAAATAAAATTCTATATAATCAGGACTTTTTCTCCAGCAGGGAAACTGAGTACTTATCTTTTGGAAGTATAAACGCACACAACTATCTAATATAGACATAATGGCAACGGATATGTTTATCAGAAAGATGACAGATGGAAACAATAATTAGCAAACTAAGTGACATTAGTTATTAATGACCAATATTTAAATGGTAAACGATGATATTTTATTAATTGGCCAGGCGCCAGTATTATATACCTCTCAAGCATCTATTGGTCAAACTCATCTATTAGATGAGTTCATTCATATTATGCCAGTCCTCTGCTGGTCATGACAATAATTATGAAAAATCCTTAAGTCAATTCATCCCATGTATTTGACTAAATATCCAATTTTTTCAGCCTGATTGAAGGCAATTTTACTCTCATAATCAGGATGATTTTGGGTTGCAAGCTTAACATCAAAACCTTCCCAATCAGAGCTACATCATAACTCAACGAATAAGAATAAATGGGGAATAAAATATATATGAACATAAAAGATGACGCACCCCTAATTGGGATGTCTACAGGCCTCTCAATAGCACTAAGTACTTATTCAGGAAATCTATGTTTAAGTGCTTAATAAATTGAATTCATTAATTAAACCCAACTTCCGCCTTAGTGCAAAAAGATTAGTGCACTAATTTAGGAGGTGCAATTTAGTTAAACTCTGTAAGACCACTTTGCGCCCAAGTGGACCCATAATCAGCCATAATGTAGTTATATTATAGATATTATTAGCTATGATAATTGGGTATCTCAGATGCAATCAGAGCGTTTATGAGGTGAATCTGATTTATCAGATTCTGCAGATGAATCAGTAAGAATCAAAGGATTCATCAATGGGAGAAATCTAACAGCATTGATGGTTTTCTCAAAGGGTTTATTTTTGAGTCAAGCATCAAAATTTAACAAACTGAACATGAAGCAGATTGCATTTGATATGGGCATTCAGCGCAGATATAGAGTGGCTGATGAAGCAAGTCAAACTAATTAATCATAAATGTGAATTTGAGCCCAATAAAGTGACCAACGCCAAAGAAAGAACCTCAAGAACTCCAGTGGGGAAGTCAACTATTTCAAAAAGTATTCTGACTACATTCACAGGCATTTTGGAGATGAAACCCAAAATATCTCCTCAAGTTAGTTGAGTAGCTGAACCAAGAGTGGTGGCTAGAGAAACTTTGGAGGAATTTAAAGCTATGCTGAATTTACCTACATTCTATTGGGTTAACTCCCCTGCAGTTTTGCAGTTATTCAACATGACAATGGTTGGGTACAGTGATTGTAAAAAGGGTTTGACAGTGATGAATTGTTTAGACATGGATTGCTAAAACTTGGTGTTACCCCATCTAGAAGGGGACACCTGGTCATACTCAGATGCCAAGGCGGCCATCATGAAAGATTTTGGAAGTCCCACGCATATGTCAAAGCAAACAGGAATTTTTGGAAAACAATTCTAGAAGAACAAATCCTTATTGAGCTTCACCAATCATTTCTACCAAGAATCAAACTTTAGATTGGAGCAAACGTGTTGGATTATTTTGATGCACAGATCGCGCTGCAAGCAGCCCTTTGGCCATATAGTGATTTAATCGAATGATTTCTTCTGTATCTGCAATGGATATTAACATTCACAGATGATGGATTATTTGAAAATATTAGGAGCTACATTCAATGCTCCAAATAGAAGTTATAAATCAAGTTTAGTATGAAGTTAAAATCCTATGAAGGGTACTGAGATTTATAAGGAGTCCAACAATTGAACCATGCCAGGAAATAAGCCCAAAGAGTTTAAGTGGATCGATAAGAAAGAAAAACATTGTTATCAGTGCAGAGGAAGAGGACACTTTGCTGATTAATGCAAGAAGCCAAAGGAACAGATCAGTTTGGTCCAGTCAAGTGTTTCCAAACCCACACATAATTCAGGAAATGGGCCTGCGGCCTAGATGGGGAACAGTCTAGAGCTGTTGAATATCCCCTTTCCAACAATATTATGCATGAAGAAATTGACGTTAGTGATCTTAGTATTGATGATGACGTGCAGGATTAACTATATCAAGTTTTCAATTTTGATGTGAATTCAGTAACCAGATCTGGAGCAAGGGGGATAAACCTGAAAAAATTAAGGAAGTTGCTCAGCCATATGCACAACAACTGGCAGAAAAGATTCAAGCCGTGGAGAATTTCAGAGGAATTGACAAAGGTCAAATTAAATGAGGAAAACCTGTCTATACCCTTAGCATGATCAAGGAATCATTTTCTGATATTGGTGCAAATAATTCACACCCTCAATTTGGTAAATAATGTCACTATACACTCAGTAAATACAGATTTATAATAATACAAGTGATTGTACATAGATACACTGGTTAATTGAGTAAAGTTGCAGGTGATAGTTGACAGTAGAGTGACTATCAATATTGTCTCAATTGAGCTGGTGATAAAGATGAGGATCTCACCCAATTTTGAATACAAAAAATAATATGGGCAGCTGGGCCATATACCACCATCTCCTGTAGAGAATAGCACTCTGTCACTCCAATTTGTATTTTTTGTGGTATCTGCCCCTGATGTAGTTTTGGCCAACCAAAGCTATGATATTCTGATTGGGACGGAGTTTCTATGGAAGTACAAAGTTAAATGTAACTTCAAAGATGATACGTTGACCAAATTGGGTCAGATGTTACCATTGGTTTATCAGAAGAATGGGAAAGCTCAGCTAAATAGGTATAACTTCATCAATCTGATATACAATGACATAATTGTCCCAAAATTTTATCAATTAGGTGGCTGAAAGTGACGAGAAACGCTGATGCAATTCCTGGAAAATTGGGGAATTCTGTTGAGGATCAAAATTTGAGAATCATACCGCCAGGATCACAGATCTTAGTTAACATGGAGTTGAATTTGGAGATACATGAGCTGCTTTATAGAAAAGTTGGAAGCCTCTGGAAGAACTCCAGAGTTGAGCCTTGTAAGCTCCTTGTATAATTATGCTGGGCCATGGAGAAAATTCGAGTTCTCCCGGCAAATTTTAATAAGAAACTAATGAACAATAAGAAGAATTAAATCATCACGTTTGTTCATCTAATCTGTCGTCTGAACTGATAATATACCACGATTTTGAAATCCTCAATTAGATGTGATTACTATCCAGGGTAACTGAAAGTATTGATCTATTAGTTGATTAAGAGCAACTTGTTGATCTGACGGACAGACAACAGGAGGAGGTGCTCAAATTATTCAACAATTATTAGGAAGTATTTTCCCAGGAAGACCATGATTTAGGATGCTTGAGGGATGTATTCCACAAAGCTGATACTGGAAAAAAATTTTCTATTAAGAATGAGACCAATTTGATGGTCAAACATGGCTGAAGTGTTGGTGGAAGAATAAGTCAATAAACTAGTGGAGCATGGGCATCTAGTTTCATCATCAAGTCCCTGGGTAAGCCCAATCCTAATTGTGAAGAAGAAGGATGGCTCTAATCAAGTGGTTATTAATTATTAAAAACTGATTAAGATTACGAAGAAGGATTACTATCCACCTCCACAAAGTTACAATGCCTTAGATAGATTGAGAGAAGCGAAGTATTTCTCTGCAATAGATCTAATATTGGGATATTGCAAATCAATTTAGTTTGCATATGGAAGATCAAGAGAAATTCACAATCATTACTGCACAGAGGATATATCAACCTACAAGGATGCCCCAAGGTCTATGCAATGCGCCTGTGATGTTCCAGAGGGCCATAATGACATCTTAAATTACCAGAAAATGTAATGCGTCTTGGTGTACTTAGACAATATAAATGTGTTCAGTAGGATATTTATTGACCAATTACACCACTTGTAAGAAGTCTCAAGTGACTGTTTGCGATTAACCTTAAGATCAATCTGAGGAAGAGCCACTTCTTCAAGACAAGGTTGGAATATCTGGGTTTTGTATCACTCTGGTGGGCTAAAGCTGCAAGTCCAGAAAATCAAAGCCATAGAGCGAATGGCTGTACCAAAATGTGTCCAGGATATCTAGTGTTCCTTGAAATGTTTGGATAATACTGAAGATTCATTCAGGATTTTGCAATAATTGCCCATTCCCACTTCCATTCGTTGAAGGGTCCAAAAAGAGGATTCTGGAGTGAAGAGGCCCAGAGTTCTTTTGATGAATTATGCTGGTATTTGATAGATTCTCCAATATTGAATTACTGAATTTTGATTGAGAATTTATAAAATATAAACTGATGCTTCATTACCGGTGACTGGTGCCATCATGAGCCAAGTGGATGAACTTGGGGATGAATATCCAGTAGCTTATTTGAGTTTGACACTTTCAGCCGCTGAAAGGATTACACCGTGATTGAGTGTAAATTCCTTGCATTTATAACAATCAAAACATCACTGTATTCAACCGCCATCTTGCAAAGGATTGGCGGATCCAAAATTGGTGCCATAAGATTGCTTGATTTGAGGTTCCCTCAAGGTAAGAGTTTTGACTCCATTTACTCACTAATTTAACCTCAGATTTAAAAAAATTGAAAACGCGAAATGACAACAAGGTAAGCGAGGACTTCAGCCTCCAAAATTAGCCTTGTTTTATTTATTTATAGAAATAAACACGCTGACAAATTCAATCCCAATACCTTAAGGCACCGCAAATGACACAAGAAAAAATCAGAGTATTTGGAAGATCAGTTTGCTGCCAAATCTCAACTTTTGTTAAGGATACAAAGTGGGTTCACTCACAGGATACCAGGTAAACCAAGGCAAGAGCATCCCCGAGCCTGTTAAACATTTTCCCACAGGGTTCAAAATATGAATATTTTGGGGTAGAATCATCCAGAAAGGGAGAATGTCAGACATTTACAATTCCTCAATACTGAAGATATCAATTTTAGTATTAATAACGATTTCATCAGCCAAAAGACCCTGGCTGATTCTCTGTGGAACCCTGCAATTTAGTTTACACTTTTATGAATACTAACTGGGAAAACAGCACCAAGTTGGGTTTCATATTCCTCTGAACATGTGGCAAATTCTGGGGCATAAATTGAAGGGTTCACCCCTAGCCACATCTAATTCAGTTATAACACTTAGGCGGGGATCACCCCCTTTTATAGGCTTGGAGGAGGTCCCCCAAGGTTCAATAACTTTAGCTAATGTGCAATGGCTGCAATTTATCAATTTATTACCCAACGGGACATCTTCCCCCAAAATACTTCACCATTCATTGTTCAGCCTAAGTGAAGTGAGTTTTCTGAGCTTCAATAGGCTAAATTCCCATATTTCCTTTTGGACTAGTCTAAGCTATTCCAAACTTATTATTGAATTTCCCTCAACCTATAATACAGTCAAATACTTAATGGTCTGAGATTAAAAAAGTTCGTTTTTTATCTTATCCCTGGAAGCGCTTAATAAAACTTTAAAAAGCCCATTTTTCTAGTTTTTAAAGTTTATATTTCATTATTCTCGGTGGTTTAAACCCCCAGTTATTGGATTTTAGGTCAATTAGTACCAGCGAGCTTTTCTTACGCCGAAAAATCCAACAGAGGTCACAAGAGAGACTCACGCAAGGGTGGGAATTGAGAAAGAATTCTGAACTGAGTTCAGAATCTTGTGGGCCCACCCTTTCAAGGTCACCCTTCCAGTGAGCCCCTTTGCAATTTTCTTTGAACCCATAGGAGCATAAAGAATAGCTCAGGAGGGCACAGCCCAGCTCTGATCCCGCATGAACCTCAAAACCCCAAAATAGCATTTTGACTTAATATTTGGAAATCTGAATCTTGAGTCAAAATGTAAAAATCAGTTTAACTTGACCATTACAGCAGATTTATGCATCTAAACACTTTCAGGTGTATAAACTCTTAGAATGCACCTTAAAATGGTGATGGAACACTCCTTGTTGCATCGGCTACGCAATTTAAAAAAATGGATTACTACTGGACTGATGTGCATTAAAGCTACAGGTTTACAACTATGATATATGGTCCACTGAGCTAAAGCTTCTCGACAGAATGTTGATGGCTTTTAAGTTTACCAATGGTCCAAGTGGTATACCAGCAAGCAGCTGAGTTATTCCAGAGGATGGTCAAAGGAGAAATCATGAACGTGCCATGAGAAATACAAGGTGCACTTTGGAAAGCAATGGAAAACACCAAGACCATGGATGGACAAGTATTAAAGACAATTACAGAAAATAATTACTATTCCCAAATATGATGGAACAGATGGCTATTGTTATTGCTTCTCATAAGATGTCAGGCGTGGAGGACTAAGGAAGACGACTAATCACATTTGCAAGTACTAATGCTTGGAGTCCATCAACTAGGATGTAGCGGATTATCTGGTTTTTTATGTGGAGTTCCAACTGCACAAGTTGCCCAAGAACATGTCCAGATATCAATTGGTCCGCCCTGGACTTGCCTGGCATATGGTGTCCATTGACGTGATGGGACCATTAACCATGAGTACTGGGGGAGTAAAATACATTATAGTTGCATTCAATTATATGACGAGATGGGTTATACAAAGGCCCTAGATAAAGTAAATGCTACAAGCAATGCAAGGTTTATCCTGGATCAAGTAGTATACCGCTACTGATGCCTGCAGGTCCTTTTGAGTGATAATGGAATTAATTTCACATCTCACGTGATCCCGCAATTAAATAAAATTATAGGAATCTAAGAACAGTTTCAATACCTTACTGGCTGGATATGAATGGAATGGTATAATGGGTTAATGGAATTCTGGCCACAACCCTGAGGAAGTGGTTGCAGGGAGAACTTCAGCATGGGGAATGTACCTTAGTTTGGTGACGTTTACATACAATATACGGCATCATACATGACAGGAAAGGCGCTGTTTGCATTACTATAACAAAAGGAAGGCCGCAATTATGTATTCAGTGCTGGAACCAACATTGTGGATGGGTGCTAAGCAGTACCTGACCTTGTTGAAAAATACAAATTGAGGTGCAATTGCAAGCATTTGATATGACCTTGAAGAAAAGGATCAAGGAAAAAACAACAGATGATAAGAACAGACCATCCTTATCAGAACACCAAATAAGCGAAGAAGTTGCCTATTGAGATACACATGGTTTTAGGAGAAGAAACAAGCTAGATGCATTGTGATTGGGTCCATTTGAGATTGTTGCCAAATTGGTTTTGGAAGCCTATTCCATCAAGAACCTCTTGGATGGAAGGATAGTGAATTGAGTCCATGATAAATATTCAAAGCATTGGATTGATAAAAAAATAATAAAAAGAGTGTTCCTAAAGGATCTCTGAACCATTAAGATGATTATGTGCTGATAATTTGGTTAAGTCTGAAAAAGGAATGCCAAACTAAAATAGATGGTTAAGTCTTAAAAAATAAGACCTCTGAACCATAGATAACTGGTAGGTTTAAGTATACCTCAGAACCAGTTTGGGGGTATATATAAAAAAGATGGACTACTGAACTGAGTGAAGGTCATGTCTTATATAAAAAAGCAGAAAAAATATAAAATATTGTTAAAAATATAGCGGGAAGCAATTTAAAATTTATAAATTAAAAACGCATAGAAAAAAGATATTTTTATAATTTTTATGGGTTGTCCTAGACTTGGGGATGATTCCGCATATGTTGCCCCTTAGTAAGGGTGATGTATCACAAAAGGAGTAAAAAATAGTCAGAATCATTGTGATAACAGATTCTAGCAAGAGTAGACCCCTGAAGCCAAGTTCTTTTAGTGAAGACTGATCCCTGTGAGAACAGATTCTAGCAAGAGTAGACTCCTGAAGCCAAGTTCTTTGAGTGAAGACTGATCCCTGTGAGAAAACAACAAGGGGAAGAGGGATGGAAATATTAATACTTGCCAAACACAATACCCTGGATCAGGGACGGAAGAAAAAAACAAGAAGAAGCAGTTGGAGAAAAAACCTGAGTAATCCCAATATGGCACTGGAGCCAGAAGATTGGTCTTGAGCACTTGCAGATGGGATTAGTCAAGAACATTGGATATATGGGCCAGCATCTGGCAAGGGATACTAGGTGGGGGGTTGTTGAATCATGCCCCTATTGAAGCCATCAGTTGAAGATACCAATGGGATGTTCCAGAAACGAGATAGTCATGCAAGGAGCAAATTTCATCCTGAAGATGACTATTACAAGCTTCTTAGAAGCGAAAGAAGAATGAGCAATAAAATCTGGGAGAGGCTGGAAGCTTTTTGGCCCAACTTCAAAGAACTTGGCCAGCAAAGTGAAGAGCATAGGCTGCACATCTTGATCTAGGATGTTTTTGAGATAGGTCGGGTTCAGAGCTATGGACAGAGACACAGTTACTCAATTCCTCAATTCTGCGTAGGGGAAAACAAAATGTTTGCTGTTTCTGATGGCTAGTTCATTTGACAGAACAGCTGATTTGTAAAACTGGCCAAGTTTGAAAAGGAACTCTGGGCAAGTCATATCTGGTGAGGAATGATCAATTAATAGCAGAGGGCGTTGCTTCAGGAGGTTCAACACTGATTGTAGGATATCTTCAAATATATCCAAATCCAGGAGAGTTTTAAAACTAATTTGGGAATCAATGACAGAGGAAGGATCAATTGCAAGTTGTTTTAGATGATTGATAACCTAGTCTCATTAGGCTTGGAACCCATTTCTGAAGTTCCATGAAAGGACTGGCTATGGGCACTTGACTGGGAGTATGAGTCCTGGGAGGACCATAGAAGAGGTTTTCTTATGCAGATTGACTCATCGATTGGAAGAGGCGATTATACTTGTCAGACATGCTGTCAAGAAGCTGCTGGAATGGGATTCCGAATTTGAAATATGAGCTGAACGTAAGTGGAATGTCAAACTTTTATAATAATCAAACTTATGCACTTTGAAATCAATTAAACCTTAATTTCAGAGAAATCAATCTCAAAGTTAATGATATAAGCTCTTCAGAGAAGAATAATGGATGATATGAGCCAAGATTTATTATTAGAAGTTACCAAGAGCAAATATAAATGAGAATTCTTAATTGTGCCACAAAACAAACATTGATGACGATAACCTCCTGTCAAGGATGAGGAGGAGATTAGGAAATCGATGATGCTGGACCAAGGATCCTGATTATGAAAGTGGGTCATATGCCCTGATGGGGGAAAATCAGATCCCAGGATCAGTATTGTCATGAGTAAATTGGTCAGCCCAGCAAAACAGAGGGTCTTGGGGACCAAGCTATGAGGAGGCAGTAGCAAGGTGGAAGAGGCTGAGAACCACATGCTAAAGGTTGTCCTCAGCAGCGTTAAATGTAGATTAACTGTGCTCTACTAGAAACTAAGAAATACTTGACCAGGCGTCTGAGGTGGCTTTCTCCTGTCCCAATCCTATTCTCGCTGGAAATTTAGGCAAGAGGGGGATGTGTTGGGATTTTTGCCCACCTTTCCAGCCGTCTAGATTACCATGGATCACTAGGTGATGTTTCTCCATAGCGAGTGATTTGGGATATGAGTTGACCCCAAGTTTGGGTCAATAAAGTTTGGGGGATTTTTTTTCTTTTTCGCTCAATCTTACTTGGAACAAATTTTATTAAGAAAAAAGCGTTCTAATTTCCCACTGCCATCTGCCCCGCCCATTTTCCAAATTATGTCCGCAGATCCACCGCCTGTTGCTCAAATGTGGGGTACCAGTGCTCCACACCCTACCTGATTTTTTGCCCTTCTGGCAAACATGTTCACATGGGGTCATATAGCCCACCTTATTCTTCAGGCCAATTTGTCCCCCACAGGACTTAGCGCTCCACCTGGCGTGCATCACCCTTCTCGCCCCATCCTCTTGCCCTCCCTCATTAACATCTAATTTCGCCAAGAGTCAACTATAGGCGTTTGTTCTCATATGCCAACAAGGCAATTAACGAAGTAGCTATGGCTGCATTTACACCAGCTGTCTTTATCAATTTCTGCCCATTTAATAACTATTTTGATTTGGATTAAAAATGGAAGAGGATGCTGCATAAGCGGCCTCTACTCCTATAATTTACAAAAACACTCCTATCACTACCACCCATACTCACCTTCCTTCAGATACTACATTGCCGGTATCCTTTGCATCCCTCCCATCTCTCTTATCACCCCAGTTATTATATGTTCAGTTAATAGCGGGGCTTCTGGCTTTTGGGACACAGACCAACCTTGTCTTCGCCATTCCTTCTGGAGCAGAGCGCCTTGCTGCACCTCACGCCACTGCTACCATAATCCCACACCACCCTGCCATAGCCCAAAAATCTCCCCCATGCTCATATTGCCACAGCGCCTGAGCATTTCTTTTGCTCAGGTAGAAATTTTCGCCAAATCTGTTCCCTCTATTTTGAACTTGACCTTTTTAACAAATCCTGTTCTAAAGCCACTTCCTCTGGTATGGCCTCTGAGCCATATTTGGCAGATTCCAAAAGGGGTTTTTTGTTGCCCCCTCCTTCTCAACATTCTCGTTTAATGGCCAGAGTGAGAAATCAGCCTCAACCAAACCCACCCAAACTATACCATACAATTTCACTTACACCAATCAGAACCAGGCCTGGACCACCATTCAAACCCAAGCAGACCATCCAACTTCTGCCCACCCAAAAACCCCATCCACTATTTCTTTGAACCAAAATCCATTGGAATTTTTGGCTGAGATTGATGAATCAGGTAACGCCTCCAATGAGGGCTCTGGTGAACCTCTCGTCCCATTCAATTGTATTTGGACTGAATTTTACAATTCTGACTTTGACAAATCCCCATTCTTAAGCGATTAAAACCTAAACTCAATGCCATCCCCTACCAAAGTGACCACCAGCTCACCATAGAAGCAGTGGCCTCACCCCATTGCTTAAACCTACACAAAGTGGTGGCTCAATCCATTTCTTAATTTCACCAGAGGCTGAGCTAGTTGATTTTCACCTGATTTCCTCAAAACAGCAATAGACAAAAATCACAAAATTGACTGATAAAGCCATAAATGCGGTCATGCATGTGGCACAATTAGAAGATTCTGACCCATCTGCAAAAATTCCCGCAAAGTCTCATTTATTTTTTCCCTACTTCCCAAAGCCCGCATTCAAGCTGAACACCACATAGCAGAATTTTTTTGAAGCTGTCTACCAAGATGATCTTGAGGAAGGTATACAATTTTTCGTCCACCTACACCACCACCACGCTGATGCCCTCACACCCTGGGTATCCACTTTTTTCCATTTCTATAATGAGCTCAGTGATGCTGACTAGCTGTATATGTCTGTAGAAACACCACCCAACCCCCTCACCCTCTACCATGGTGTGTTAGCAGTAATCCGCTCCCCGCCTGGTTGGAGCTTTATTTGGTATTTTAATTGGTTTTGGTTTTTAATCCGTTTGATTCTTTTGTTTGGTTCTGTTGCTAATTAAGTAATGGTAATGTCTTTCCACTTGTCAGTGTACCTCAAATAAAATATAGATTCTAAAGTTTAATTTAAATGTTTCTAGGATTTTAGGTAATTTGCCTGGTTCAGAGCCATTGGGGTTGATCCAGGTGAATGCTTAAGATCTCTTTGGGAAGAGTTGCCAACAAAATGGGGCATCTGATAGTTGTTCAATGATTAATAAGTGTACTAAGTGGGATTGGTCAGGTTTCATCACCAACCAATTGGGAATTTAAGGAGCAAGTTTCATGGCGAGTGATGCCTCCTGCAACTAAAAAATCAAACATTTGGTTTGCAATAAGCCATAATGATTAACAAGTCCCATTACCTAAGCAGGTCGCTCACCAATGTGTTTGGTTATCTAAGATAAAGTAGAAAACAGTTAGGTACACGTTTTTGACTCTTTCAATTTTAGGTCTCAAGGATGTCATATGAAGAATCATACCAGAATGGGGAAGAACATTGCTGATGAGATGGCGAAGGGTAAATTAATTGCAACGGCTGCTATTTAATGGCTGAGGCGCTAACTGAGTGTTGAGCTCCAAATTCCATCTATAAATTCCCCTGATAATTCACTTGATAAAAACACGAAAAGAGACTTTTAGCAGAATTTAACCCTAGTTTTAGTTCTACACATCTTCAGGAAATTATTGCTGTGTGCTTTGTTTGGGGATTCTTTAGTAGTATAAAGGGTAAGGATTATGGATCCTGAGAAGAGAAGCTGGCTTATGAGAATTTCTGCTGACTTCATGTCACCAGAGAGTGGCTGTAAACTAAGGATCTGAGAATGGATCAAGTTAGGCGAATAAGGGAATAAATCCTACTGAGGACATCTAGAGTATTTTGAGGAGAAATACCGGTCAAGCGTTTGACTAAAAACTGGTTATTTATTCAACTAAAGATAATAGTCATCATACTATGATTAATTTTATATCATATATCATCAGACAACGTTAAGAGTGCACAAACTAAACTTATGCAGTTATTAATTAGGGGTTAATAACTCTGAACAAGCAATGTAGCCCCTAGATTTTTAACAATTGGGATATGGGCAAAAGTGTCAACAATAGCCTCATGCGCTTGCTGGAAACAAAGTTACCAAATAGTTGGGATTTTGCTCAAAGGTGAGGTGTGTTTAAAGGTGCTGACAGCTGGGAATAAGGGGTAACTTTTCAAAGAAAGTACCTGAGCCTAGGAAGCCTTTTAACTGCTACTGGGTAGATGGGATTGACCAGGAACATATGGCTTCAAACTTTGATGTGAAGCACCGCATAGCTTTCTTTGAGCACTAAGTCACCTAAAAAGGCAGAACCCTACACTACGCACTCACGTTTACTGCCTTGACAAAAAGTCTTGCTTTAAGAAAAAAATTCATGACTGTATATAGTCCTATATTGTGCTGTTATTGTGTGAGTGGTGTGTATGAGGATATTGCCACTATATGATATGGCACAAGTAAAGTAGAGATTACTGAGGACATTGTCAATATAACGCTGGAAGGTGGCTGGGGCGTTCTTAAGTCCAAATGGCATAGCCTTGAACTAAATATGCTGAGCATGTGTAGTTTTTTTTAGTACTAGATGGTCCTAACCTGAGGGGGAGGATTCATCGATGTTGAGCATGTGTAGTTTGCTGTGAGTTAATCCTGGTCCTCAGTCACCCAAATTTGATTGAAGGAGCTAACAAGTTCCAGCTTGGAGAAGATACTTTGCTTATAAATATCTTGTGTAATTAATTGTTCCATGGGGAAGAATGGGTCAGACACTGTCAGACAATTATAAGTTTGATTATGCAGTAAGAGTGTATAAATTCAAAGTAAGGACGAAACTATGGATGAAATCAGCCAAAAGACCCCAGCCAATTCTTAGTGGAACCCTTTGAATTGAGGAATATATTTACTATATTACTCAGCCAAATATTATGAGTTTGGGTGTTCAGATTTGCCGCATCATTGGTCAAATCTGAGGAGCCCATTGGAGGCTCCTCCATAGGCCACTTCTAATTTAATACAACTTAAACCAGGGAGACTGGCCCCTTTTATAGGGTCAGAAGGGGTCCCACGAAGTGTAAATAATTTTGTGCACAATGATTGAGTAAGATTTACAAATCGTCTAATGGACATGTTATACTAAAGTTAAATTTCCATTGGTTGTTCCATCTAAATGAGGCGAGTTTTGAGAGATCTGATAGGTCAACAGCTCATATTACATAATTTGGACCTTACTAAGAAACCCAAACTTTAAGCTCCAACATAAAATACTACTATCAATCTATTAAGAGGGTTCTCCCTTGACCCTATCGCCGCTTCTAATAAAACACATAAAAAACCACCTTTTTAGTTTTTATTAGTGTGTTTTTATTATAAGTGGTGAATGAAGCACCTACATAAATTGTTGGAAATTATGTGATGCAGGCTCCAGCGAGCATCTTCCCCGCCTAAAATCCAAAAAAGGCACCAAGATATTATAATTTCTTATATTCTATGCATGGACAGTAAGCCATCTGCTTTCTGATAAAAGACCACTGGTGAGGATATTATAGAGTATTATACTAAAGTTCTAGCCCTTTTCAAGCATGTAATCAACCCGGACAGTTTGAGGCTGCTTATTAATCTTCAGTTATGAGTACATTGAGCAGTTATCCTTAATAAAAAACCATCAGGCTAAAGTGCACTTCATACTCAGAATGTGGAGGAAGCCTAATAACTAGCGTATGGTTTTAGAGTTTTCTTTTAATGTAATATGAAAGTTGGTGGTTTGAGGGGGAGGCCTAGTGTTCCTGGCGTGGAGAGAATTGACTTGATCAGGGGAGGGGAAAGATAGAGCTTTAAATAAGTTAACTCTAACTGTACCACCTGAATTTTCAAAAGAAGAGGGTGCTGAGTGCCAGGTCCACATGTAATTTATGTCTTCGCCACCATCCAATACTTATGAAGAATGGAAAAGCCTAAAGGACCACTAAAAATGATTTGCAAAGAAGAAACTGTTAGGCTTTTGGCTTTGGCATTAAGATGAATAAACCTTATATCTCTCAGAACCAAAATGGAAACTACTACAAGGCTTTACCTTTTACTAAATCATTATTTAGGAAAAACTCTAAACGAGAGATGGGCAGCAGCAGTCCCTCCCTGTTTTCATTGCAAACTCCAACTCGATTCCCAATATAAAACCTTTATTATTCTAAAAATAAAGAATAATGAGTGCGGAAATAACCAGTTTTGTGTTATTTCAAGAAATTTTACAAGATGTTTACTGCAGAATTAACCCTTTTTAACATAGGGATCTAATAGTAACATCATCAATTTTTAAAAATTTATACCTGGGGTAGCCTCAGTGAATATTTTATTTACTGAATCCTAGATAATCCCACTTTTCTTTCTCGTTGCAATCACTATTGCAACCTATTCAATTCAAGACTGAATCTAGTTTGATAATCTCACAGAGGAGATTAATCTGCGCCCATGTCAGGGAGCAGCTGGGCAAGCAAAGTAAGAGGAGCAGGTAGAAGCCCCGCGGCCTCCAACATTCAAAAACGCCCCAGAGAATCTGGCAGAATTGACAAAAATACTAAGAAACTGGCGAGCACTATTTCCCTGGAGATACTCACATGGCAAGCACGATGCAACCAGTACATCAACACGCCACACTCCCAGCCACTTTCATCAGTGGAATTCGGACTCCGCGTGTTTCTGGACATCCAAAAAATAGCCTTATGGGAAAAATTTTGTGAAGATGTACACACAATTTTCCTGACCGCGGTGTACATTGCACCTCACTCCATGTCACATGGTTGGCTGGACCTAGGTTTTGAAACACAAAACAGCAGCAGATGAGGCTGCAGCAGTGCGCGTAGTGGTCGACCTCCCTGAAGGGCAACGGGTTGTCAAAACCAAACACACCAGATGGACAAAATCAAACCAAATTTTCCTCACGTTTGACTTTTTGCCTACTATGGTAAAACGTGACATTTTGGAACAACACCTGAAAGATGGTCTCACCATATACAGCGAAATACAATTTTTAAAATGCAACGCTTCACGCTGATGCCACAACTGTGCACTGGCAAAGTCATCACAGTTCTGACCCCAACTGAGGAGATCACGAAGGACCTAACCCAGATCCCGCGCTCCACTTTTATTGATATCGCAGGGCATACCACCCACACATTCTGGGTGACCGTGGACAGCGCGCCCCCCATTTGCACCCACTGTGATGCGTTTGGCCACAAGGCGCACACATGCCTCATCAAGGAGGGCGTCACATTCCAAGAGCACCCCTTGGCAGCCATGGCCAATGGAGAGGCGCACTATGAACCAACCGCAAGCACCAAGGAGGCTTTCCCATGGGGAGCACAAGGCTGCTACCTATTGGTAAAGCCTATTTCCCCGCTAGAGCAGAAGAAGGCTAAGCAGGCCCATAGGGCCGCAGCCAAGAAAACAGCTAAGGCCACCACCGCTATCCCACACTCACAACGCCAGGAGGACATGGAAACCTTTGTTGCAGAAGCAACTTGGGAATCCATCAGCCAATCAGATTGGGAATCCCATGCTGAGTGGGCCACTCAATCTGAGGATCCAATGGGAGATTCGATCACACCCAATTGTTGCACCCAAGCCCCAGTTGAAACCAACTTGGGACCTATCCCAACCAAAAAATTTTTTTTGCCCCACTTGACGGTGCACTGAACTTATCCGCACTGCAAAAAATTTGTTGACGTCAGGAAAACAAAAAGCAAAGGCCAAAGCAAACGCGACTCGTTCCACAAAAATTAACAAAAACCCTGATAGCATTGCTGCTAATACCCGCACTGCTGTGAAAGCCCGTGGGGACCTAGAAGAGACTGGTGGGCCCTTGGGCCCACCCCCTGCACCTAAGGTGCGATGAGGGAAACCTTCACTTTAGGGACGTTGAATATCGCTGGACTCAAGGCCTCCCCATCCCGGGCTAGGAAACTGAGTTTTTTACAACACAATTTACCCGTGGATATCCTGGCCATCCAGGAGTCCCACTGTCCACGAGGTTCCAAGGAAACTTGGAAAACAATGCTCCTCCCATCCCTATCCTTTTGGCCGAAGCACTGTGGGGTGCTAATTTAGAAAATTAATTTTTTCAAATTTGTATCCTCAGAAACATTCCTAAATGGCCAAGTGCTCGCCGTCACCTTCTCGTGGGCTGACATAGCACACGCAATCATCAACATTTATGCCCCAAACAGTGCACACAAGCATCGGGAATTTTTCTCATCAGTCAAATCCCTCCCGCTACCCCCTGATTCTTTCCTAGTTGGTGACATGAACTGTTGGCTAACCTCGCCAACGGACTGGTGGCCTCCCTCACCCCACGCCCCACAGGGTCACACTGAACTACGCATTCTAAAGGCCACCCTTGGGTTAATGGATGCGCTGCTGCGACATGCCCCACTGCTCGAAAACATGACGCATCCCCACGTCCACAACGGCCAATTAAGGTCCATGACCCGCATCAACCTTACTCTAACACTGGCGAAATTCCAACCCCACATCTCCCACTTCAAAACAATGAAAATGGAATTCTTCGACCACTGACTGGTCTCAATAACATACCACCTACCTGTCACAGTTGCCAAGGCCCCACATTGATGCAAAATCTACCCCCGAGCTTGTGTCGCCAGGATTTTCCATGTGGGTGGAAGAGGCAACTTTGGCAAAAAAGTTTGTTGCAACATTTTGCGCGGACCCCATTTCCACATGGGCAACTTTAAAAGAGGACACCCTCCGCCACTCTCGCCATCTCTCCTCCAGATGCTCACAAGCCACATTGGCAGTTATCTCGTGCACTCTGGCAGAATTGGCACACTTGGAGTCCAACATTCTAGCTACAGGATACAGCCCTGCATGGGGCCAAAAGTGGGCGGAGGCAGCTGCCCACCTCAACGCACTCAAAAGGCAACACAAACATCAAGTTTGTTTCCAATACAGGGCCACACGCATCACTAAAGGTGACAAGTGCACCGCATATTTCTTTAAAAAAAAGTTTGCACCACTCCAGAGCGTGGTCTGAAGACAGGTGCAAAGATTGGATAATTCCATTGTGGACACACCGGTCAAAATGGCAATCGAAATGAAAAAATATTACTCTGGGTTAAACTGAGCTGAACCAATTCAGCTGGGCAAAATGGCAGAATTTCTCGACCGAGCTCATATCTGCACCACTTTCTGATACCCAGAAATAATGAATATAATTACTCTGAACAAATTATGGATAGCCATTTGCAGTGCACCTAACCAAAATGCCCAGGCCCAGATGGCATTCCATATGAGTTCTACAAAAAATAATTCAAATATATATCCCCATTGCTGCTAGCCTCACTTAACCAAAGCCTGTTGGAAACGTGCTCCTACCAGGAGGACATGAGGCCTTTACAGTCACACTATTCAAGAAAGGGGATAAGCTTGACTTAGCCAACTGGCGCCCCATTTCTCTAACAAACACAAACACCAAAATTTTAACAAAAATTATGGCTAACAGATTAGGGACTGTAGCATCTGCCACCATCTCCCCAGAACAATTCAGTTTCATCCCCAGAAGGTCGATTTGGGATTACGTGCACTCCGTGGCTAATGCATGTCAATCCACAGCCTCTGGGGCACTGGTATTCTTGGACCAACAAAAGGCCTATGATAGAGTAAACTGGGAATACTTCAGGGCCTGCCTCCATCAATTCCGCCTACCCCCTCGCTTCATCAACTGGGTGATGCTGCTCACGGAATCTGCAACAATGGCAGTGCGTGGCCCTGGCTTCCTAACGGAAGTAGTCTGCCCTCAAAGGGGCTTGCGACAAGGGGACCCCTCAGCCCACTCTTATACAACTTCAGCCTTGACCCACCACTGCAAAATGTGAATGCCCAACTCACTGGGGTCCATGTGCCAGGCCAAGCCCCAGTCAAGATAATGGCGTTCGCAGATGATTGTGTGGTTGAGGTGTCTAATAATCAAGATGCACGCGCGCTTGAAGCTCTCATCCAGGAATATTCCTGGGTAAGCAACGTGGCACTGAACGCCTCCAAAACTGAAATCATTTTCTTGGTTGGTTTCAGAACTGCTGGGCCCCAGCAATTAGTTCCCTACCCGGCCCATCTGCTCGCCCACGTCCACGCCTTACTAACTCAACACACACCGCTCCACTGGTGCTCCCCTTCATGCCACGCCCTACCCTAGGACTGGTGCGCCATCTGGGCGTGTGGATGGAGGCAGGCGGATACGTGTCAGCAGTAATGGAGTGCCATATTCTGGACAACGTGATGAAGCAAATTGCCTCTCTCAGAGCCCACCCTACTTCCCTTACTGGCAGGGTTGTTTTAGGCAACATTATGCTCCTATACAAAGTCTGGTTCGGAGTCCATGCCATCCTCTTCTCCCCAAGCTTCTTCAAATCCTTGTATGCCTTGCTGCAAGGATGGCTTTGGTCAGGCCGCCCTCCACCAGTGCGGCTAGAGGTCATGTTTGGCCCTCATCATCATGGTGGCATGGGCCTGCTTGACTTCAAAACCCATGCTGCCAAGATCCTGGGCACCTGGATCGCGGCCGTTACTGCTCCCACACTCCCATCCCAACACTGGTCCTGCGCAGCCCACTCCAACTTCGCCCAAGCCTTGGGCCTCAACAATCCATCAAACCCCCACTCCCTGATGAAATACTTCGCATCACACACATCAGCCACAGGTCCTCACGGGACAAAAACCCACTACAAACGTTTCCTACTCTCCATGCGGAGCGCAGAGTGGAGAATTCGTATTAGTGGACATACAACCCAAAGAGGCCGCCCCTCTCCTCAGTTCGCACAAGAGGTACAGGGGCTACCCATCCATGATGGCGTGATCCCCATTCGGCCCCATGTCCTATCCAGGGTGGACTACCTGGACATTATGGACATCCCTTACTCCATTGAGACCCAAAAAACAATCTGGAAATATGTACATCACTCTCTGTTGCAGCTTCAAGTCCGCTCCCATGTGTGGCGCTGCCTGAGGTGGGTGTATCATACAGCTGAGCGCTCTAACGCTTTACACTCATCCTGTGTCGTGTGCGGCCAGTATGGAATCCTGTTCCACCGCCTGGAGAAGTGCCCCACCTCTAAAACGATATGGCGCTGAGTTCAACGTCTGCTGGGCCAGGATCAAACGCATCCCTTCAGTCTGTCAAGAGATATGTTTGCTCTATCAATGGCCTCCTCCCTTCCACCCTCCCTCCGTGCTCTGGTGGTTGCAATCGCCATGTGGACCATCCACACGATTGTCTTAGATGCCATCGCAGGCTCCACCCCCACCCTTCCAGAAACTGTCCACAGATTCCGGTCTCATTTGGTGGACCACTTTTAAGCATGGATGTTTGGATACCTCCCACCGCGTTGCTGACAGCTGGTCTCCTCCTGGTTCCCAGCCTGGTTCATCAAATCAGACCCCTTCCTCCAAACGTGCTCAGTTGTGGCTACGGCCCCTTCACACGTTCCCTCCCCCTCGCCATAAGTGGCGTTCCCGCTGGCAACAAGAGATAGCATCGCTTCTCTGGGGTGCCTCCCCTGGTACTAAGTTTATCTGTCCTGAGTCATAGTCGGAAGTGTCCGTCCCATGGTCGGCCTTCCCCACAATAAATTTAAATTTAAATTTAAATGAATCCTAGATAATCCCTCTTCAGGTGAAAAAGTAAATAAAGGGAATAGTTGAGTTAATGAGATTGGATGACACCAAAGCGATCCTGTATCTTAAACAATAATCAACCCCTTTCAAATAATTGGTCAATTAAATACAATTGTTTTTCTTTCCCGTAAGCATCACATTTGTTTACAGGTGATTATTTTGATCCAACCAGTTACAACTTGTATTAATTGTGATATTCAATCAGGAGATGACAAAGCTACTGAATCCACTGAACTCACACACCTATGCAGCAGCGATGTTGGGAAACAGCATGGGCCTGAAGGCTCAGCTGCTCAACTTTAACCGTAGTGCAAAAAAGGCACCATATGTTCCAAACAGTGACTATCTCAAGATAGTCTAGGATTTTCATAGAACTGGCAACATCAGCCACGCATTTACCAAGTCCTCTCGTGAATTTGGTGTGTGCATTAACTTTGGCGTTGAGGAACATCTACAATACAAAGCAGTATGTCAGGCTATCCCAGGACTCTTCCCAGAAGCTGTAAACTTGACTGAAAAACTCACAATGAGAACCTTAGATATTGGCTTTGCTACTGCTGAGGCCGCAGATACAGCCATAGCTGCACCATTTGTAGTAACCTACACTAAGCTGAAAGTAGGCAAGGAGTCTGAACAAATTACAGCCAATATCCCAATCACATGCACCCGTTTTTGGGATGATGAAAACTTGTTTGTAGTACTAGAAGGACTCCCAACCACTGAAAAATGGGACTACCTGGAGGCAGCGCTAAAAAGTGCCCTTAGTGCATATGGAGAACTAGTATATTTTGTAATGGAGAAAAACTGCCTCCTGCCCCACCTGGCTACAGACAAGATTGTAGCAATGATACGCACGAGCATTGATGCTTATGATGACATAAATACAATACCACGCAAAGTGTACTTCTTGGACCCAAAGGGGAATAAGTCTCGCTCTTTCTCAGTCCACTACGAAAAGACCCACCCATATGCTCGAGCTGCAACAAAGTAGAGCATAAAAACAATGCCTGTCCGGCTACATGGTAGGGAAGAAAGTTTTTTGAGTGTAAAGAAACTCCAAAGGATATAGATCAGAGGGACGCATTAACAGCCCACCTCTGGAGATCACAGGATAAAGATGAGGTGGTCCAAACATTCTCCTTAGAGCAACATAAAGAAGCGAAGAAGGCCAGAAAGGCGGCATAGAAGGCCAAGCAAAAGAAGCAGAAGGAGGATAAGAAAGCAGCAGATTGGGAGGAAGCAGCCAAGAGCAACATTGAGCAACAACAAGAGCACCTATTTTAGTATGACCGCCCCTAAGACAGCCTAGAAGCTGCAAGATTATGCGCAATGGGCATCCCAATCAGAAATGGACGACGCACGCTTCATACCTGTACACAATGGAGTCCAACTTATTCAAGTACCAGTCAACAAACCCATTTCACAAGCCAACAGCTTCTCAACCCTCAAAGGTATGGAGGAAAGCACTTATCACTGAATGGAGAACCCAAACCGGAACTCTGGGCCACTAGAATGGCAATCAAGTACAACACCAGCTTAAACCATTTATAAGGGTCCTATAACTAGGTCCAGACACAATCAAGCTGCCGCAGCTGCAGAGGTTCAATCTGGCCCCATGCAGTCATAGCAGGTGTATTGGGCTCGCTAACAATTGGGACTCTCAACATAACAGGACTCTCTATAATAAGTCCTTGAATAAAAACGAGGACTCCTGCTAAACCCACCGGTGAATGTGCTTGCCTTACAGGAGAGCAAGTATACCACTGAAATTGAGAAATAGTTGTCCAGGCTCTTTCTCCCTTAGTGAACATTCTGGACCAGCTTTTGTGGATTTGTAGTCAAAGCAACAGCTTCCATCACAATCACCAATTCCACTCTCAATTGGAACGAAGGTTTCTAGTTCTGGCCTTCAAATGGGGGAACCAATCATATTAGGCTGATTCCATATATGCCGCTGTTGAAGCGGACAAAATGGAAGAGTTTTTGATCAACCTATTCGATTTGAACCTTCCAGAAGAAACGATTTACCTAGGGGACTTTAATTGTCGGCTGGACGGAACTATTGACAGATGGCCAAATGTAGCAAACCCACCAATAGGATCGAACCACTTACAGCAACTTATGACATCACTAGGTCTTCTAGACGCCAAACCAATCTCTGAATCATACTTTTCAAATCTGAAGCGGCCAAATATTTTAGGCAATCAAAAAACCAGCGTTAATAGACTGGATTGGATGCTCATATCCATGTCATTAGAATCACAAGTTGAAGATTTTGCAACAATCAACCTACATCTATCAGACCACAGATTGGTGAAAATTAGTACTCTATCAAAGGAAGAATCACCCAAAAACCAACGTTGGAAAAGGATGCTGCCAAAGAACGTGAATCTGGCCCAAGTAGAAGATCAAAAAAAAGACATGTAGATGAACTAGCCAAATGCACTGACTCTGATACCTTATGGCAGCAATGGCAAAGGTTAAAAAAGGAAATTCTATCCGCCCCAGCCCACGCAGCATCCTGTCACATAAGGAAGTAAGTGGCAAATTTTCCAAAGCTTAGAGAACATTAAATTATCTGGAAAGATGCCTTCCCCATAGCGACTACTAACCCCAGTGGGCTAGAGATTGGGTGAAACAGACACTAATTGTCAAGGAACACAAAAACTCCAAATGCACATGGAGGCCCTCTAAACAGATGCCAGATGGGCTGTTCAGGGGGACCGACCATCTAAGTTTTTCTATCAAACTTACAAAATGAGGTCAAAAAAATACCAGTCTCACTCAAATGCAAACATACGAAGGCCAAACCACTGGCAACCCAGAAGAGGTACCTTCCATCACCCACTCCTACTACTCAGAACAGTATAAGGCAGCCCCAACAAATGAAGTTGCTAAGAACTACTTCATCAATGCTGTTTCCAACCACACCAAGCATTTAGCCAACCTTGTTGACCCCATAAGGGAGGACGAGCTAGTACAGGTTCTACAGAGGCTCCCTACCAACAAGTTACCAAGACCTGACGGCATCCTCTATGATTACTATAAAGCACACTATGAAGCAATAAAGAAGCTCATGTCATCTCTCTTTAACTCAAGTCTTAAAGAGGGTAGGGTGCTCCCAGGAGGCGCAGAAGCCTATACCATAGTGCTCCACAAAAAAGGGGACCTACTGACCTGAAAAACTGGCACCCAAATATCTCTAATTATCACGGAAATGAAGATAATGGGAAAGATAATGGCCAAGCGGCTCTCAGAAAAAGCCAAGGAGTGCATTGCCTCACAACAGCATGGTTTCACCCCAGGGAAGAGCATTTGGGACAACATCCACCAATTAACAAACACACTGGGAGGAGCATCTAAGGGCACACTCTGCTTTCTAGACCAAGCCAAGACATATGACAGAGTTGACTGGGAATACTTGGTGACAATACTTCACAAACAGGGCTTCCCCAAACTCTTTATCTCATGGATAGCGAACCATCAGCTGTCATTCACCTTCTCAGTTCTAGGGTTTGCATTTATTTCACCTCCTGTCAAACTAGAAAGAGGCCTCCGTCAAGGGGACCAACTTAGCCTTACCTTGTACAACCTCACAATTGACCCCTCCTACAGGTAATGGAGAAAAAGTTAGCTAGCATTTAGTGCAAGGGTAAAAATCGTTAAAAGTTTTGGCCTTTGTAAGATGACTGTGTGGTAGGGGTCTCCTACAAGGCAAATTAAAAAAGGTACAGGATATTATCAGCCTATATGAAAAAGTCTCCCAAGCCAAACTCAACAAGACCAAATTTCAAGCCTTGGTGCTATCAGATGCTAAGCGCCCAAGCCCTAAAAACAAGAGGACAAAAATGAAAGTCGGAAACACAAGCAAAGTGAAGAAGTGTATAAAATCCAGCTTTGTTTAACCACCCTTTCAGATGCTTTGCCCAAAGGAACCCATCAAACACCTAGGGATCCCCATCACAAGTGGAGGTTAGCTATTTAAGAGGTGGAAGAGAAGCTATCTCAGGATATGTAAAGGACAGTGGCAAGGTGGAAGTTCAGGAAGATATCTCTGGTTGGAAAATGCCGCCTTGCCAACACTATTCTCTTTTCAAAAATTTGGTAACCTGCACATGCTATAGCCTTAAGCAAAATTTCTTAAAAAACTCACATCAACTCTACAACCTTGGTTCTGGGGCTCATGCTCCCCCCAGCCAGGATCACCACACTAAGGGGGCCAACTTCTGAGGCGGTATGGGGCTAACAGACCCTGAACGCAACTCTGTGAACATATTGATGAAACGGATCAGTGCTGCGACCTCACAAGAAGGGAGTCCGCCTCCATGAGCTTCAACAGCAAGGACCCAAATAGCCAGAAACCTCGCTCTCAGGATATTAGGATCCCCACCCTACCCTATTCAATTACTTAAGTTCACCTCCAGGTTTAGTAGGGCCATGGGACGCGACGCCTGGGGTCATGGCGACGCTCCATTATTTTAAAATATTAAGAATAGATCCAAGAATCAAACTGAACCTCATAAAATGTGCCGTTGGTGAAAACGGAAAATTCTAAAACTTGATTGGTACCCAGTGCTACCATCCAATGTGAATTCCAATGGCCCAAGCACCCAGCCAATCCCAGCGCTGGATTTCTGAGGAATAAGCCATTCTTCTGAACTCCATAATACTATTTGGATAATACTGAGCGAGCCTCTACTTCACCCCATAATTACAACCCTGCATTAGAGAGTTGATAAATGACTTTTTTGGACAGGGAAGCTCTCAAACGCCATGCACAGGCAGTGCACAGTGTGTAGTGAAGAAGATTTGCTGCACCACAGGTATGTTTCATGTAAAACAGTGGTAATAGTCTGGGAAGAAGCGGTGCACTTAGCACAGCTACAATCTACAAATTTCAAACACATAGCCAAGGACCGGCTCTTTCAGGCCGGGTCAAGGCATTGAGACCTTGATCACAACGAGATAGTATTTTTAGCATTATGGGCGATCCATAGTAACTGGATAGCCACCTATGCAACCCACAAGGGTCTGACCCAGCTAGGGGCCATCAATAACTTCCGCTTTAGTGTAAACAAAAACTTTGGCTACTGGCTGTTTGAGGATGCTATTCCACTGAAACAGCATGCGCAAGTAGCATCTTAGGCCATATCACACATGTTCAAAATATCCATGGTGCAACAAATATGTTTATGGAAAACCATTTATCTAAGGAAACTGAGGTTTCCCCCAACGGCAACCAGAAGCAAGGCATGATGCCAAGGTTGTGTGAATATTTTACATAACTGAGGCAAGCCAATCAGGGTATGGACATTACCAAACTAAAAACTAAAACTAACGTAACTTATTGAATTAAACAAAATGCCCAAAATGAGCGGATTGAATGAGAGACACCAAACAAAAACAACCAACCACATGGGCAGCGGAGACCGCCCATCCCTCCATGGAAGAAGGGGAGGGGGATTGGGGAGCTCATCTTCAGCAGCAGCTTCCTCATCCTAGAGTAGGGTACATGTCAAGGTGGATAGCAAGGGCGTTGGGCATCGGTGTCATGTGTTTTAAATCAATAATGATGTATTTCCTGGAAATTGCCAGCAATGAAAATGACAGTGATATATTTGGCTAAAGCTTTTTGGCTTAAATGCAGGCTTCTGGTAGTTTAACAAAAATGGCTATATTGGTTTAGGTAATATTAGCTTTAGGATTTTATGTTACAGTTAACACATTCTGGATAGCGACATTGACACTTTTTTGCAAACGAATCATTGCAATTTTACTTTTTGGGGTGAGGTTTGTGGGGATAACAGGAGTAGGAATACCTCCTGTGAGCATCACCACCGATTTGGTAACAGCCTTGCGGTGGGGACGACAATCTGGTGTGGCAGCTGCTTCTACTGCAAGCTGGTGGTCACTTTATAATGATTTGGCATTTGGCTGTGGAGCATATAAATGAGGAGGTCATTTGGCGCCCCATTCTGCATTACAGAAATGCTCGATTTACAGATCTGATTCTTCAATGAGATTACTTGATTTGTCAATTTTAGCCAATAACTCCCATGGGTTTTGGTTGAATTGAATTGGGGAATCGAAATATGTTTGAGATTTGGTTGATTTGTTGGAGGAAGTATGGGATTAAACTGGGGTCCAAGCTGGTGCTTGATTGGAGTGAGCATTTGTGGCACTGGGGCGAGGAGGAGGTTGATTGGTGGCTGTGGGTGCAGCTGCAGCATCAGGCTTTAAGGGAGGGGGAGGTAGGATTATACCCCATACTAAAGCTGGCATGGGGTGGGTGGCAGATTAAGGCTGGCGGACAAAAAATCGGCACTGTCAGGAGCAGCTAGGGATGGGCATTTGTTCTAAGTGGATCAACTTGAAAAAGTATGGACAGATTGTCCGTCCACCCTTGATGTGGGCCAAGAATGGATGGTCAGAGGCAGAGGGGATAACAGTATGAGGGGGGATCGACAGGGCAATTTTATTAAATCAAGACTGAGCGTGGCATATGCATGAGGCCCAGCAAGGTGTGGGGCCCCATTTGGGACCACAAATTGCAAGATGGGATTGGAGCCATAGGCTGCAAACCTTCCATCTGCTCCTGGTGGAGCACCTCAGGGGGAAGGTGGGTAGGCAAGCCAGCAAACTGAACCACCAAAGTGGTATCCACCAGGAGCCAAGACCAATCTGTGGAATAGGGGTTCCATGGAAAACTAGGGGAACAGTTGCCACAGTGGTGGCATCAGCTTCACAGGTGAAGCTGAGATCAAAATACACCTTATAGTGGTGGAAGTCAATAAAAGTGGCAGGATGCATCACCACCTGAGCCATTTTGATAATGGCTTAGTCATGGTAGGGGAAAAGTTTCCCATAGTTGACCCTAAGACTGAAATGCATGTTGCTCTGGGGGGAGCACCTGGGGGCAACGGGCACCGCTTGGGTTTAAGTGAGGTGGGCGTAAAGATCCTTGTGAGGTTTGAATCATCCAGGGGTTTGGTATGACTGGGCGAGCCAGTCTGAGCGCGTTTTCCTGTTAGACAGAAAACGGTAGGTGGAGTTTTGCTGTTGCCCTACACTGGGGAAGATGGCAGGGAATCTGAGGACATCAGAGCGAAACTAAGGTGGCCGATCAAGATTTACTTTTTTCATATAATTTGCTTTGGCTATTCATGCCAAGAAGAAACCCAAGGTTGTGTGAATAGCAGTATCAAACCACTCCATTTACATCCTACTTTAAAATATTCCCATTTATTCGCCTATCCCATTAATCAAGTGCATTGGTTTTGGTCACATATTACTGAATAAAAATTAGAAATTAAATCCAAATATTAAACATAATAAAAACATGCCATTGAAGACTCCGCTGATCCTTTGAAAGCGCAATTGTTCCGATTTTAGACATCATTGTTTATCTTAGCCTACATCCCCACCTTCCTGACCCTAAACCCATCACCTGGCTAATGGTAGCGTATTGCACTATTTATTAGTTTTTTGCTATTAAAATTTTTCCAGGAAATTTTACAATTAAAAAATAAACGCTATACTCTTTAAGATAAATGCTATGGAAAAAGGCACGCCTGTTAGCTTCAATAAAAGGAGAATTTAAGGCTTAAACATCTGTTTAAATAAGTATTTAAAAAATTCAAGAGTTTTTCAATATGACTCTTACCAGAAAAAAACCACATTTTTTCCCCAATTATCAAGATTATACCTTGCATTAAATTTTTGTCTTGTAGACTTTGGATGCTTTTTAAGTTGATTTAGCACCCCCATTTACAGTCCATTCTTTCTTGGCACGCTTTTATACTAATTTAGTAGATCAACTATATAAACCACTGTTTATATTGTGCTTCAAAGCCTTATTTGTTTGGTGATGGATAATTGACCAGTGAGGTTTTATTAGCTCTCTTCAGAATTCCCTTATACGTTGGTATGGAAAACTTTAATATAAATTGCAATAACTTCTCAATCCTTGGTTACATACTTGTTAATAATTATTTATGTGATCCAACACAGAGCCTGCTGTTAATAATAACTCTTTACTATTTTCCATTTCTAGGATGAAACAAAACAATTTAAATCTTTCTTTCTATCCAGTTATTTCCCTGTTCATAATAATAGCTGCAATCCCTGGGCTGATTCCAATAATGTAGTAATCAATAGAGAACCATTAGGAATGGTGGAATCTGGGTAAATTCATAGAAACACACCTATTATTGTACCACATCACACTAGTAAGCCAAATTAAAGAAGAGCGACGGGTAAACCCATTAGAGAATATGTCAGATATCCAGTATCTATAATATCTTCCAGATTCCAATACTGAATCTTTATCTTATATATAGCAGCATCTATGCCTTCTCAGTTGGTAACCTGCCATAAAAAAGAGCAGGATAGCCCTGTGGTCAAACAACCGGAAACACGTGTTTTTTCTCTCATTAGATTGAAGAAAGTTTACCATTATTAGTTATATTCCTGTTCATGCTGCTGTTGTGCACCGCAAAGACACGTTAAATGCTCTGGTAGATACTGGCACAACTGGATATTACATTAAACAGACTGTTTTTTAGGCTTTAGACTTTCAGGTTGCTACAGAATTCCCTGTTATGGGCGCTTCTTGTATTCCTAACATCACGCTTCCACTTTGTAAGTCTCTCTATTTTAAGGACATGATCATAAATTTGTGGACAACTTTTTGGCTGTCCAAGGATTTCTGTATCCTATGATCCTGGTGTCAACTGGCAGCCTCGCTTATCTCTGAGTATTGACTTATAATAGAGCATGCTGGCATTCATCTCAAACCATATGCAGGGTTATCATCTGCTTCCTAATCTGGTAAATATTAATATGGTGGCAGCAACAGTGGATTACTTTGCTTCAAATGCTGTCCCTTCTCTCCTTTTTATACCGCAGATCAAAAGCCTTATTTTTCTATCTTTGATGTGTAAATTGCCAATTGTCTTCTAAAACACTTGATTTTGATCTGGACTTCCATTTGACAGTTGAACTCATTAAAAACAACTCCCCGTTGTACTTATACACAGCTCAGGAGGACCAACTCACAAGGTATAATTTGACATTCTGATGGCGAAGGGATGGATGGTCATGAAATACTCCCCAATATCATCTCTAATATATTTTTTAAGAAATCTAATGTCATAGTGTGATTTTGATGACTACATCACCTGGCCAATGTCACTGTCCAAGGTCCAAAACTCCCTCATATGTAAGACGCCATCTCCCAGTAAATTTCAAGTCCAAGATCTCCTCTAAATGGGACTTTAAATTGCGTTTCACCAAGTGCAGGTTAACTCTGGACATGATAATTTAATGCAATCTTCACATAAAATGGAATTTACCAGAATAGTCATGAGCTTTGGCTAAAATGTGTCAGCCATTTCTAGAGACACATATCTGTTGCTCTTGGGATATCATATTCTCCTGCCTATTTACTATGTTGAAAACATCGTAATACACTTGGGCAACACAGAGCAACATGACAAAGGTTTGGTGGCTGCGGTTGCACCCCTGCTAGTGTTGGGTTAGTTGCAAAGCCGTCCAGTTGTGATTTCTACAAGGACGAAGTGCAGCTCCTTGGTGTAAACTTTTTATGCTCATATCACAGGTCAATGTGTGCGTTGAATAAGTTATTGATAATTTGAATAAATAGGTTGACAATAACATGGTGAATATTGTCTTAGGTGAGATTTTAAAACCAAAATTAAATATGCTTCACTGCTAGACAGTGCTAACGCTCTTTCTTTTGATACTTGAAGGTACTTCTTGAAAATAAGGGAACAATTCCTTTAAGACCTCACTCTCAAATAGCTGAGAAACACTTGGACAGTAAAAACCTATCCCTTCAACTCTAATCCCAAGAGTTGACAAATGACAGATAGATAAGAGAAACCTTTTTCTCTTCCACTCTAATAACAAGAGCACACAATATACATTGCAAACTATTTGAATGTTATTAAAGTAAGATGTTTACTACTACTCATAAGATAAAAACAAGGGATTTATATAAAGTAATTTGACTCTCAACTCCTTTGTTGGCGCCCCAATAGGAACAGCAGCCATCACTTATTAATTGGCCCTCAAGAATCGTCAAAAAAGAATGCTAACTTAGTCAGCCTAGTCGGATTCCACCGCCAGCTAGAACACAACTCATCCTAGGTTGAGTATTTGAAGAACGTTTAAAATGTTTTCACTCACCCCAGCAGATCATCCTATTAAGCTAACACATTTTTAGGTGATGGGACATTTTACCCTTTAACATCAGGTCGCGTTGGCTACTAAGTCAAACTGCAATTTGCTGCCAAATAAAGCGTTGTCAACGTCCAGCAACTACCATTAAATTTTAATCATAAAGTGACAAAGTCTGATCAATTTATGGAATTAATTTCATTTATAAATTGTAAATCAATATATGAACAACTTTTTAAACATTACTTGGAATCATCCCCAATGGAACATCAGTAATTTAGTGTGGTCAAATATTAAGGAATTGATTAACATCCCATAAGGAATTGCAACTAAAAATTGCTACCATATCATATGATAAGTCACATATCCGCTATGGTAAATCACTACCAGGGGATAAAACTAAAAACAATATAGCTGATTGAGCTGGATTATGTTAGCATACTGAAATCCCAACACATCTCCATTCTATTACAGATTATCCAGCAAAGATAATTTTCTTAGGCAGACGCCACTTCATTCCAGATTCTGAATCATCCAGCATGGTTTAAATTTAATTTCTCATAGTCAATCTTCTTTTTTCTTGCTTGATGCATCCCTTATGTCCCTTCTCCTTAGCGTGTTTTCTTTTCATCTTCTTCTCACGCTGCCTTCTTTGAGTGCATTTCCACAGCCTCCTGCTGCACCTGGACTACTTTAGCCAATCTCGCCAAAATGTTCTGGAAACCCTGTTTCCCCCAGGTTGAGCTTTTACAATTCCACTCTGTACTTAGGTATTTGTGATAAGTCTATTTGACGAATTCCTTAATTTCTATACTTCCCCAGGGCAAGGCCTCTATTTTTGATCAGAGCAGATATTCTAACTCTCCTCTTACATCTTCACATTTGATCCAGTTCCAAAATGAGCTGGTCTATAAAGCGTACACAATTATCATAATCGTGTACGCTTTATAGTACATCCCCTTTCTCCCCACAAGGCCGCAGCTGGTTGAATCACCGCCTGATACTCTGGATCATGACAAAGATAAAAAAGTGATTTTTTCTAGTATAGATATTTTTTTGATTTTTTCTTTTTAGCACTAGTGGTGCCCAAATTAAGAGGGGGGTTCTCCACGCATCTTTAATTGCATTGTGCCAAACAAAGGGATGATAAGATATAAATATCTAGAATGGTGCCACGGCGCTAGCCTAATAATCCATTCTAGATGGGGAAGAGGGATTGGAGAGATTTATATCTGGAACTAGCTCCAGGTGGCTGGCAAAGGCAGACAAAAGATGGGTGGAGCATCAGTGGCTTTGGGGCAGAAGGAGAAAGAGGTAAGGATTCTCATTGATGAGGTCAGTGGTTGCATCACCTTGATGTATTGTGCGAGTTAGTGTTTAGCAAAGAAAATCAGTTTAGGCATACAAATAAAAGATTTTATGCGCTGGCGGGTTTATACTAGTTGGGGTTATAAATTGAAGATCTTACCACGTTGATGCATGCACGGCCAGCTGCAAAAGCGAATTCTTCAATTTTTACTTGGCGTTCTTGGGGAATTCTACAAGGAAAGTTAGGTATAGGAAAGCGCTTTGTAAAGTGGCTCTATCGCCATATGGAGAGTTTGGAAAAAGAGGGAGTTGATGGGGGCAGTAGCTGCATTGACAGCCTTTTAATTAATAGTTTTTTGAACAGGGAAACTGTTGTGAGGATGGAAGCGACATTGAGAAAGTTGATTTGGGGGTAGTGTGAAGAATTCTGACCAGTTGAAGTTGGGTTTAATTCTATAGGGTAAGTCAGCAATGTCAATCCATTTGAAAGCATCAAGGTTTTGGTACTTCCAGCGCTAAGCCAGTGACAGGATATGGTATGGTGGCAGATGCTGATTGGTCAGGAAGAATGGACCACAGTTATTCCTCAACCCATGAGGATCCATCTGCTCAGTAATATTGCAGACTGTCAAACCTTGGTTAGGTGGAGCAGTGGGAGTAGCGCTAATGATGGTTGAGTGTGGGGGGAAATTGATACCCATGAGAAAGAATTAGTGAATTTATTAGCGGGGCTTATGCTAGAGGGGGAAGTGGCAGAGGCAGCTTTGGCAGAATACTCTAGGAACTTGCGCATTGAGTGGTAAAGGGAAGCACAAAGGACAAATTGCGTGGTTGTTCAAGA